>CM053026.1:580648381-581037937 GCA_028564925.1 Lithobates sylvaticus | reverse complement strand
CCTTACTTTATATAGCAAAAGTTTATGGGGAACTTTGTCAAATGCTTTTGCAAAATCCAGATAGATACACCACGTCTACGAGCCTTCCTTTATCTAGATGGCAGCTCACCTCCTCATATAAGGTTAATAGGTTTGGCAAGAACGATTCTTCACAAATCCATGCCGATTACTGCTAATGATACGGTTTTCATTAGTAAAATCTTGTATATAGTCCCTTATCCCCTCCAAGAGCTTGCATACAATTGATGTTAGGCTAACTGGTCTAATTCCCAGGGATGTATTTTGGCCCTTTAAATATTGGTACTACATTGGCTTTTCTCTAATCAGCTGGTACCATTCCAGTTAGTAGACGGTCAGTAAAAATTAGGAACAATGGTCTGGCAATTACTTGACTGAGTTCCCTAAGGACCCTCGGGTGGAAGCCATCTGGTCCCAGTGACTTAATAAAAGTTTTCCAAGTCTATTTCTAATTATGTCCTCTGTTAGCCATGAAGGTGCTTCCTGTGATGTGTCATGAGGATAAACACTGCAGTTTTGGTTACTGAAGCCCTCCGATTCCCTCATGAAGACTTAGAAGAATAAATTCAATACCTTTGCCATCTCCCCATCCTTTGTAGCCAGATTTCCTTCCTCATTCTTTATGGGGCCAATATGGTCTGTCCTCCTTTTTTACGGTTTATAGGGCCTTGCAAAATTATTCACCCCCTTTGGCATTTTTCGTGTTTTGTTGCCTCACAATCTGGAATTAACATGGATTGTTTGGGGATTTGCATCATTTAATTTACAGAACATGCCCGTAACTTTGAAGATTTTTTATAGTGAAGCAAAACAAAATTAGGACAAAATTACTTTTTCTGTTAATGTGCTTAACTATTCACCCCCTAAAGTCAATACTTTGTAGAGCCACCTTTTGTGGCCATCACAGCTCCAAGGTCGCTTTGGATAAGTCTCTATGAGCTTGCCACATGTTACCACTGGGATTTTTGCCCATTCCTCCTTGCAAAACTGCTCCAGCTCCGTCAAGTTGGGTGATTTGCTCTTCTGAACAGCAATCTAAGTCTGACCACAGATTTTCTATCGGATTGAGGTCTGGGCTTTGACTAGGCCATTCCAACACATTTACAATTTCCCCCCTAAGCCACTCAAGTGTTGCTTTAGCAGTGTGTTTGGGGTCATTGTCCTGCTAGAAGGTGAACCTCCGTCCTAGCCTCAGATCACACACAGAGTGATACAAGTTTTGCTCAAGAATATCCCTGCATTTAGCACCATCCATCTTTCCCTCAACTCTGACCAGTTTCCCAGTCCCAACTGCTGAAAAACGGGATGGTGTTCTTTGGGTGATGTGATAGGTTTGTGCCAGACATAGCGTTTTCTTTGATGGCCAAAAAGTTCAATTTTAGTCTCATCAGACCAGAGCACCTTCCTCCATACATTTTGAGAGTCTCCCACATGCCTTTTCGCAAAATCAAAACGTACCATTTTGTTTTTTGCTGAAAGTAATGGCTTACTTCTGGCCACTATGGAGCTTACGGTTTATTGTCATCCTATGTACAGATACTCCCGTCTCTGCTGTGGAACTCTGCAGCTCCTCCAGTGTTACCTTAGGTCTCTGTGCAGCCTGTGTTTAATGCCCTCCTTGCCCGGTCCGTGAATTTTGGTGTGCGGCCGTCTCTTGGCAGGTTTGCGGTTGTGCCATGTTCTTTCCATTTGGTTACGATAGATTTGATGGTGCTCCTAGGGATCATCAAAGATTTAGATATTTTTTTTTTTATAACCTAACCCTGACTTGTACTTCTCAACAACATTGTCCCTAACTTGTTTGGAGAGTTCCTTGGCCTTCATGGCAGTGTTTGGTTAGTGGTGCCTCTTGCTTAGGTGTTGCAGCCCCTGGGGCCTTTCAAAAAAGATGTGTATATGCAATGACAGATCATGTGACACTTAGATTGCACAGAGGTGGACATCATTTCACAAGTTATGTGACTTCTGAAGGTAAATTGGTTGCACCAGAGTTTATGGGCTGCATAACAAAAAGGGGTGAATACATACACACATGCCAATTATCAGTTCTTTATTTCTGAATGTGTTCTGATCCATAACATATAATTCAGATTAAATAGACATTGAACTAAAGGTTGTAATGTAAGAAAATAGTTTAAATGCCAAAGGGGGGTGAATACTTTTGCAAGGCACTGTATATACTTAAAGAATTTCTTGGGCTTTTTTTTGCTCTCCTCCACCATTTTTTTTCTGGTTCTATCTTAGTCGCCCTAATTGCACCCTTACATTTCTTGTAGCATTCTTTGTAAAGTCTGAATGCTGATGATGATCCCTCAGCCTTGTATTTCTTGAAGGCCTTCTTTGCATTTTTACATTGGAGTTAAGCCATCCAGGACTTTTGTTCGCTCTTTTAGATTTATTTCCCAATAGGATGCACTGGCAATGTCCTTATTTCATATGCTCTTAAGGCAAACCCATCTCTCCTACATGTTCTTTATTCCTAAGATTTAATCCAAATTTATAACTTCTAGCAAGGTTCGTAGTTTAGGGAAGTTGGCTCTCTTGAAATTCAGTGCATTTGTATTCCCCTTATATTTCCTATTTGTGTGATTTATACTGAAGCCGATTGACCTGTGATCGCCGTTTCCTAAATTTCCCCTTTATTTCCATGTGTGATCAGGTCTGTATTGTTAGTAATCAGTAAGTCTAGTTACGCTTTGTTTCTAGTTAATGTGTCTACCATCTGGTCCATGAAATTGTCCTGCAAGACATTTAGGAACTGGTGAGCCTTAGACGAATGCGCGGTTCCTTCCGCCCAGTCTGTCTGGATAATTAAAATCCTCCATAACGATGACACTTCCCATGCTTGCTGCTAATCCAAATTGCGATAGGAGGTCTGTCTCCCCCTCCTCCCCCAGGTTAGGGTGCCTATAGCATACTCCCAGTATTTTCCCCTTAGTTTCATCCCTTTGGAGCTCTACTCATAAGGATTCCACCTCCTCCCTAGCCCTCTTAGTGAGGTCATCTCTCACAATAACTTGTACATTATGCTTTATATACAGGTATCCCCCTTTTTTACCCTCTCTATACCTGCGATAAAGGGAATACCCTTGAATGGTTGCCAGCCAATCATGAGAGCTGTTGAACCAAGTCTCTGAAATTCCCACAAAATCGAAATCCTCCTCGTACAACAGTATCTCTAGTTCTCCCATCTTGTCCGCCAGGCACCTGGCATTGGTGAACATGCAACGTAGTTTAGACTGGTCGCATACTGTCCTCTTATTGGGTGTTCCGATATTGCAAATAGGACTTGTTACTATACTTACCTCGGGTTTATGTGCTCTAGTAAACCTACCACTAATGCCCCCAATACTAGCCCCTGGAATATGTTCTGTGCTGACTAGCTCTACCTCTTGACCCCCCCCTCCCCCCGTCGCCTAGTTTAAAAGCCCCTGTAACTTTTCAGTCACCTTCAAGTGGTTAATAAACTTTTAAAAATTGTCATACAAGTATATATTTGAAATAAAATCTTTATTATTTTTTGGCAACAGCATGGCGTGGGTGGATTTTTGCCAGTCATAGGCTGGATCACACCCCTGAAGCCTGAGCATTAGAATAAGAGGGAGGTGAAGCCTCCACCAATCTACAAGTAATATCCCACCCCATTTTGTTTTGCTGGTTAGTGGGCATGGGGAAGGAGGGAGGGAGTGGGCTGTCATTTACCACTGTAAATATGCCCACATGTGTGACTATGGTCACATGGGCTGCTCAGATGCGATAGGGAGGAAATGCTCAACATAAAAACACATTGAAAAGGGAGCACTTGCAAAGCTGCCAACACTGCTCTGCAAAATCCCTAGCTAAATTGAGGACTTGGACCGAACGGGCAGCTAGAACACAGCGGGATCAGTTTTTTTGCAGAATACAGAAAACAAATCTCATAGTGACTGAGTATGAACAGCATGCAATAGAGCATTTATTGAGTTTTTTTTATGATGTGGGTTTAGTGATGTTGGTGGGTGAGGAATAGGACAGACAGAATTGGCTGGTCAAAGGAAGTAGACAATAGAGGAAAATGTGGTTGGGGGAATAAAAAAAAAAAAAAATAAAAAAAAGTACAGGGATCTTTCTTTGCAGGAAAGCAGTTGGTGGGAAAGGAATGACATTATGTATATATGGTAGAATGTCAGACTTTCATTGTATGTTTCTAAGGTGGGTTAGGATTGAGGATTTGCATACTGCTGACCAGTAATCAGTAGAGCCAGAATACTCCATAGCTAAAAACAGATTATTAGTTAAGACGATAACAAAAATGGACATTTGCAGGTATCTAAATTGTATGTCTAGGCACCTTTAGGTAGTGTATTAGCAGATTTGGTTATCCATAACCATGAATATAATATGCCACAGAGATATTGCATATGTTGTCAGAAAACATAACAAAACCCAGTTACCCAAGTCCAGATATACTGCAATTTCAGGATTTGTTGTACTAATCCAACTTGTCTGCCGAGTATTGAACACGAAAACAGCATGTGTTGCTTTACACCAACTATTCTATAGATGACCTTTCTGCATTAGGTTTACTATAAAAACAATACATTGTAGGAAAGAAGAATTGTTGAAAAATATGTAGGTGTGCTCTTAACTCCAGAAATAGTTATGCAGTAATGTTCTGAAAAAATGCCCACTCAGTCTTACATTGGGAAGAAAAGGTCTTTTGAAAAATGCATGCAATAAGCCTGAGACAACTAAGTAAAGCATGCTTTGGACATGGCAAGATCCAGAATGTACAGACTGCATTCTTTATACAGAATATGTTTAAAATTTGTGGATTTAACTTCTTAGCTTGAGAGAGAGGAAACGGACACTTCTCATGTCAATGTTTTCAAGAATTCAACATTAGTTCTTCTATGAAACCCAGTTCTGTCATACCAGATTTTAGTTTTTTGTTCTTTTATTGAAGGGAAAAAGAATGCAATACTGTTTTTTCCTGGCCAAGAAATGAGATGCACCATAGCTTGTAGACTAACTTTCACAGAGACCAAATAATATATATTTATTTGGGTTCATTTTTTTTACCAAAGATATGTAGCAATATAACTTTTGGCCAAAATGTATAAAGAACAAATGACTAAATTTGCAAAATTTTATAACTGAAACAAAAGAAAAATGCATTTTTTGTTTACAAAATTTTCTGTCTTTTTATTTATAGCACAAAAAAAAAAAAAAAAAAAACAGTGGTGATTAAATACCACTAAAAGAAAGATTTTTTTTATCATACTTAGCTGTAAAATTATTTTCTTATTCATACATCATGGGACACAGAGTCAGGCTAATATTCATTACCTACTGGGACGTCCCAGAGCAATAGCCTTGAGGGGAGGGAGACACCCTGCCAAACAATAGCCATCAGAACTTATACAGCAGCCCGCAAAACACTGCAGCCAAAAGCCGAATCCTCGGCTGCTCGAACATCCACTTGATAACATTTTGTGATTGTATGCACTGAAGACCAGGTAGCAGCTTTACCAATCTAAGCCAGATACCTGATGGCGAAAAGCTTGGGAGGTTCCTACACTCCTGGTAGAATGAGCCCTCACCCTAAAATGAGGAGCTTTATGTTTCAGACCGTAGGCCTGAATAATAAATTGACGGACCCAATTGGCAATGGAAGCCTTGGAAGCTGCCTGCCCCTTCTTGGGTCCTATTGGGAAAACAAAAAAAAAAAAATTGAGTCTGATCCTCGGCTCACTGCAGATCTAGACAAATGAACCTTGACTGCTCGGACAACATCCAAAGAATGCAGTCGTCTCTCTTCCGCTGAGCAAGGCTGAGATAAAAAAGAAAGCAAAATAATGTCCTGATTTAAATGAAAGGCCGATACCACTTTTGGCAAAAGGGATGGAACAGGTCGTAACATGACCCTGTCGTGGTGAAGGGTCAAGTATGGTTCCCTGCACAAAAGGGCCGCCAACTCCGACACCTTTCTAGCCGAGGTGATGGCCATCAGGAAGGCTAGTTTGCGTGACAGCAAGTCTAATGGAGTTTCCTTGATAGGCTCAAATGGTTGTTTCTGTTACACAGACAACACCAAGTTCAAGTCCCAAGGACACATAGGTGACCTAATGGGGGGAAGCAAGCGAGTTACCCCCTGCATAAAGGTTTGGATCAGTGAATGGGAGGCTAAATGCCTTTGAAAGAATACTGATAGGGCTGAAACTTGACCTCCGATTGTACTCAAAGCCAATTTGATTTCCACAGCCGACTGTAGAAAAAGGAGAGAATTCTCCAATTCACCTATGTCCAAGGATGCTATTTTCTGGCTTCACACCAAGCAATATAAAAGTCTTCCAGACCTTATGATAAATGTTTCTAGCGACAGCTTTTCTAGCATTCACTAAGGTAGACATTACTGGTCCTGAGATGCCACAGTCCTTCAGCACCCTGGCTTCAAATAGCCATACCGTCAAATTTAGAAACTGTAAATTGGGGTGGAATATAGGACCTTCAGACAGTAGATCAGGGCGACGTGGAAGCGCCCATGGCCCGTCTATTGTCAGTCTCACAATCTCCGGGAATCAGGGCCTTCTGGCAAAATTTCCTGGAACACCCCTGGGTGTAGGGACCATTCCCCCTGGCAGATCTGCTGGCGGCTGAGATAATCTGCCTTCCAGTTCTCTACTCCCGGGATATGAACTGCCGATATAAGAAAATCGGCACATGTCCCTCTGCCCAGGCTAGCTCCTTCAGAGCTGAATGACTGGTACCACCTTGGTGGTTTATATAGGCCACTGCAGTGGCATTGTCGGACTGAACCCTGATAGGGCAGTCCTGAAACTCCACCATCCAGGACCATAGGGCCAGACGTACTGCCCCTAATTCCAGGACGTTGATGGGCAGGATCTGTTCTGTCCCTGAACATTTCCCCTGAACTGTGAGCCCTTCTAGGGTTGCTCCCCAGCCTGAGAGAGACGGGCATCTGTAGTCCGTACTCTCCAAGTTACCGGGAGAAAGGATTTTCCCTTTCGCAGGTTCTGACCCTGCAACCACCAGTTTAAGCTTAAGTGTGCCCGAGGAGATAAGAATATTGGATAATCGTACCCGACGGTATCGGAGGCCTGCTGGCGCTGCAACCAAGACAGGGGCACATTACAACACATATGGTGGGAATGTAACCCGGTTCGACCGTTTTGGAACCAAGTTACTGAACAGATAAAACATATTACAGATACCCGTATTTAACTAGACGCAGCATGCTGTTTACTACATATCACCAACTGCTCTATGAAAAAATATAAAATCTCATTGACAAGATTTTTGCTCACGGCTGCTAAAGCGATCATACCGAGACATTGGAGAAGTACCACTGCCCCCTCAATCGCAGAATGGCTAAAGGAAGTACATTACCTGTACAAGATGGAAGAGCTCAGGGCAATAGCACAGGAACAGGTAGAAAAGTTTAACGGTACCTGGCAACCCTGGATCATTTTTAAGTATTCATCAAGGTACGACGCCCTGATACAGGCGTAAAGAGGGACAACCTACGGGCACTTGATCTGTAGACGGTTCCCTCTCTCTCCTCTCTGACCCTTTCCCATACCTGACCCCCCTTTTCGTCTTTCTTCTCTTTCCGTGCCATCCTTCAAGGATGGCACTCTCTTTCCTTTCTAGATCTGTACTCTGGTTTCTTAAGGCTACTCTCGCTCAGGTAAAGCAATTTTAGAGGATGCTCGAATGTTAGAATGATTGTTGGTTAAAAGGACTGAAAAATGTTTCATGGAAAGAGACGTCCAACATTACAACCTTTATAGCACAGAATGTGTCACCTTGTGCAAATGTTACATATAATCTGTAAAGTTTATACAAGGCTTTATTGTTCACTACTGTATACTTGTTTACTTTTGAAATAAAAACTTTTATTTGAAAAAAAAAAAAGAATATTGGATAATCCAGGGCTTGTCCTCTTCTGTTCCAGGCCAAATAGATGTCTTGTTGTAAAGGCCTGGAATGGAACTGGGCATAGGGCACTGCCTCGAAGGAGGATACCATCCTCCCCAGAAGACTCATACAGTGCCCCTTAGCTGACGCACCTGAACCTTTCTTTTTCCTTGGGCCCTTAAAAGACCCAGTACTGGTGCTAGGACCTTTGTGAACACCCGGGGGGGGGGGGGGGTGGCAATCCCGAAGGGTAGAGCCACAAACTGAAAATTAAAGTTCCTCTACTGCAAAACGTAGGAACCTCAGAGGAGGATGAAAGATAGGCATGTGTAAATACACTTCTTTTATATCGATGGAGGCTAGAAAGTCTCCCTTCTGGAGTAAGGTTGCTACTGAGCGGACAGACTCCCTCCCAAAGGACTGCATCGGTAGTTACTTGTGCGGCAAAGCCGCTTGCGCCAGAGCCGCCAAACTGCCAAGTCCAGCAGCGATTTTGCGACTGCACGTGTGTCATGGCAGCCAAACAACCATTGTGAAACAAAGCAAAATGGCGCACCATTGTGCACCATCATACAGGTAAGAAACAGCCAGACACAGGAAAAAAAAAAAAAGGTACACTTTGCAAAACACCCACAGTTAGCCCAAAAACTCCCCCGTATGGTCATCGCACACAGGTGTCCAGTCTCTAGCTAGCTTGACTGATTGTTACTATCACTGGGAAACCCCACAATAATAAGTAAAGGGGTTTCACTTACCCGTCCAGGCACAGGGCAGCTTAGAAACTAAGAGCCCAAACTTCACCCATCACGGCGGGTTCCTGTCACTTGAGGACCTTCAAAGAATGGGTACCCTTTTCATGTTTAAGGTCCACTCCCTTGGACCTGTACAGCACCCTGCAGGAATGCCTTAGTGCTGTGGTGTCCAGGATTCCACTTCACAGGGTGTCCAGTGCCCGAAGGCCGCATTACAGGCAAAACCTTGCAGGATCTTGAGTCTTCTTTGCGAGGCTCATGTACCATTTATCTAAGCATACAAAGTCTGTCTCAAATGGATCCGATCGGTCACTCCCTTGATTCATTCAAGTATCATTTGTGGGACTAGAGAACTGGAGCTCAGAGAGCTCAAACAAACCGTGCCATCCACCTTGCAGACACTGGTAAAAAAAAAAAAAACTGAAGTGCTTCCTGTGTGAGAGGGGTTATATAGGGGATGGCTTCCTGTCTAAAGACCTTTGGTCTACCAGTGTCCATTCATCTGGAGATGGAGTATAAAAACTAAGGATGAGCTTCGGCGTAGTCGCATAGGGCACGTGCAGAGCCTGACCTAAACCCCATAGTGATTCTGTGGGGTATTGTCAAGAGGAAAATGATAGACACCAGACCCAATAATGCAGACGAGCTGAAGGTCGCTATCAAAGTAACCTGGGCTTTCATAACACCTCAGTAGTGCCACAGGCTGATCGCCTCTATGCCACGCCACAGTGATGCAAGAATTCATGCAATAATTCATGCAAAAGGAGCCCGACCAGGTATTGAGCAGATACTTTACATCAGTGCTCGACGAATACCAGGCGCCAGGTCGCATTGGCGACTAGAATTAGCGACCTCGCGCAGCACAGCTGGGGGTATCCTGTCTCCATGGTGCGCCCCCCCCCGCCGCGATCGCGATGGGCCGCGCGGCCGGTAATTGAGGCCCCGGCTTTGCGGCCTTGTGCAGTCCTATGGTAGCTTCTAGAATCTGGTGCCCTCTTGTGGTGGCCGTTGGTATGACACCCAGCAATGCTAATAGAGCTGTTTTTTATTTTCACTGCCTGCCTATCTCCTTCACTTAGAACCCCCAAACATTATATATATTTATTTTTCTAACACCCTACAGAATAAAATGGCGGTCGTTGCAATACTTTCTGTCACACCGTATTTGCGCAGCGGACTTACAAGCGCACTTTTTTGGGGGAAAAAATACTTTTTTTAATTAAAAAATAAACACAACAGTAAAGTTTGCCCAATTTTTTTTTATATTGTGAAAGATAATGTTACGGCGAGTAAATTGATACCAAACATGTCTCGCTTCAAAATTTTGCCCGCTCGTGGAATGGCGACAAACTTTTACCCTTTAAAATCTCCATAGGTGACGTTTAAAAAAATTCTACAGGTTGCATGTTTTGAGTTACAGAGGATGTCTAGGGCTATAATTATTGCTCTCGCTCTACTGATCACGGCAATACCTCACATGTGTGGTTTGAACACGGCTTTCATATGCGGGCGCTACTCTTCTGCAAACAAGCTCGGCGGGACGGGCGCGTTTAAAATTATTTTTTTTTTCTTATTTATTTTAACTTTTAATTTTTTCACTGTTCTTTTGAAAAAAAAATTGTGTAACTTTTATTCCTATTACAAGGGATGTAAACATCCCTTGTAATAGAAAAAAGCATGACAGGACCTCTTAAATATGAGATCTGGGGTCAAAAAGACCTCGGATCTCATATTTACACTAAAATGCAAAAAAAAAAAAAAAAAATTGCCATTTGAAAAAATAATAATAAAATGTCCCTTTTTAAGAGCTATGGGCAGAAGTGACGATTTGAAGTCACTTCTGCCCTGCAATGACTTAGACAGGCGGGGGCCATCTTCCCCTCACTCGTCTCCATGTCGTCAAAAAAAAAAAAAAAAACCTGGCTCCTAACTTTTTTAGCTGGCTCCTAGATTCCAAGCAAATTTGTCAAGCCCTGCTTTACATGGACATACTTTTCAGTAATCCAACATGTCTGTATTAAAAATCCTTTTTTATTGATCTTATGTAATATTCTAATTTTCCCAGATACAGAGATTTTGGGGTTTTAACTAGCTGTAAGCCATAATCAAAATTAAAGAAAAGAAATGCTCGAAATATATCACTCTATGTGTAATAAATCTACATAATATATGGAGTTTCACTTTTTAAATTGAATTACTGAAATTAACATTTTGATGATATTCACATTTTTTGACACGCACTTGTATATGTTCAACATATCAGTTGGGAATTTTGGGAGCCCATTAGCTTTATACTATTTCACAATTGTCGGTTTTTATTGCTTTGTGCTTATACCAGGGACATTGCCCCTAACCCCTTAATAGGAGAGAATGTATAATAAAAAGGAAATGTTTTGTGGATACAGAAAGCAGTTAAAAACCAAGGACGCCACTGGCTGGCCTTAGGCTTTGCCTGCTATACTTGGGGCACACCAGAACTTTGATGCAAAATGAACTGTGCCAGAACGTACTTATTCTAGAGGCAAATGCCCAGGGAGCATAATAAAACCAGTTCTATGGAGTCGTTTTTCCAGTGGCTATTTTGAAAAAGACAATGTTACAACTGGATTCTGCCACTGTAGGTGGGTAATTCCCAATAGTACAAGTTAAAGACTGACATTGTAAAGGTTTTGACAGTGGTACACTATTGACCAAAGTTTGCAAAACACGGTTTAAAGCAGCTGAAAAGAAAACTCTCTGGTACAATAAGCAGGGTGCTTTAAAATGAGGGGCTGCTGAAATAACTAAAACCAATTAACATTCCTTACAATGTAAGAGAAGCTAAAAAATTGTAGTCACAATGTTTTGTCTGTACCTACTTCCTTCACCACACCGTAAGGACTTGAAGAACACTAACTCAGCATAGAACAGAGAAAGCTCCTTTAGCACCATAGTAAGTATGATTCAGACTGTTCAGGTATAAAATGCCAAGGAAGACCAGACATGCACACATTTAACCTGCCTGGCTGTTAGAGGCATGAGTTCCATAGAAGTCATTTGAGTGACCAGTTCAGATGCAAGCATTACTTAACATTGTTAAGGCCTCCTGCACACGGTACGAATGTTTGAGCTTCTGCTTTTCTTGTAATTTCAGGTGTTTGTTTTGCACGTATCAATGCGAGTATATGCGCATTCACACGCACAATACCTTCTTAGGGAAAAATGAATTCATACTTGCACTCACCGGTGCAAAATATTGACCGGGAATGCAGGTTTTGCCATTTTTATTTTTTTACTGAGAAATATTCAGCGTTTGTTTACACGCCTGTGTGCACATACACATTGTAAAAAATAGGCTACATTGTCACCGCTGGGAGAAGACAGCGATTATCGCTAGCGGCTACAGCAGCCGCTAGTGATAATCGCAGGTAAAATCCAGCAAGCTGGTTTTACCCAGGTTGATCGATAAACTTGGTACATTCAGCCTGCCCATACACAGTTCGAAGTATGGCCTGCCTAATGGTAAGAGCTGAAATGATGCTTTAAGGCTGCCAATTACAATATCATGAATTGCTACTGATCAGCAATATACTGGATTGTGGATAGTATTAACTGTTCTGTAAAAAAATGTGCATGTTAAAAAGGCAAGGCAACCTTCAACCAAGATACTATTTTTCACAATGAACAGTTGTCATTTTAATTCTGTCAACTGTTTTGTTTTGACATTTAGTGGACAAACCCTGTTGTAATATTCAAGGAATCCTGGAAGCCACTATAGAGCATTTACAGTACTGCCCCCCCATTAGGGTTCATTAACACTGCAGCTCAAAAAAAAAAAAAAAAAAAAAAAAAAAAAAAAAAGCTGTTTTTACCGGCATTTGAGCTTTTATTTCTCTGCCTCTAAAATGTCCCATCATTTCTTAGGGCACAAGCTGCCATAATTCCCACAGGACTTGTACTGACACGGAGGCCTGGTTCACACCTATGCATTTTTTTGTGCATTTTCAGTTTTGCAGAAACACACTACAGTCCATTTAACATGGCTTCATATGGGTCACGCTCACATCTGTGCATTTTATGGAAAGGACCATGGACATTGCGGGTTTTTGGTTCCATAGACTTCCATGGATCCAAAACATGTATTGAAAAACAAAAAAATGCATCTGGAATATGCAAACTGCAACCTGCATAGGTGTGAATCAGGCCTAACTCATGTATAACAAGTTGACAGTTTTGCCCTTTCATGTCCAACAACCTGGAAGTGACGCATAGCTAGTGCGTTTATACACTCTGCAGATAAGCTTCAGTAGAAGATGTGTCCACATTTTATATTTACATATAAGAGTCCAACAAGATAAAACCCTCACGTGCTTTGATAAACTTTCCATGCATTATGGTCTTAATGTATATCCACTTCTCATAATCTGACATCTAGTGCCAGGCAATACACTTTTAAAACTAAAAGCACTGCTATAGAGGAGAAGTAAGTCAATGAGAAGCTGAAAGCCTCATTTCTCCTATGAATTCCTGAGCAATCTCTGTACTCATTATGATCTTACTAGCACTTGGGACAGTCTTCAGGTAATTAAGATCCACAGATGCGACTTGGAATAATGTATCAAAACGTTCCATATAAGGTTTAATTTTTCAAAGGTCATTAATACCTGTGTGATTTTCAAATGCATTCCTCTTCTCTGCGACCGCACGCTTAATTTCATCTAAAACAGTACTCAGATCTTGGGATCTTTTGCGGTTCTCTTGCTCTGCGTGAAATAGTCTTCGCTGGAGTTCTAGAAACTGCTTTTCATACGAGTCTGTTCCATACTCTGTAAAAGAAGAGGAAAACTACAATAAGCGAGCATACTCTGGTTACCACATTACTGCTTGTCCCGATTTAAACAAACAGTCACGTAACCTAAAACTCCAACTGTGTCACAAAAATTCATTTAAAATCACAAAAGGAAAAAAAAAAAAAAAATAATGGATTATGATAAAAGTTCTCTAGATATTTACTCTCATGAAATACTATACCAATGTAATGTAACTCTGCTTTAAAAAGCTAGTCATATTAGGTTGAAAGGAAGAAGCAGAGGGCTTCAATGAGATTACTAAAGCAGGCCTCTAACTGTGTCTACAACAGTGTATACCGACATTTACAGAACTTTATCACATACTGATTTCAGAGGAAAAAGTCTAAACATCCACCAGCCTTCAAAGGCTCAGAATAGTACCCATACTCTGCAATCACTCTTCTACATATAATATAGAACATATTTAATACAGAACCACTACCGCAAAAATTAGTGTTGTGATAACAGTAAATCGGTAATACATGTAAGGCTTGCATTCATTATATGAACTAATTTTGTTTTAAATTTCACGTTTTTATAATTTGAACCACATCTGTATGCATGTCAAACTGGCCAGTAAAAAGTGAGTGACAACAGTTGACATAAACCACAAAAATGCCAGGAGTGCTTGACCAGTTACAGCCACATTTATTTTTTAAAGAAGCCCAGAAGTCAGTAAGAAGTAGAGCAGCACGATTCTGGGGAAAAATGAGAATCGCAATTCTTTTGCTTAGACTAAAGATCACGATTCTTTAAAATGGCAATTTTAAAAAGAAAAATCAGTTGTAGACGGCGCATGCGCAATCAACACACCGCTTGAGGTGTATATAGGATTGGGTGTACATGGGATATGAGGTGTATATAGGACATGTGATATGAGGCGTACCTAGGAATGGGTGTATATATGGGATATGAGGTGTACCTGGTCATAGGGCTCTTTCTCCAGGATGTAGCCACACAGCTGGGAGCATTGCTCGAACTTCCTCCGCCGGAAGTAGCTCCAGGCCTGCAGCAGGAGGCTCCATCTCCAGCCCCATCCCGGCACTCAGTGCAGGACAGTCTCTATGGAAACGGCTTTACCTCGCTGTGTTAGTTTCCCGGATGACATATCCAACGGCGCGCCGCATCACGCGCTCCGATGTCAGCCACCGGAACTGATGTCAGTCATCAGTTCCGATATCCGCCATTTGCGTTCCACGCTGGTTACATGGAAAAGAAAAATTGCGGGTCATCCAAAAATTAGATCGTGTGGGGGGGGTGAATCGAAATCGCAATCTTTTCGCGATTAATCGTGCACCTCTAGTGAGAAGTAGTTTATCCACATTTGTATTGCCCACTTACAAACAGACATGGCAGCCTAATGGGTTTTTACACATGGCATGGCAAATTTATCTCGGCTTGCCAAGTTAGAGAGGTAGCATACTTGGTCAGTGAGACCACACCGCCAACCAAACAAATGGCTCACAGTTGCGGCACAGTACTTTTAATACACAAGACCCACCATGGAATTGTGATTTTTTTTTTTTTTTTTTTTAAACATTTAGAAGGAGGCAGGGTTACATTTTGAACACCGGGAAGTTGCTGCTCTACCTCCCTGTTAAGATCCACCACAGATACCTTTTCACAAGGCAATAGAGACTGCTACGCATGTGTTCCAAGCAGCAATATAAAAATGTCCACAAATTTTCAAGCCATGGGAAAAAAACCTTCGGAAAAAAAATGATAATTTTGGAAATACTCACTGTGGAGTAGTTTTACAAATTGAAAGTCATTTTGTTACACTGGGGAGGTGAAATAAAAGTACAGCTTATTCAGCAAATAAAATAAACTGCTTTTGCAAATTATATTTTTAAATTACAATTGAAACAAGAACTGAATATGTGAAGAACATGTCAACGATACATGGGTAACCACCTGTTTTATCGATGCTGGTAAAGAAACTAGGAGTGCCGATCCGTGATCCGAACGGGTTACCCTGTTCGGATCGCCACACCACGTGATCCGCGGAGGCTTTGGAAAGGCCGCGGCCTCGGTCTAGCTCCGGAGCGGCGGCCATCTTGGTAGACCCTGCGGCCACCGTCTCGTCAGGAAGTGAAGTTTTGTCGCCACCATCTTGCTACACCCCAGAGCATTAGCCTTGAGGGGAGGGAGACACCCTGCCTAATAGCCATCAGACCTTATACGGCAGCCCGCAGAATCCTTGGATGCTCGAACATCCACTTGATAAAATTTTGTGAACCTATGTACTGAAGACAAGGTAGCAGCCTTACAAATCTGAGCCACAGATAACTGATGGCAAAGAGCCCAGGAGGTTACTACACCCCTGGTAGAAAGAGCTCTCATCCTAAAAGAAGGAGCTTAAATGTTTCAGACCATAAGCCTGAACGACGAACCCAATTGGCAATGGAAGCTGCCTGCCCCTTCTTGGGTCCTTTTGGTTAAAAAAAAAAAAAAAAAAAAAAAAAAAAAAAAAAAAAAAGGTCTGATCCTCGGCTCTCTGCAGATCTAGACAAATAAACCTTGACTGCCAGGACAACGTCCAAAGAATGCATTCGCCTCTCTTCCGCCGAAGAAGGCTAAGAGAAAAAAGAAGGCAAATTAATGTCCCAATTTAAATGAAAGGCCAACACCACTTTTGGCAAAAAGGATGGGACAGGTCATAACACAACCCTTCTAGCCCAGGTGATGGTCAGGAAGGCTAGCTTGCGTGACAGCAAGTCTAATGGAACTTCCTTGAGAGTCTCAAATGGTTGTTTCTGTAACACAGACAGCACTAAGTGCAAGTCACAATGACACATAGGTGACCTAATTGGGGGGGGGGGGGAAGCAAGAGAGTTGCCCCCTGCATAAAGGTTTGGATCAGTGAATGAGAGGCTAAAGGCCTTTGGATTGTCGAGAGAACGCTGGATCTTAAAAACCTCTGGAGGGGGAACCCATTTCAACTCCAGCTTGTAACAGCGGGATATAGTTGAGGTGACCCACTTGTCCTGAACTATTGTTCTCCAAATGTCTGCAAAGTGCAGCAGCCTTCCCCACCACCCGACGGAGTGGGGGCATCCCCTCAAAAAGGAGGGCTTGGTGCTGGGTTTAGAATTTTTTTTTGTACCCAGGGCTTTTTCTGGCCTTGGCCTTGCCGCTTGTCCCTGGCCCTAGCGCCCTGCCTTGGTGCTGAGACATTTGAGGAAGCAGTCCCTGAGGTTTTAAACGAGGGCTGTCTGGTGCTTTTCTTTGGATATATTTGTCCAAATGATCACCAAATAAATGTTCCCCATGAAAGGGGAAACCTGACAATTAACTTCTTACAAGGAAGCTCAGTGGACCAGTTCTTAAGCCACAAAAGTCTGCGCATATGTACAGACAAGAGAGCCAAAATGAGAAACCTGCTGTATTGAATCCTTTAAGGTGTCAACAGCAAAACACAGCGCTCGAGGAATATCTACCTTAATTATCAGGCAGATCATCCTCCTGGTTAGGCCTGTCAGGCCGTCTGATCTGATCCTTTAGGGACTGGCAGATACCAATTGCTGCAACAGCTGGCTGAATAGCTGAACTGGCCAAAGAAAAGGAAGCCCTTAATAATGACTCCAATTTCTCCAGAAAGATCTCCATAGTGTAAAACTGTTTATTTAAAAAGTAATATAAAAAGCCAAGTGGCTCCTTACACGCCTCCTGAAGACGTGTAATACGAAATGGACGCTGAGGTGGTACCTGGTCACGTTTTATTGATATTGCAATATCCGGTCTCCTGGTTGTCGGCTGCACGGAGTGGAACGCACACTGCAATAAACGGCAAGCCACAAGATTTCCCTCACTGGATGATACCATCTTACAAGCGAAACAGCCCCAGTGCCGGGTCGGGCACTTGTTAATGTAAGGAGCCACTTGGCTTTTTATATTACTTTTTAAATAACTGTTTTACACTATGGAGATATCTTTCTGCTCTTTCTTTATGCCCCATCTGAGCCATTGAGGAGGTTTGCTTTATACTTTCCATGCCATGTGAGTAGGCACAAACCTGCACAAGCGCTGTCTGAATATCTTTTTAATTAAAGTGGTCACACAAGATCTAGTAAGCAGACTACATTTACAATCACGGGTGGGTGCTGTTTGCTGAAATCTGTGGTGAAGGCTAATCTAAATTCACAGAAGACACTATTGCACTTTGGAGGTCTAGTGGTTGAAACTCATCACAAATAGTTGCATCGAAGTTGGTTCCGGTGCTACATCACTTAAGAGGACTTTCATTTGAATATATGACTGTTCTGACTAGAAATAGTTTTTTTTGTTATATAGCATTTTTTATTGTAAATGTCACATTTTGCACATACATGTATGGGTAGTTAAATAGCATATATGGTATTTGCTGTATTGTATCTAATAGATCTTACCACACCAGTGTAAAAGATATTATTATGTATGTTATCATTTTGTTTGCCATCTGTGTGGTATAGGCAAATTATTTTTTTTATTTTTACTGTTTTGGTAAAGTAGCGGTACATTAGCGCCCCTATTGACACTTTTTCACTTCCCGATTCCCTTACTGAAGATGCCGATACCTCCACCCGGGAGCCAGGGGGACGGGACGGCTTCGGGTCAGGACCATGCGGGCGCCCTGGACAGGTAAGTGTCCTTATTTTAAAAGTCAGCAGCTGCAGTATTTGTAGCTGCTGACTTAAAATTTTTATTATTTTTGGCAGAACTCCGCTTTAACTGGTTCCCGACCAGCGCACGACGATGTACGTCGGCAGAATGGCACGGACAGGCATAAGGGCGTACAGGTACGTCCCTTTAAGAATGCCGTCGTGCCATCGTGTGCGCTCCACCGGCGGTGCGCACGATGGTCGGGACCCCGTGAATCCGGTCGCGGGTCCCGCGGACTCGATCGCTGCGGGGATACCCGCGATCGTCTCACGGGAAGGCTGAACGGGGAGATGCGGAAGTAAACAGCATCTCCCCGTTCTGCCTAGCAACAAGTGACACTGATCTCTGCTCACTGTGATTGGAGCAGAGATCAGTGTTCACTAACACACAGCCACGCCCTCCACAGTTAGTAACACACCCCTAGGAACACTTAACCCCTACACTGCCACCCCCTGGTTAACCCCTTCACTGCCAGTGTCATTTACACAGGAATCAGTGCATTTAAATAGCACTGATTGCTGTATAAATGACAATGTTCCCAAAAATGTGTCAAAAATGTCCGTTGTGTCCGCCATAATGGCGCAGTCACAAAAATCGATGATCACCGCCATTACTAGTAAAAAAATAATAAAAATGCTATAAAACTATCCCCTATTTTGTAAATGCTATAACTTTTGCGCAAACCAATCAATAAATCGCTTATTGCGATTTTTTTTACCAAAAATATGTAGAAGAATAAGTATTGGCCTAATATATATATTTTTTTTTGGGGGACATTAATTAGAGCACAAAGTAAAAAATAATGCGTTTTTTTCAGAAATTGTCGCTCTTTTTTTGTTTATAGCACAAAAAATTTAAACCGCAGGGGCGATCAAATACCACCAAAAGAAAGCTCTATTTGTGGGAAAAAAAGGACGTCAATTTTGTTTGGGAACCACGCCGCACGACCGCGCAATTGTCAGTTAAAGCGGCGCAGTGCCGAATCGCAAAAAGTGGTCTGGTCTTAAGCCAGCAAAATGGTCCGGTCTGAAAGTGGTTAAAAAAAAAAAAACATACAGGGATATGGGAAATGATCAACATTGACACACATAAATCGGTTTAACTGGATGGACTATTGTCTTGATTCAACCTTACCTTCTATGTATTTCCATTGGTTTTTATAAGGTCCCCCCCCCCCCCTTTATTTTAAGCTAATCTAAATTTGAAATTAAGCTTTAATTAGTTCATCTTAAATAAAATCCATTCAAATCTACTAGTCCATGTGACACTTTCTCCAAGGGTGTCTCCATTGCTCCTCCATAGATAGAGGCACCACACTACAACAGAAAGTTTGGTCTGGCCAGAATGTACCCTGACAGAAACCCACAATGTCCAAGATGTGAGAAGTCCCCGGGTACCTTCATGCACATGTTTTGGTCGTGCCCTAAACTGGCACCATTCTGGTCTGGTGTATTTGAACACTTAAACATACGCCTTGAGCTATCTGTCCCTATGATGCCTGAGCTGGCTCTGCTGGGAGTGGTGGATGACGAACAAAGATCCCATCATACCAAATTGTTAATCTTTTATCTTTTGTTCCATGCAAAAAAATAAATCTTATGTAAATGGTCCTCCTCGGTTCCCCCCTCCGTGTCCTCCTGGGAATCCAAAATAAATGCTGCACTGCCGCTATACAAATTGACATACATGGTCGTGGATGTCCATGGAAGTATGAAAAAATATGGTCATCTTGGACGACATGTTAAAGTATGTGGGCCAGACCCTGATATTGGATGCATTGGCCACCCTCCCCCCCCCCCCCCCCCCTCTATCTTCCACCTCACCCTTTTCCGCTGTGTCTTCCTCTCCCGACCCCTTCATCTCTTACCGATCCCCCCCCCCCCCCTCGTCCTTTCTTCTCCTTATACCCATTTATTTCTCCCCCCTCTGTCCCCCCCCCTCCTTCTCTCTCCTCATTAGACACATGTACAGGACCTATAGGATAGAGAATCATCTCATGGTACATACTGTCACTCCTCACTGTTGGGCACACGCCTGGTTGAAATATATTGTTGAATATGTAATTAAATGATAAGTTTGGGTAATTCATGACTGTATTGCTATAATATTGCATGGTGTTCTTCTGTATTGTTGGCATTTTGTATGGCACCTTATTTTTTTTACAATAAAGCACTCCTGATTTTTTTTTTTTTTTTAACAAACAAAGTTTGGTATTGGCCAAATCACCTAGTGGTAAGAAAAACGTAAACAGAAAACTAAAGCAGTCGCCACATGCAAGAATTGGTAAACCACAGTATATTACATTTTTTGGGCTTTAATTATGCTTTACTCTTCATGTAAACGTTGAAAAAGATACAAATAAAAAAAAAAAAAAAAAAGGCACATATAATTAAAAAAGGAATGCACATACTTCTATCAAAACACGTTTTAACCACACGCAGTTATCAGAATACAATGTTTTTATAATAGTGCCTTTAATGCTGTTAGGAATCACGTAGTGTGCTCCGTCTAGTGACCTTTGCATACCCTTAGTAATTTCATTCTGGCCCATAAATGTTTTAATGTGTGCAGCTCATGAAGGAGACATCTCAAATTTGAAAGATGTCAAAAGAACATACAAGTGACTATGAAATACTGGTTCTATCTATTTGAAGGAAATTGTGAACTGCTAATTTTGTTAAGTGCTTTCAGGCTTCCCATTATGGCAATCCATAAACATAATGGTTTCTATATATCCCTTTGTGACACAGTCTTATTAGCAGCCAAGTAATGCATTTCAGCCAGACAGAGGAAACTCCAGGGACGCTCATCTGTTCTAAATGCATTGTCACCTCCATACAATACAAATACTGTGTTGAAACATATCAACATATTATGCCTCACTGCATATTCTTGAATACCATATAACAGCCCTCAAATTTTCCCACTCGCCTACTCAAATTTTGCAAGTGGAAAATGAGGGCTAGAGAGGGAGAGGGAGGAGACCGCTTAGAACATACGCCGCACACTGCATTAAATTGGGATGCATGTCTGTTGTCCCAGAAGGATTATACACAAAAAAAAAAAGCCTGCAAACCGTTAGCTGAAGACAAGCAGACTAAGGATATGGATTACTGGAACCATGTCCTGTGGTCCGACGAGACCAAGATAAACTCTTTTAGTCCAGATGGTATCAAGTGTGTGTGGTGGCAACCAGGTGAGGAGTACAAAGACAAGCGTGTCTGGCCTACAGTCAAGCATGGTGGTGGGAGTGTCATGGTCTGGGACTGCACGAGTGCTGCCGTCCCTGGGGAGCTACAGTTCATTGAGGGAACCATGAATGCCAACATGTACTGTGACATACTGAAGCAGAGCACAATCCCCTCCCTTTGGAGAATGGGCCAGAAGGCAGTATTCCAACACGATACCGACCCCAAACACACCTACAAGACAACCACTGCCTTGCTAAAGAATCTGAGAGTGAAGCTGATTGGTCAAGCATGCCTCCAGACCTAAACCCTATTGAGCATCCTCAAATGGAAGGTGAAGGAGCGCAAGGCCTCCAACATCCACCAGAGATATTAGGGCGGTTACTGATTAAAATTTTCGTGTTTGATTAATCGATTTTTTTTTTTAATCGACTAATTTCGATTAATTATAACGCACATACAGATCCAACTACTTTTATCTGATTGCCTTGCATTGCAACTCTGCATTAGTCAGTGGTATACACTATATACAATCACCCGACACTAGTTACTTTCCACAATCCATGACTTAACTTCACAGTTCACACAAATACATTTTAAATTCAAAAACTGTAGCGCTGACGCGAGTAATTTTGTTTTTCCACAGTAGCGTGACAATCCCTCCACCTCCAATCTCACCTTATGGCATGGGCCCCTGTGGTCATGCAAGCGGATATCAAAAGGGTTAACACGGACAATAAACTTCTCACGTCTCCTTAGATCTCAGCAAGGACTCCAGGTCATGGGTAGAAATAAAAGATCCAAGTGCTCACCGCTTAGGTATAAGATTTAATTTTTGTCTTCAAGCACTCGCATAAAGATGATAAAAACACAGCATGTAAAGCTGACAATCGTGTTAGTTCCATAGGGCAGCAGCGGGTGACGTCATGTATAGCTCCTCCCCCATACGCTTTACGTTCAATCAGAACTTAAACGTCACCGGACTCCTCCCCCTTCCCTTCGTTAGCAGATGGAGGCACTTGGGGAAGCTAGGGGAAGTGGGAGGAGTCCGCTGATGTCAGTGATGTCACTGAATCTCCGACAGAACTCCCTGAAGCTGGCGGAGCGGTGAGTGCCGATCAAATGAATTTTGATTGATCAAAAAATATATTTATTTTTTTTATTTTTTTATTACACATACATAAACTAGGAGTCACAAGGCCACTGCTATATTGTGCTGAGGGCCCCCAGATTTCTATGGTGAAATGTGGATGATACTGTTTGACTTGTTTTGCATTTCTCTGGGTGCAGTATTTCCTAATGAGATGCTCCGAGAAAGCATTGTACCCAGCACAAAATGCATCAGAATAGAAATTGGTTGGCTGGCTATTTTAATATAGGAAGAATATTATTTTGCATCTCAGCGTGTGCTGTTCCTGGTACAGCTGAGCCAGCGCCTGAGATGTCACTATGGACTGCGATGCCTTATCTCATCTGTGCCATTTGCTTTTAGATTGCCCTGTCTTGTTGCAAACCAAACAAACCTAGCTCTTCTCTGCATTAGCATTTACCTGCAAAAGGCAGGGTTTGACCTGTTTGAACCCTAACAACCAGTAGCAATATTGGTAACTGTTGAACCCAAATATGTAGTGGTGTTTGAGAAATTCACAATGAGCAGCACAATAGCTTATTAGTTAGCACTTCCATTGGATCAAATCCCAACTTCTGGGCACTGCGGTTTACCTTTCACACTGCCAAGAGATTCTGGGAGATAAACTGGCTCCTAACTAAGCTGGCCCTAGTATGTACTGTATGTGGCAACCTTAGGCTTGGTACACACTCATTTTTTTTTTTGTTTAACCCAGTGGGCTTAACGGGGGGAAAAAAAAAAAAAAAAAAAAGACCCCAACAGGTGCTCAGGAGGCTCTCGCTGTACTAATTATGCAATGTTAGTACAGCAAACTCCCTGCTGCGCTATTATGTTCGGACAGGGACAGGGACCAAGGACAGTGTTTGTTTATGTTGAACCGGCCGATATTTGGCCCATGTGTGCCAGGCTTTAGATTGTAAGCTCCATGAAGGCAGTGACTGATGGGACTGTAAAATATATGTAAACTGCTGTATAAATTGTTGGTGCTAGATATACACCCAAAATAAAAAGGTTTTAGATACAGATTTTGTATGTTATGAGCATTAACAACAAGCATATATTCACCAGCACACCACAGATGAAATATCCTCTGAAATATTTATTAAAGCGGGGCTCCACTGCCCCTGACATTTTTTTTTTTCAATGATCATTAATAAAGAAATTAATTTGTAAATGAGTAACTCACGTGTCCTGTTTCTAGCACTTGTGCCTTTAGTTTTTTAGCTTCTAAAAACACTTTATAAAATTTCTATCTTCGTTCTTCATCTTGCCTGTGGGCATGTGAAACCCACAGGCATTCTTTTCCGGGATTCTATTGACGCCCATTCATTGTAATCTCGCGCATGTGCAGTACGAATAGCATAGGAGCGCCGTCAGCAGCATTCTTAACAATGGCGGTTTTTGAAACGCCCACCGAACGTGACTGTCGTGATGACGTCGCGTTCGGTTTCCAAGTCTCGCGCCAGGCCGCCGCACTGACTCCTGGGAACTATGACACAAGCTCCCAGGAGACAGTGCGGGATAGGGGATATTACGAAATAGCCGTAATATCCCTGCCCATATCCGAGAGAAGGAGAACTGGAAGCGATGGATGGCAGCAAGAAATCAAAACAAAAAGTAAAAAAAAAAAAAAAAAAAACACGTTTCGGATTGAGCTAGGTAATTAGAGGATTTTACATCTAGGTGTTATAATCGGGCGGAGCTCCGCTTTAAGAGATAATGATTATTAACAAAAAAAGGACAAAGTGCAAAATTTCAAGAGCTGTGCAGGGCTCACGATAGCAGCCCTGCACACGATATTTGAGGATCCGTGGTAGGCTGGCTAATATATATGTATTGATCTGTGAGGTTTCCCGTCTCCAGCTGGCAGTTTCTGCAGCACGCTTTACTTCTGAGAGTATTCCAGGAATGTGCGCAATGGGAATATTGACAATGCCATTGTCAACCAAGGCGTGTCCACATCTCAAATAATGGGCAACATACAACACAAAACTAAAACCATTTATAACAATGGCTTGACAGTAAAACCATTAAAGTGGTCCTGAAGGCTCAAAGTTTTTTACCTTCATGCATTCTATGACACCCTGATCCAAAAGATCCAATAGGGCATCTTAGAGACCTACTAATTTGTGCAGTGACACAGGAAATTAGGAAGTGATGAACCAAAGAGGGGGCTGCAGCAAAACCTTACATTGTAGCTCCTGGAAAGCACCTCCAGAAGTCAAATCACTGACCTCTGTCAAACAGGGACGGCCATACACTGATCAAATTCAGCAAAGGATCGGAATAATTTTGATCCATCTATGGCAGAGATATGCAATTAGTGGACCTCCAGCTGTTGCAGAACTACAAAAATGAGGCATAGCAAGACTGACAACCACAAGCATGACACCCAGAGGCAGAGGCATGATGGGACTTGCCGTTTTGCAACAGCTGGAGGTCCGCTAATTGCATATCCCTGATCTATGGTCTAATGAAATTTCTGTCGCAAAGGATGCCTATAATCTGAATTGTATCTTAATGCAGAATTCTAGGAAAATCAGTGAGCCAATTACATGAGCAGGGAATGACATTTCTGGATGTGTTCTGTATACCAATGGTCTGCAAACTGTGGCCAGATGTGACCCTTTGCTTGCCTTTATCTGGGCTGTTGGAGCACTGTTCCTCTCACTGACACCAACAATGGGGCACTGTTCCTCTCACTGACATCAGTGGCGGGGCCCTATTCTTCCCAATGATGGGGCACTATCCCCCCCCCCCCCCCCCCCCCCCGATACCAATTACAGGGCACTATTCATCCCACTGACACCTATGAAAAGGGCAGAACTTCTCCCACTGACACCTATGAAAGGGCACAATTTATTTCTCCCACAAATACCAATGATGGGGCACTATCCCTCCAACTGACACCAACAATGGGACACTATTCCTTCCAGTGGCACCAACTACGGGGCGTAGTTTACTTCCATTGATGCAGGGGCATTTCCTACTTTCACTGGCCACATTCCGGCCCCATTAAAATCTGAAGGAGGACAGTAAACTGGCCCTTTGTTTAGAAAGTTTGGAGACCCCTGGTGTAAAAAATAAAAATGCCTCCAGGTTGCCATATTGCATTACATTTTACAGAAATTTACAACACTGCAGAATAAAATGGTAATTTTCTAACAACATTTATAGCCGCTTTACACTGCCCTACTGCGCTTTGGGCAAAGTGCAGCTAACCTGTGTTTTTTGTGTGGGTTAGCTGCATTTTCCTCATGGGACATAATTGAAGTCTATGGGAAAACACAGCTAGCCCACAATAAAACTTTCAGCCAAAGCTCAGTGAGTGCAGCTACTACATATGCCAGAATTTTTTTATTTGCAATATATTTTTTCACAAAAAGCTGAGTTAGACTTACCGGTAACTCCTTTTCTGAGAGTCTTCCAGGACAGCCCATGAGACCTAGGGCTCCTCCTACCAGGACAGGAAACACATTCCCCCCACCAGATAAAAGGGCGGTCCTCCAGGCCCCATGTCAGTCTACTCAAGAACCGTAGGACGTCCCTGAAAAACATATGCATAATACACATAACTTTAGACAAAACCGGGTGGGAATCCGGCTGTCCTGGAAGACTCTCAGAAAAGGAGTTACCGGTAAGTCTAACTCAGCTTTTCTCAAAACGTCTTCCAGGACAGCCCATGAGACGATGAGCCAGAACTTACCAGTCTAGGGAGGGACAACTGCCTGCAGGACCTTACGACCAAACGCCTGCTCCTGCGCTGATAGGAGATCCAGGCGATAATGTTTAATGAAGGTCGAGTAACTGGACCATGTGGCAGCCCTGCAAATTTGCTCCGGTGAGGCACCAGCCCTCTCAGCCCAAGACGTAGATAAGGCTCTAGTTGAGTGTGCTGTGACAAAAGGTGGAGAAACCTCCCTAATTTTGTAAGCTTCAGAGATAGCTTGCTTTATCCACCTGGCTAGTGTGGCTTTAGATGCACTGTTTCCCTTGTGTGCCCCCGAAAAGAGGACAAACAAAGCATCGGTTTTCCTAAAGGTCTTAGTGACCTCAAGATAGGCAAGGAGGATCCTTCTTACGTCTAAGCAACTAAACTTTCTTTCCTGTTCGCCGTGCGGTGAACTACAAAAGGATGGCAGTACAATATCCTGAGTTCGGTGGAATGTACTAGCCACCTTAGGCAAAAAACCTGGATCAGTCTTTAAAACGACTCGATCATCAAAAATCGTGAGAAAAGGCTCCCTAACTGACAGGGCCTGCAGCTCACTTACCCTACGTGCTGAGGTAATAGCTACCAGAAAAACTACTTTTAATGTAAGTAGTTTAACTGAGATTTCCTCGAGAGGCTCAAAAGGAAATTCCACCAAAGCCTGAAGTACTAGGGACAGGTCCCAAGATGGACAACTTTTCACCACTACTGGCCTGGCCCTTGAAATTGATTTGAAAAATCTGGCTACAATGGGATTTTCCAGGAGAGAAAACTGGAGGAAAACACTAATAGCTGCCGCTTGTACTTTTAGGGTACTAACGGAAAGACCCTTGTCAACCCCCTCTTGAAAAAATTCCAGAATTGCCGGAATATCGTGGGTTAGTCTCCGATTCTCCGATAACCAAGAATTAAACTTTTTCCAAACCTTGGAATAAATGGCTCTGGTTACTGGTTTTCTACAGTCTACCAGAGTCCTGACTACTTTGTCGGAGAACCCCTGGGCGCTTAGCATCTTCTCTTCAGATACCAAGCCGACAATCTTAGGGAAATCACCTGGGGGTGAGACACTGGACCCTGCAACAATAAGTCTTCCCTCTTTGGAAGACTCAGTGGAGGCTCTGAAACTAGAGTCTGTAGCAGGGAAAACCATGGCCTCTTGGGCCAAAACGGGGCAATTAGAATGAGGTCTGTTTCTTCTAGAAGAAACTTCCGGAGGACTTCTGGAATAAGTCTGATCGGCGGAAAGGCATAACATAGGCCGCAAGGCCATGGGTTTGCCAGCGCATCGATCCCCAAGGATTGGTCTGCTGGGTTCATGGAAAAGAACATTTCCGTCTTGCGGTTGTTCCTGTTTGCGAACAGATCCGCTACTGGGTATCCCCATCTGCTGGTGAGGTCTGCAAAGACTTCGGGATGAAGGGACCAGTTGTCTCGATCTACCCGGTGACGGCTGAGGTAGTCTGCTAACCAATTTTGTGCGCCCTTCAAGTGCACCGCTGAAATTGAAGCCAGATTCCCCTCTGCCCATACTAGAATCTCCTGGGCAATTGACTGTAGTATCCGGCTTCTCGTGCCCCCTGCTTGTTGAGGTATGCGACTGTCGCAACGTTGTCCGACAGAATTTGAAGATTGTGGCCCCTGATCTCTATCTGAAAGGACTGCAGGGCTCTGTGAACCGCTAGAAGCTCTCTTTGATTGGATGAAGCCCTTGCCTCCCCCGAGGACCACTCTCCCTGTGCTACTGCATTGTTGAGATGGGCCCCCCATCCCCAGGAACTTGCATCCGTAGTAATCCTTTGGGAAATGGGAATGGACCATGGGAGACCTCCTGCTAGGTGCTGGCTTGCTCTCCACCACCACAGGCTTCTCTTTACCCTGGTGGGAAGCCGGACTCTTGACTCCAGGGACCTTGCATCCCCGTTCCAGTTTCTTAAGAGGAACAGTTGTAGTGGACGTTGATGAAGTCTTGCCCATGGGACTGCAGGAAAGCATGAGGTCATCAGACCCACTGCCCTCGAAACCTGTCTTAGGGAGACCGACTGGTTTGTCTGCAATGCTGACATAGATTGGATCATTTTGGTAATCTTCTCCTGAGGAAGAAAGACCCTTTGATCTACTGAGCAAAAGTCGTAACCCAGGTAAGTCACCTTCTGGGCCGGAGTTAAGGATGACTTTTCTACGTTTATTAACCAGCCTAAGGACTGTAGGAAGTCCCGTACAGCCTGGAGATCCTCCAACAGCTTCTGGTATGACGCTGCTACCACCAGGAGGTCGTCTAAGTAAGGGATAATAGTTATCGCTTTTAGCCTGAGTGGAGCTAGGGCTTCCCCCAACACTTTTGTGAAAATGCGTGGGGCTGAGGAAAGACCAAAGGGGAGGGCCTGAAACTGGAAGTGTCGGGTCCCTGTCCTCATCTTCACTGCTAATCTTAAATATCTCTGGAAGGCTGAGTGGATAGGGATGTGAAGATAAGCATCCCTCAAGTCCAACGTGGCCATGTAGCAGTTTGGGTAGAGTAGGCTTTTGATAGTGAAAACCGTCTCCATCCGGAAATGTTTGTATCTGATTGATTTGTTTAAAGCTCGGAGATTCAGGATAAGTCGAAACTTCCCTGACGGCTTTTTGACAACAAATACATGGGAATAGAATCCCTTGCCCTGATCTGACTGGGGAACAGGAATCAGGACCTTCTGATCCAACAGGTCTCCGATCTGGAGACCCAGGGCCTGCGCTTTCTCCCGATCCTGGGGAGGAAAGGTGACCAAAAACCGCTCTGGTGGTTGGTGGGCGAATTCCAGCCTGTACCCGTTGGTCACAAGGTCCAGGATAAAGGGGCTTGAAGTAACTGCTGCCCACTGTGGGAAAAAGGCCCTCAATCTTCCTCCCACTGGGGAACGCAAGTCACTGCGGTTTGGTGGGCTGTTGAGGAGGGTTAAACAGGACCCCCCCTTTGCCTCTGCCTTTGTGCCCTGTCCAGTGTTTTTTCGGCCTGCTGTCCTTTCCTTTAGGACCCTGCTGCCTGCCTTGGCCACGAAAAAACTTCCTGGCTGCTGGGATTCTCTTTTTCTCTGGGAAAGCCTTCTTCCTGTCGGCAGTGCGTTCCAGTGCCTCCTGCAGCCCTGGGCCAAATAAGTGATCGCCTGTTAAGGGGAGCCCACAAAGGCATAACTTGGAGGCTGAGTCCCCTGACCAGGTCTTAAGCCAAAGGCTCCTCCTGGCCGAGTTCACTAAAGCCGAGGTCCTGGCCAACATTCTCACCGACTCTGCGGAAGAATCTGCCAAAAAACCTACTGCCTGAAAGAGGAGAGGAAAAGACTTCAAAATCTGCTCTCTGGAGGTACCTGCCAACAGATGAGTCTGAATTTGGGTTAACCACACCTCCAGATTTCTGGCCACACAAGTGGAGGCCAGAGCAGGTTTGAGGTTCCCAACCGCAGAGTCCCAGGCTCTGTGGAGAAGGATATCCCCCCTCTTGTCCATCGGATCCTTAAGCGTACCCATATCATCGAACGCTAGGTCCGAGTTCTTTGAAACCTTTGAAAGGGGTGCGTCTAGCTTGGGATTTTTATTCCACGGCTGCGTAGTGTCCTCATCAAAAGGAAACCTCCTTTTAAGGTTACTAGAGAAGAAAGGTTTTCTCTCAGGATTATCCCATTCCAGTTTGATAGTATCAATCAATGAGCTATGGACTGGAAAAACTCTAGATTTTTTCTTGTGCAATCCCTTATACATGAGATCATGTTTGGATAGCTGAACCTCCTCTTCTTTCAATTCAAGGGTAGTATAGATGGCCTTCAATAAGTCATCCACATCTTCTACGGACAACTTAAATCTCGAGCTCCGAGTGGATTCTCTATCCCCGGGCTCTATCTCTGACCCTGATTCCTCTGGAGAGGAACGGGTAGATCTGACCTCAGCCTCAGAGTCTTCACTGTCCGCCTGCTGCGGAGTGCTGACTGTCGTCTTCTGTGACGACGGACCCTCTGCTGGAGTCTGGAGCTTGTCAATAAGCGTTCTAAAGGAACTAAAGGTGGACGAAAGCTCATCTCTGACAGAAGCTAGCATCTTTTGGCAAGAGGTAACCGGGTCATCTTTTACAAGGCCCTCTATACAGCTGCGACAAACTGCTTTGCTCCAAGAGGAGCTCAATTTGTTTGCGCACACCGCACATTTCCTTTTAGGTGGCTGTGCCTGAGCTTTCTCCTGGGTCTTGGTCTGTAAGACAAAAAAAAAATAAAACGACCCCAAATGAGACTCACAGCCACCCTGACGCTCCGAAACACCACGTGCAGGAGGGAAGAAATGTGTCCCCATAACCCACTACTACAGAGAGGGGAGGGGGAGGGAACACTCACAGGGATAGCAAGATAGTGACAAAACACTTCAGGCTTACCTGCGAGGTGCTGGTGTTGGGCACTGCTTCCACTGCCTGTGCAGGAACTGCAGACTGGTCCATCCTGCCCTGTTTAGCTTTCCACAGCCTGGCTGCTTTCCACCAAAACACACCAGTAACCAGCGTCTCCCATCCGCACCGCTTAAAAAGACTGGAACCAGTGTCTCCGGCGCCCGATGATGATGTCATATGCCCCGGAAGTGACCTATCACTCGGCACTTCCTGTGGGCCAGCTTGGAGTGCAGAAGCTCCGCCCCCTCAAGTGCTGCTGCTTCCTGTTTCTCCTCACACCTTTCAGCCATGCTGTGGGTGAGGAGAGGAAACTGCTGCTCACATAGAGACTACAGGCGCTTGGGAGCAGACATCACCACGGTCATGGCCCTCTCCAGGCACAGAGAGACAGGAGACAGCAGCACAACCAACCTCCCCAGCGGTGTGCTGCTTCTGGCAGAAGAGAAGGTTAGTGATATGCCCCCAAATAGCCTTACAGAGCCCCTGCTCATGAGACCTAGGGGACCAGGTTCCTGGAACATGTTACCCCCCGTCCGGAGGAAACACTAATAACTGACATGGGGCCTGGAGGACCGCCCTTTTATCTGGTGGGGGGAATGTGTTTCCTGTCCTGGTAGGAGGAGCCCTAGGTCTCATGGGCTGTCCTGGAAGACGTTTTGAGAAAGTGGAGTTACCTTTTAGGATGATAGGTAAGATCAAAAACAGGAAGTTGGACAATTGTGGTGTACATAGTCTTTAAAGCCTATCTAAAGGCAAATCTTTTTATTTATTTTTGTGGATTTGGAAACAGCATTGGGTTACGTTGTACACTTTTACGCAAGTGCGGTATTGAAAAAATAGGTATTTTCCCGACCGAACCCTGCGGAACTCATTACCCTTTCTCTATACATCCCTCTCTTTCCTTCTACCCTTCTTATCTTTATTTATATCCATATTTACTTCTTGATTTTGGAAGCTCCCACATATGCTACCTATCATCATATAGAATTTTTACAGTTATAATTGTAACTGTATAAAATTAAGATATTTCATTCAAATACAGATCAACAGTTGCTTATAACTTTATTACTTTTATTTAATATACAATAGCAATCTATACTATTCTTTGCATTTCTATAACTGAGCTTCATTAAATTTGATTGATAACAGATTATATTGTACACTTGTATAATTTACCTTTGAATACATAATAAAATATTTTGACAAGGAAAGGGCTTTAGTTATGAATATGCTTTGCAAAGGCTGGTTATTTCATGACAGAACCCAGCTGCATGCAGAGAGGGACATGGACCCTAGCCATGTAGGACAGGTACAAGGATAGAACTAGGAAAATGCCTCCGGCCTTGGATCAGACTTATTCATAGGAAGTCAAACACCAAATACAAACAATGACAAATAAGGCATCATACCCTGCCAAGTTTTTGGTAGCTAATATATTACCTACGGTACTTACTAAAATAATCCATATTAACATTATCAGATTACACTATTATTATTGTCCTAATCTCAAAAAAAATGTACCTCAAGCTTCTTATCCACCCTTTATTCCCTGCCAATTATTTCTGTGCAAACTGAAGCAATGTGTAGATAGTATAAACTCTCTGCTAGTAGCTGCTAATGTATCAGGACAAACCAGAGCACATCATCATCAGTGTGGATGTGACAGGCGTATGCTTATTAAAGTGGAGTTCCACCCCAAAAAAATAAAATTATTATTAATGTGCTTAAAAAAAAACAAAAAAAAAAAAAAATATATGTTTTTTACTCACCTCCAAATGCCTGTTGCTATGGGGTCCCTCATAGTCTGCCTCCTTTAGCGCCTGGGCTCCTGACGTCACTTTCCTTGGTGCAGGAAGGGAGATCGCCTCTCCCCCCCTCCCTCTTGTCAGTCATCTGGGACACGTGACCGATCCCAGATGATTGCGCAGCCAGTGACGACTCACGCAGGGGGTGCCCGGCTGTGAAGCCACAGCCGGGCACCCACAGTTAAAATGCCGGCGCTGCCGAGCGGAGGGGAAGAGCAGGGCTTCAATCCCCTGCATCGCTGGACCCAGGGACAGATAAGTCAGCAGCTGCAGTATTTGTAGCAGCGGATTGAATTTTTTTTTTTTAACTAGGAACCCCGCTTTAAAAAGGTCCTGTTCACACCTCAGAGTTTTGCAGCTTGAAGCTCGAAGCTCCAAAACGCTGGAAGAGAAAATAAATAAATAATAATAAAAAAAAAAAAAAACATTCCCTATGGAGTTGGTTCACATGTCCACTCCAAGTCACCTGATGCCAAACGCCTGAATCTCAAAAAGTTCTGGAGCTTTTTCTGTAGCATAAATTGGGAAGACTTGCATGTTTTTGAAACGTTTTTATTCAAATAGAAATGAATGGATGGATGGATTTGCGCATTTTTCTGCACAAATGAAAAAATAAAATGTATAGTAATAATATAGACCTAAATAAAATGTTACTAAAATAAATACACAAATGACTAAAAATCATAAGAATATAATTATAAACACCCAACAAAAATTTGATATAATTGAATTATTATTAATATTTTATGTTAGGGTGTTCTAATCATTAATAACTTACTTATGGTGTTTTTTTAAAGTTACGGGTTTATTACATAGTAAGTAGTAGTAGTAATACCTTAACAGAAAAATAAATAAATAAAATAAAATATTAAACCCCCTAACAAATCCTAACCCAAACCTTAACAAAATACATGAATAATAATAATAATAATAATAATAATAATAGAAAAAAAAAAAAGAAATAAGAGCTGACGGAAAAGCTAAAGAAGCTGAAAAACCAATGATGGCAAGAAATGATGCAACAGATGATTTTTTTTATTAGCCAATAGAGAAAACTAACATCAAAGCTCAAAAATGCTACAAAAACAACAAAACAAACACACCTTACATGACAGAAGGGCATGAAAACACACTAATGCCCTGTACACACGGGTGGATTTTCCGTTGGATGTTTTTTTCTGATGGAATTCTGCTCAAGCTTGGCTCGCATACACAGCCACACAAAAGTTCTCTGAACTTTCGACCGCCAAGAACGTGGTGACGTACAACACTACGACGAGCCGAGAAAATGAAGTTCAATGCTTCTGAGCATGCGTAGGAATTTTACGCGTCGGAATTTGTACAGGCGATCAGAATTTCTGATCGGAACAATCTTTTGCTGGCCGAAATTCCGCCAGCAAAAGTCCGATGAAGCATACACACGATCGCATTTTCCGACCAAAAGCTCTCATAGGACTTTTGCTGGCGGAATTTCCGATCGTGTGTACGGGGCATTAGACGCTATGCTCAGTTGTGAATGCAGCCTCAGTCACAGTACTTATGAAAAAGAGTACAGGGGTAACCAGTGAGGTACTACTGAGGGTACAGGTCTGCCTACCCTTCATCAATCCCTAGTGACATTTTCTTCAGTACAGAGGATATAAACTCTGCTTGTTCAGGCTGGGTAGCCAGGATCCAGTTTTGTAGATTATATAGGAGGTCTGCTTTAGTGCAGTAAAACCAGTGCCTTGTGGAGCAGGGGAAGCCTCATTGCAAGGGCAGCGTTTTTTTGTGACTTGTGTTCACTATGCCTGGTTTGTTGGCACTGCTGTGTCACACATTTCAGAGCCTGCCTTCTGATCTACAGGGGAGGAGGAAAGGATGGAAAAAAGGAAGGAAGGAAGGAAGGAAGGAAGGAAGGAAGGAAGGAAGGAAGGAGGAAGGAAGGAAGGAAGGAAGGAAGGAAGGAAGGAAGGAAGGAAAAGGAATAACTGCTTGCAGGCAGCAAGCCATGGTATATGTAGTCCTTAGAAATTGAAAGCAAACAGAGGAGAAGCTGCAAAGCCTAGACAAACCAGAAAGTTGTGGAATAAGATGGCCGACAGGAAGCACTCAACATTTTTCAAGTAAACTTATTCAAGTAACCTTTTATTGGATCATCATGCAGTTCTCTGTGGTGCAATTTCAGCTCATTCATTTTGAATGGGCTGAAATTGCACTGCATCAAAAGTAGTGCATGCACTATTTTGGAAACTCACTGCAACCAGATTGTATGGTACTTCTGTACCATGCACTCTGCTGCAGGCAAACACACTGTTTGCAACCTGCATTTGGGGTGTCCTTAACCCAATATTGACACCCACTGCAGGTCGCAACTGAGTGTGATGTGGGAAACTCATATGGATCACAGGCTTCCCCAACACGTTCTGGAGTAAATTGGCCCTAAAAATTAAGCACAGCCTGTTCTACTGGTCTGGCAAATCATCTTCCACTTCACCCCAACTACCACTTCACCCCAACTACCCATCATCTTCCACATCACCCATAGACCTTTGAGATGGAGTTTTCACTAAGTCCCTCCCCATTTGAAATATGTGGAAAGCATCAATACAGCAAACTGTAGAAGCTTTAATACCAGATAACACCAGTAGGTAGTAAGCTTGATCAAAAGTAGAGAAACGTTGGAATTGCTTGTCCCAGGTCAGTAACTGAAGGCATTGAAGACAATATATTAGCATGGCAGCCAGGCAACTAGCATTTTAAGAGACACTGTGGTAATGGCAGCAGATATAATTTTTCCATTTAAACCCAAATCATTAATAAGGCCTTAAACAGGTACAATTAAACAGGGGCAAATTCTCTGCAGGTACTGCATGTTTTGTTGCACATTTAAAGAATACAGGGCTACTTTTTTCATTGCAAGATAAATAACTAGCAAGTTTATTTACATAGAGATCTGAAATTGCTCACGTTTCACACTTTGAGAATTTAAAAACTCCCTGAATGGTTTTTACTCTGCTCTGTTTAAGTTGCACTCTCCCACAACTTACTTACAAATCTATGAAGAAAAGAAAATGCCTTCAAATGATTCATTCAATCTTAAAGGAGAAGAATCTGTGACAAAAGCTATCTGTGGGGATACAGTAACATATAAAAAGGGGGGGGGGGGGTGTATCATTGTAGAAGACTGCCTAAAGTTACATGGGCTTCCCATGAAAGTGAAAGATTTAGCAGATAAGTGTCTGTGGCTGAATACTAGGAGGTCTCCTGTGACAAATCTCTATCTCCCTCGGCAATCTACCCCATCTATAAGAGGCAAAGGAAAGAACAAAAATGCTCAACTAAAAAGCTTCTGCCTGGGTAAATAATACTCAACTTCCAAAAGAAAAAAAAAAATAGTTGTTAACAATACAATTTTCAGTGTTTAAAATACTAAACACAAAAATATAAAAAAAAAAAAAAATAATGATTACCAATCTCTAGCGATTAAGCAGCACTGTACCCAATAATAAAAAAAATAAAATAAATCCAACCTAATGATTTACAAAATACATCATTTAAGAGCATATGGTCCAACGTGTTTGGTTGCAGGATGAGGTAATGGTAGAAGCCCTGTTAGATTTTCATTGCCATCTTCTCCAGTGACGCTGCTGGCCTGTGGATGGGAAGTGAAGAGAAATCACCTGCCCACCAACAGGCCATAAGCAAAAATAACCTCAAAATTTGATTCCAAACAGACCCCTAAGCTATAAAAATAAAATGTCAGAAATTACATTATGGGGCATATTTATACACCTTCCAGCTACATGTGGTTGAAATGGCAGTGCCTGAACATCCACCAGAGAATGTTTGTTGAACATCACATTCACCGATTTATAAGTAGACCAATATAGGTGCATTTGTTAGAAGTTTGTTAGAAGTTTGTTTAAATACCTGAATTTATCTTCATATTAGTATTCTCCATTTCCCTGTACAACACAACCCAAGACTTGGAGAGGGATCTTTAGTACTCTGTGCCAATCAAGGTTACATTTTTTTGCACAATCCTGCCAGTCTAAAGGCCCGTACACACGATTGCACTTTTTGACAACAGACATGCAAATTAGCTGTTTTGGACCAATATCCGACCGTGTGTACGCTCCATCGGACCAACTTTTTCAGTTTTCATCTGACTTTTGTTGGCTGTGCGAACAAACCAACTTTCTGCCAACAAAAGTCCGATGGAGCAAAGTCCGACCGTGTGTACACCATCGGACTTTTGTACAAAGTACAAACACGCATGCTCAGAACCAGTGCAAAAGGTCAGACAACAATATAGAAGTTGACCAAAGGTGGCGCTGGAGTATTCGAACGTCCTCTTTTGAAGTGTCGTCAGTACGTTGAAACGTCACTACGTTCATGTTTGTTGCCTAAAAAGTCAGATCGTGTGTATGCAATACCAACTTGGGGCCAACGCCCTTTGTACAAAAATCCACGAGAAAGTTGGTACAAGGTCCGATCGTGTGTATGAGGCTTTAGGCTGGCAAGAGATGGCTCAAAATTCAGCTGAAAATGTTGATCTATCTATGGCGGTACCATTGGCGAATGGGAGGTTATAAAATTATGATTCGATCAGTGGCTGCAGCCAATCATAGCACCGATTGCTGTATTCTGACAGCAGAGGAGTCCCCACTGTCAGAAAACAATAACACAGCAGAAACTATCCACTTTAACGATGTGGGAATCGGTTCTTTTTTTTTTTTTTTTTTTTTTTTTTTTTAACAATCCCTCTATGGCCAGCTTAACACTGCGTACAGGAGGGCAGTGATTAACCCATAACTGCTTTGCTGATTGTGAAACTGGAAAACATTTACATACAAGTGCCAAGAGCTCTTACGTTTCTTCTGGAAGCATAAAGGATATTGAAACAATGACAGTTTTCCAGGCAATTATTACAATTTGTTTACCAGTTGCAACAATGTCTTTGTAAAATAATTTTTCATCACTTCCCCATTTTCTAATTCACACCATGTTTTTAACACACACTTTCCATAAGCTTTTAAAACCTTTCCATGTCATTATCTCATGTCAGGTTACGGAAATGCCTTCTGGCATAAAAAGGAGGCACCTCCTTGGGAATCTATTATGTGCATCATTTGTTATTCTACAAGAATAATTTTAACACCCAAGAGACATCTCCACAACAATACAGATGTCACAGGGTTTAATTTTAGTCATAGATTAAATTTCTGCCTCTAGTCTGATAAATATTGGCAGACTACGGTACTCTGTTTTGGTTTCTAAACAATGTGAATTTCATAGACCTGCAAGGGGTTGATTTACGAAATCCAATGCAGCCGTAAATGGTAGCCAATCAGCTGCTAACGTCAGCTTGTTCAATTAAGGCCGGCCATAGATGGTTTGATTCAAACCGCTTGTGAGCAGGCTGAATGTACCAAGTCAAAATCAATCAACTTGGGTACAACCAGCCTGTCGGATTCACTTGTGATTATCACTAGCCAATGACATAGTTAGAGGACACGCCCCTTGTGATGTCATCACCAGGGGCATTATGGGGTGATTACATCACAAGGGGCGTATCCTCTACATCATCATACAAGTCATTGCGCACGGCAGACCCAGCATTACACCGTCTAGTCAACATCGGAAGAACAGAGGGAGAAGACCCAGCAAAAGAGCAGAAGATAGCGGAGAAGAGCCGGAGCTACTTTAAAAACCTGTGTAGTGTGTTTATTTTTGACACTTTTTATTTAGGTGAATGGGTAGGGGTACGATGTGCCCCATACTCATTCACCTAGGGTGAGGGGCTGTGACCTGGGGGGACCCTTGTTAAAGATAATGATAAGTCCCCGCCCGCAGACCCTGACAACCACCGGGCAAGGGTTGTCGGGAAGAGGCCCTTGTCCTCTAAAATGGGGACAAGGTGCTTTGGGGTGGGGGGGCGCAGGGGCCCCCCTCTGCCCCAAAGCACCCACCCCCCATGTTGAGGGCATGTGGCCTGGTATGGTCCAGGAGACGGGGGGGGGGAGCTCGCTCGTCCCCCCTTTACTGACCTGCCGGGCTGCGTGCGCGCATAAGGGTCTGGTATGGATCTTGAGGGGGAACCACGCGTGTGCGTGCGTGCGTACACACACACACACACACACACACACACACACACACAAAATCTGTGCAGAAAATGACAGGCTACCCAATACAAAAAGAACACACTAGATTATTCATTCAACTTCTCCTTTCTTTTCCTAGAAAACTAGAAGCACCATCACCCACACTTACTAAATGAAAGCAGATGCTTCCCATTAACTTTGATAACACTTGGCATCTGTGGGTTGAAAACCCACCGACTAGAAGTGGACAACTTAACCTAGATCAGAAATACGAAGGTAAGGAGCCTGAAGCGCGTTTCTTTACAGAGCCTTGCACAAGGGACCATCTAGCTGCAGTAGGTCCATCTGGGTATTTTAGTGCACACAGGAGGGACAGGTTCCGCATCCAGTCCACGGTCTATGGCAGGCTGCGGCTGGATGGGGGACCAAGCGCTGTAACAAGTAGTACCCGTGTTCAGGGGCGAATGTCTGCATTCCAGGCACAGCTGGCTTAAGACAGGAAAAAAATAAAAATTATAACAGAAACAAGGTGGATGGAGGAATCTCCCCCTAAAGGAACATTGTTTTCTGACAGCAGCCCCTGCAGCTGTCAGAATACAATGAACAGAGGCTGCAGCCACTGTATTGATGGAAAATTTTCCAACAACCGACTTCTGTCAGGCAGGGGCACCCATACACTGAATGAAATGTGAATACAGATTACAGTATGGCCAGCTTAAAGCAGGAAAGGGTTGTCTTGCTATGCAGTGTGGTAGGGGTCCCAGCAACACAATACATGATGAGTTGAATTAAATCTTATAGGAGGTAAAAGAAAGTCAACATACACTGTATGTATTCACTATTTCCCCAAAGATACACACCCACATACAATTGTGTACAGTTTGTGTGGGATGGGAAGGCAGTAAGTGGGAACATTGAAGAAAACTATGGTAGCACACAAATTATGAAAAGCATGGAGAAACTGGGAATTAAAGTGGTATTAAACCCAAAATGTATTATATTGCAGCTTACCAATTATTAGATGTGGTGGCTGCATTAGTTTTCTTTTCATTGGCTTTTTTCCCCTGGTGATCTGGCCAGTAAAAAAAACCCTGTATTAGTAAGAGACAACTCTAGAGCAGGGGTCTCCAAACTTTTCAAACAAAGGGCCACTTTATTGTGACTTTAGGAGGGCCAGAATTTGTGGCCAGCAGGGGCAGAAAATGTCACGGGGCAGCACCAGTGAGAATAAACATGGCCTTGGTGGTCAATAGGAGGAGAAGTATTCCCCCTATTAGTAGGAGGAATAGTATCCCACCATTGGTATCAGTGGAAGATATAGTGTCCCTTTGTTGGTGTCAGTGGAAGAAATGGTGCCTCATATCAGTGGGAGAAATTATGCTCCAAGGGCCAGATAAAGGCTAGCAAAGGGCCACATCTGGCCCTCGGGCCGCAGTTTGCAGACCACTGCTCTAGAGGAAAAAGCACAGAAGGCGCATTAGACATCAGCATTGTCATTCTGGGGGGAGGGGGTGTTAAACATATTAGCAGATTTATTTACACTAACAAATTAAAGCCAAACTTCAGTTCACCCTTTATAATCAGTTACAGCAAACAGCGTTTCTTTTTGGATATACGTTTTGCATGAATAAATAAAAGCTGATCATTTTATTTCACCCCGCCAGTGTTAAAGCAGTTCTTCACACAAAAAAAAAAAAAAAAAAAAGGCAGCAGCTACTTTAGCAGCTGACTTCTAATAATAGGACACCTACCTGTCCAGGGATCCAGCACGGTCCTCACTCCAGCCGCCTCTTCGGGTATAGGTGCCGGCATATTTCATTTGGGCAGCCGGCTTCACAGCTGGCTTCCCACAGCACATGCGTGAGCTACGCTGCGTTTTGTGAACGGTCCCACAGCTTTTTAGGACCGGTGATGTGTCCCAGAAGGCTGCGAGGAGGGGGGGGGGGGGCCCAACTTCTGCTTGGATCACTGCAGTAATCCAATCGGAAGCGGGAGTAAGTACTTGTCAAAACCAGGTACCCGCTCCACCCCAAAAAAAATATGAAGTGCCAAAATATAAAAGAGGGAGGGAAGAGGCAAACAAGTAGAACTTCCTCTTTTATGAAAATTTGTCTCATCCATGTAAACTGATACAACAGACTTGCTGGCTGGATCACCATATGAATATAGAAGCAAGCATAAAAAAAGGAAACCAATACGTCTATGAATCGGTACGTTCCAATATGATAAAGGTTTGCTTTTTGGTTTATGAAGTTATCATTTTAAAACCCATTATTGTGTAGTTACTCGGGTTATCTTTGTGTAATATTAAACATTTGTTTGATGTGAATCATTTAAGTGTGACAAACATACAAAAAAAAACAAATACTTTTTCACAGCACTGTATCCATTACATCATACTACTGCACCAAGGGACATGATGCTATATAAAGCAAGAGTAATTACAATACAATACAATACATGTTTTTAAGCTGCAAACTGTTGCTTTCCTGCTCCCTTTTACTTCTGCATTTCATTCAGCTTTGATCTTTACATACACGGTTTCCTGTGTAAGAGGGAAATGTAAGTACTACTGAGGTGTCACAAGGTAGCTTGCAAAAGTCTGTGTTACACAGAGATCCCACAAGTGTTTGAGAAGTCTACTGAGAAACGATCGCAATCATCTATTAAAAAGGAGAAATGGGACTTTGTGTTGAATTATTTTGAAAACCACTGTCCACACAAGAAAAATCTACAACATAGAAATACATCTGCTAGTATGCTATGCATACTAGCTCATTATGACTTGGTCTTGCAGGTTTTTATTTTTTCTTTTAACGGTTTACAACCACTTTAACAACTTCCCTACCGCCCACTGTCATATGACGCCCACAAGGTGGATCTCCCATCCTGGGTGGGCGTCATATGACGTCCTCCCATTCCCGGCTGCCTAGGGGGGGGGCGCGCGCGACCGCGGCGTCGCTCGGGACCCGTTGCCAGTGCCCGGCGGCCGCGATGTCCGCCGGGCACCCGCGATTGCCCGTTAAAACAACGGGACCGTGCGGGACCATGTAAACACACAGCTCCACGTCCTGTCAGTGGAGAGGAGACCGATCATGTGATCCCAGTACGGAGGAACACCGATCGGTCTCCTCCCCTTGTGAGTCCCCTCCCCCCACAGTTAGAATCACTACCTTAGGGAACACATTAACCCCTGCAGCGTCCCCTAGTGTTAACCCCTTCCCTGCCTGTCACATTTACACAGTAATCACTGCAATTTTATAGCAACGATCGCTGTGTAAATGGTCCCAAAAATGTGTCAAAAGTGTCCGAAGTGTCCGCCGCAATGTCGCAGTCACGAAAAAAATTTGTGGACGCTATAACTTTTGCGCAAACCGATCTATATACGCTTATTGCAATTTTTTTTACCAAAAATATGTAGAAGAATACGTATCGGCCTAAACTGAGGAAAAAAATATTTTTAAAAAAAAAAAAAAAAATGGGATATTTATTATAGCAAAAAGTAAAAACTTTTTTTTTTCAAAATTGTCGCTCTTCTTTTGTTTATAGCGCAAAAAAATAAAAACCGCAGAGGTGATCAAATACCACCAAAAGAAAGCTCTATTTGTGGGAAAAAAAGGACGTCAATTTTGTTTGGGTGTAACGACGCACGACCGCGCAATTGTTAAAGCGACGCAGTGCCGAATCGCAAAAAGTGCTCTGGTAAGGAAGGGTGTAAAATGGCCCGGTGCTGAAGTGGTTAATACTTCAGTTTTGTTGCAAACACTGAATCCCCAAAAGAGGGGAGGGACCTCTGTGTCACGTGATGTATTCAAAGAAAAGGATTTTTACAGGTAAGCATGACAAAAACAAAACCTATTATCTTTATCAGGCATCACGTGACACAGAGTTAGGCTATTATTCCTTACTTACTGGGACGTCCCAGAGCAATAGCCTTGAGGGGAGGGAGAAACCTTGCCAAAACAGAAGCAAAATAGCCATCAGACTTTATACGGCAGCCTGTAGCACACTACGACCGAAAGCCGAATCCTTGGCTGCTCCAACATCCACCTGATTAAATCTTGTGAGCGTATGCACTAGACCAGGTAGCAGCCTTACAAATCTGAGCCACAGATACCAAAGGAAAAACCCAGGAGGTTCCCACACCCCTGGTAGAATGAGCTCTCACCCTGAAGGGAGGAGTCTTACAATTCAGACCATAGCCCTGAATGACCAATTGGCGGACCCAATGGGCAATGGAAGCTGCCTGCCCCTTCTTGGGTCCCTCTTGCAAAATAAGAAAGGAGTCTGACCCTCGGATCTCCACAGATCTAGACAAAAACGCTGACTGCCCGCACTACGTCCAAGGAGTGCAGTTGTCTTTCTTCCACCAAACATGAAAAGGCCGACACCACCTGTGGCAAAAGATATGGAATAGGTCGTAACACGACCCTGTCGTGATGAAGGATCAAGTATGGTTCCCTGCACGAAAGGGCCACCAACTCCGACACCCTTATAGCCGAGGTGATGGCCATCAGGAAGGCTAACTTGCGCCACAGCAAGACTAATGGAATTTCCTCAAAAGGCTCAAATGGTTGTTTCTGTAACACAGACAGCACCAAGTTTAAGTCCCAAGGACACATAGGTGACCTAATTGGGGGGGGGGGGGGGGGGAGCAAACCTGCATAAAAGGTTTGGACCAGGGGACGAGAGGCTAAAGGCCTTTGGAAGAATACTGACAAGGCCGAAATCTGACCCTTGGTTGTACTCGAAGCCAATCTGAATTCCACAGCCGACTATAGAAAAGAGAGACTTCTCCCAATAACGCATTTCCAATGATGCCATTTTCTGGCTTCACACCAAGCAATACAAGTCTTCCAGACCTTATAATCGATCTTTCTAGTAATCGCTTTCCTGGCGTTCACTAGGGTAGATCCCAAGATGACATGATCCCATCAACACCCTGGCCTCAATATCCAAATGTCTGCAAAGTGAAGCAGCCCCCCACCCGATAGAATGGGGACATACACCTTAAAAGGAGGGCTTGGTGGCGGGTTTAGAAGAGTTTTGGACCCAGGGTTTCTTCTGGCCCTGGGGCTTGCCCCTGCCTCTAGCACCCTGTTGGTAGTGGAACTGCCTTGGCGCTGAGACACCTGAGAAAGCAGTCCCTGAGGTTTTAAATGAGGGACGCCTGGTCTTTCTCTTCACAGGAAGTAGAGAGCTCTTCCCTCCGGAAATCTTTTGGATCCATTTAAAAAGAGAAGTTTTAAAAAGGTCTCTGGATGAGACTGTAGTGCCTTGCTAGTTATTCTGTGCTATACAACCTCCCTCTACATGTATTTCTCCCTGTAAACCACAGAATGTAAACAATGTATTTCCAGATAATCGGCAATCTTCCCTGACTGCAGAAAAATTCTGCATCTAAGGCATGCAGAACAAGATTTGCGAAAGGCCGCTTCAGGAACACTTGCAGAGAAGGATTTTTTTGTAACTGCTATTTATTGGTTTTTGAAATAGAAATATACAAAACAGAGCCACCTTGGCATACCCTGGCTCTCATGTAGTCCAAAACACATTACCAACAGTATAGCATTGAAACAAAACAAAAATTGCCTAAACGGCAGTAATCTGCAGAGAAGGAATTTTACAGTAAGAGGACTTGGTGCGTAGTTAAAATAGAATTAAATCTACGTTTTGTAAAACTACAAGCAGGCAGTTTTTTATTACATTAGATACAAGCCATGTCTATTCTGCAATAATATAAAAACTTACCTGCCTGCTTGTGCAGGTCAGTGTGCATCCCTAGCACACTTCTGGTGTGTTGAAATTACTGACTCCGGTGTGCATGTGTGGAATGATGTCATCCCCATCAGCCAATCAAGAGGCCGAAAGGACAACACCAAAAAGAAGATGGCAGCGGCCTGCAAGGATGCAACTGCTGCATCCCTGGAAGGTGGGAGGCGAATATACTGGGAGTTTAGTTTGACTTTAAAGGGTAAGTAAACTCTTGTTTTTACCTACAGATAAGTTTATAACAAAGCTTACCTGTAGATTAAATGAATATCTCCTAAATATTTTCTAATAAGCGGCAGCTGGTGACGTCACCGATGCATGCTCTCTGAAGGAACAGCATACCTGTGCCATTCTTTCAGAGCGCTGTGCTGCAGCTGAAACTCCCATGACAGAGTGGCATCATCGTGGCTCTGCCATTCAAGCTGCCACAGCCCACGAACCTGCAAGGAAGATAGGGTGAGGATGGAAGCCTCTGCAACTGTGACAGCATGCTGCAAGAGTGAGTAGTTTCAAGGTAAGACTTTCATAATGTGCAAGCATGCGATGCATACTAGCATATTATGCCTTTTTTTATTTTTTTTATTCTTTTTTTTTAGGCCCTGTTCACATCTGAGCATTTTTCAGCTTGTACAACGCTGCGCTCTGAAGCTCCGTCAGATTACAAGCGTTTTTGGCCCCATAGACTCCAAAAGAAATGCCTGACCTGAGCAGAAAACCGTTTGTACAACGCTCAAATAGCAGCTCTCCACCCCCAATTTCTTCTCCCTCTCCTCCGCCTAGTGCTTTCTATTGGCTAAAGAAAAACGCCTGAAGCTGTAAAACGCTTGTAATAAACTTCTGAAACATTTTAAAAAAAGCTTGTAAAAAGCTGCAAAAATAAATAAAAAAAAAAAAAAAAAAAAACGCCTGAAATACTCCAGCAAAATTGATACACTGTGAATGGAGCCTTGCAGATTACTACTGTTTTAAGCAATGTCACATGACAATTTGGCAGGCTGGTGTACAAGAAGGGGCACACTCCCACCTAGGGCTGCAACTAACCATTATTTTCATAAAATCGATTAGTTGGCCGATTATTGTTCCAATTAATCGGTTAATAACCTTAAAAAAAAAAAAAAAAGTGTGGTGTATAATTTAGTGAATATGTAAAGTTTAAAAAAAAAAGGCAATTTATTCCTAAAGATCTCTATGCTGTGGTAAATATAAATAACCAACTATATGGTTAGGGAGAAAAATATCGAATCCACTCATAACAGACAGAAGAGATATACTGTATATACTATTAAAGGGTGAATTTGGTAAATATCACTGAGATCAAATTTTTTTATTGAAAAAAAAATAAAAAATAAAATATGTAATTTTAAAGAACGTTCATTCGATTTTCAAATCGTTATTGGGGTCAAATAGGACGTTCATTTTCAACCACAGTGACAGAAAAATTTGGAAATAATAGAAGACTTCTTGGTCAAAGGAATTTTCAGACAGTGTATGTGGTTTTCGTTCAGAAATGACATTCATTTTAAAAACAGAATGTTAAAAACAAGTGAAAATTTCAAACAACATTCTTTCATTCAGCAAATGTACAAAGATTTTTCGTCTGAATATTAGGGGTGCAACGGATCAAAAAACTCACGGATCGGATCGATCCTCGGATCAGGAGTCACGGATCGGATCATTTTTCGCATCAGCAAATAATTGAATTTGCAAAAACCTGTGAAAATTCCGCCACCATATAGTCCCCACTGTAATATCCACGTCATCTCCCCCACTGTAGTATTGGCTGGGTATTGCAGAGTATTGGCTGGGTATCACAGAGTATTGGCTGGGTAATGCAGAGTATCGCAGAGTATTGGCTGGGTAATGCAGCGTATATGCAGGGTAATGCAGCGTATATGCAGGGTAATGCAGAGTATATGCAGGGTAATGCAGAGTATATGCAGGGTAATGCAGAGTATATGCAGGGTAATGCAGAGTATATGCAGGGTAATGCAGAGTATATGCAGGTAATGCAGAGTATATGCAGGGTAATGCAGAGTATATGCAGGGTAATGCAGAGTATATGCAGGGTAATGCAGAGTATATGCAGGGTAATGCAGAGTATATGCAGGGTAATGCAGAGTATATGCAGGGTAATGCAGAGTATATTGCAGGGTAATGCAGAGTATATTGCAGGGTAATGCAGAGTATATGCAGGGTAATGCAGAGTATATGCAGGGTAATGCAGAGTATATGCAGGATATTGGCTGGGTAATGCAGGGTATGTTTACAAGTGATCGCTCCGTCATTTGACGGAGAGATCACATTGTAAACAGTGGCCGGTGTACCAAGATGGCCGCCGCTCCGGAGCTAGGCCAAAGCCGCGGCCTTTCCTAAGGCCGCCGGGTGTACAAAGATGGCCGCCGCCGCTCCGGAGCTAGGCCGAAGCCGCGGCCTTTCCTAAGGCCGAGGCCACGGAGCGCTCCGCGGATCGTGGGGTGTGCCGATCCGAACGGGGTGGCCCATTCGGATCACGGATCGGCGACGATCCGTTGCACCCCTACTGAATATTCTCATTTGAAAATCGATCCATGTGGCCAGCGTAAGGCTTGGTACACACCTATGCAGTTTGCTTTTGATGTGTTATTGCAGTGCTTTTTGTGCGATTTGTGGTTTTTGCTTTTTTTTTTTTGGCCAATTTGTTGTTGGGCAGATTAAAAAAACACAAATTGCTGCAAAAAAGCATTACATGCTTTTCTGCAGCTTATCCATTTTAGTATATTGAACCAAAAAAGCATTAAAAAAAAAAAAAAAAAAAAAATATATATATATATATATATGCAAAAAAAATTACAAATACGCAGCGGCTGAAAAAAGTATAGATGTTAAGGTGTCCCATAGGAAACCATGTAAATGAACTGTAGTGTGTTTCTGCAAAAAGCACCAAAAAACACAGATGTGAACCAGGTCTAAGACGTTTAGTAACATAATGGGGTAAAAAAAAAAAAAAAACAACAAATTAGCCCTTTATAGTACAAAAATAAAAAAAAAAATAAGCAGATAATCACTACTGTAAGGGGTTAATTTTTTTACTGTAGAACTGTGAAAGTAATATTTAAAGTAGCGCTTATTTGCTCTTTTTGTACTTTAAAGGGCTAATTTTCATTTTTTTAACCCCATTATGTTACTGGCCAATAATTTCATAATTGATTAGTTGTCGATTAATCGATTAGTTGTTTCAGCCCTACTCCCATCATTCCACTCTGCCCTTGGAGGATTGATCACTTATTCACCATACAGAGCCTCTGGTACTGCATACAAGTGCATGTGTAATAATTTTCTCATAATGTTTGGGGATATGACTTTTGCTCAATGCCACTGCATCATTTAAAAGACAGCACTGTGCACCTAAACCACTTCACATTATATCACTCACATTCACTTACTTCACCCACCGATAAAACAAATGTAAGGCATATACGAGTTAGGCCTACTATCCATGATCAAAACTGCCCTGCTGCTGGCTATTTTACACTACAGTATTTGAATCCCTATGGTACAACCCCAAACTATGCTCTATGTCTATAACAAATTTGGGTCTAGCCTTGCTCATTAAAATTATCCTGCTGTCGTCTAGTTTTACACTGCTGTGTCATCTGTGGCCTCACATCTTGTAGTGTAACTCCTGCCTGCACTATTCTTGCAGTACATTATGGCCAATTCTCCAGCTTTAAAAGCTGGCCGATTTTAGACTGCATCATCTAAATCAGGGGTCTCCAAACTGAGGCCCAAGGGCCCGATGTGGCCCTTTTGCTAGCCTTTATCCGGCCCTTGGGGCACTATTCCTCCCACTGACACCAACAATGGGGCACTATATCTTCCACCAATGATGGGATACTACTCTTCCTCCTATTGACTGCCAACCCTGGGGCCATATTTATTTTCACTGATGCTGGGCCCATGACATCTATTGCCCCTGCTGGCCACAATCCAGCCCTCCTAAAGTCTGAAAGACAAACAAGCCCTTTGTTTAAAAAGCTTGGAGACCCCTGATCTAGATCTGCAGTCTCTTCATTCCTAAATGAGAGCTTGACAGAAATCAGGGATAGCCACAGTGAACTACTAGCCAATTTCTATCTGCTGGGCAAAGTAGTCCTATTACGATTTGGTAGAAACGTACAAAAGGTTTCCACAAATAAAGCCTTTCTTTTCAAGCATGAAAGGCAGGAGTACTACAAAAGAAAAAAATAAATACAAATTCCATAGACAAATATGCTGTTGTACACTAAAATTTGTTCTGTTCCATAATACAACGTACAGATTTGCACTTATGACGTGCAACAGCAGGCATCGTACATATGTGCTTTTTTGCATTACCTGCATGGGGCAGCACATTCATTTCAATGGTCTGCCCTATGTGTAGCAAAGTAGCTCATGCACCCCTTTTGAGAGTAAAGCTTCACACCAAAAAGAAGAAAAAAAAATATAATATTTAAAATTAAAAAAAAAAAATCCACTTTCCACATTTGGGGTGCCATTAATAATGATCCACACTAAAAGCGTGACACATGAATGCATTAAAAATTGTGTAAATTTGCATGCGTTGTAGTTGTGAATGCAGACGAAGGCATTACCCAGGCTAGTTATTTAATGGGTTTGTGCATTTTTATTAAAGAAAGAAAATGCATCACAAGTTGCGCTAGGAAACCTATAGAACCCCCTGTTTCAATGCATAGAAAAATTAAAAAATAAATCCACAAAAAGAAAAATCAAAAAGGACAGTCCCATGCCGGCGTGCAGCCCTGCTGTGTAATGAATATAGGGGGCGCCATTCCCAGAACACCTTGCATATTTACAAATAAGGATGTTTTCTGATTGGATGAAGTGGATATTGTGATGACATTGCCCCATATCTCTGCCTCGGCCGCCCAGAGAAAGCATTTTATTCATTAAGAAACGTGCAAGGTGCTTTGCGAGTGGCGTCCATTCCAAGCGAGTGGTCGCTCAGCACAGGGCCCAAGGACAGCGGTAATCGCTGTAGAAGTGGTGACTACTTCTCAGCTTCCACAGCAGTTCCTCACCTATAGCATATGGATACGTACATTGCTCCAAGCGGGACCAAAGTAACTATAATGAAATCCACACCTGGAGTTTACCCAAGCTCCATTCTTAGTACCCCCCCCCCCCCCCGATAGGCACACCTGACTTCATGACACCCCACTTCCTACATTATGTGTTTATTCCTGGAGTTCTATGTACACCAGGGGTCTCAAACTAGCGGCCCTCCAGCTGTTGCAAAACTACAAATCTCATGAAGCATTGCAAGGCTGACCATTACAAGCATGACTCCCACAGGCAGAGGCATGATGGGACTTGTAGTTTCGCAACAGCTGGAGGGCCACCAGTTTGAGACCCCTGATGTACACAGATGTTCTGTAAACCTGCCTAATTTTAGAATGGCTGCTGATCTCGGTCTTACAGCTGACATTTATCTTTTTCATGTCAGGTGCATGCCAAATATTATGTAAGTGTATGCCAGGTGTTCATACCCTCTCAAAAAAGGTCAAAAGTACTCCTGATTAAAGCGGTATTAAACCCAAAAAGCTTAATAATTCTTAGATGTGGTGGCTGCATTCGTTTTTTATAGGCTTGTTATTTTTACCTGGTGAACTGACCAGTAAAGGCCCTTTCCCACAGATGAACTTTTGTGCAGCTTAACCACTTGCCGACCGTATCACTTACATATACTGCGGCAAGGCAGCTCTGCTGCGCCAGATCACGTACTAGGTATGCGATACAGCACTTCTGGGTGGGGGGGCGCGTGAGCGCCGCTGGAAACTCAGCTGTGATTATACATAGCAGATGCCGATCAGCAGGTGCCAGCCGATGAATGACTGCCAGCACCCATCGATCGTTGTGAAGACACACAGAACAGAGCGCTGCCTATGTAAACAAGGCAGAGCTCTGTCCTGTCAGCAGGGAAGTTATGGACGACTTTCTTTCCCACATCTAACCCTTTGATTGCCCTAGCTGTTTAACCCCTTCCCAGCCAGTGCCATTAGTACACCTACAGTGCATATTTTTTTAGCACTGATCACTGTACTGGATTAGTGTCACTGATCCCCAAAGTGTGTCAGCATAGAAATAAATAAAAATTTAGATGTAGATGCGATAACTTTCGTGCAAACCAATATACACTTATTAGGAATTTTTTTATCAAAAATAGGTAGCAAAACACATATTGGCCTAAATGTATGAAGAAATTAAATTTTTTACAGTTTTATAGCAGAGTAACAAATATTGTCTTTTTTTCAAAATTGTTCGCCTTTTTTGTTTATAGCACAAAATAAATAAATAAAAAACACAGTGGTGATAAAATACCACCAAAAGAAAGCTCGACTTGCTGGAAAAAAAAAAAAAAAAAAAAAAAAAAAAAAGGACATAAATGTACTGTACAGCGTTGAATGGCCACGCAATTGTCAGTTAAAACTAATGCTGTGCCGTATCTCAAAAAAATGGCCTGGTCATGAAGGGGGGGGGGGGGTAAATGTTCCGTAGGTCTAGTGGGAGCATGTTCCATCTGTTTTTTTAGGAAGGAACATGTTCCCACTGCTGCAGCCGTTCACCCCTGCTCTTGTTCCCTGTGACAGCAGTATGTGGAGAAGTTCCCTGTACTGTGTGTCCAGTGCAGGGCCCCGCCCACACAGCCGCGTCATTCATTCATAGAGTTCTGTGTATGAACGAACTACAAGTCCCGACATTCTTTGTGGCTGTCGGCTTGTAGTTTTCAATGAACTACCAAGGCACTGTTGAGCGCTGCGATAGTTCATTGTGTCTTCCTGTCTTTGTGAAACTGCCTGGCCATATGATGTACTGGCAGCAAGCCCACACTGGCAGTCTGCAAGAGACCTGCATTTCACCTGTGATCTGCTGATATGCTTTCCAGACTCCTAAAAAAAAAAAAAAAAAAAAAAATATATTTATATATATTTTTTTTTTTTTTTAATTTTAAAGTGAGCTTTACTTTAAACTGTATACATGTCATTAGTTTGGCATTAAGGCTGCTTTCACACTGGGGCGGTTTGCAGGCGCCATTGCGCTAAAAATAGCGCCTGCAAACCGACCCGAAACAGCTGTTGCTGTGTCTCCAGTGTGAAAGCCCTGCTAGCTGCATCTTTAGAGCGGTGAAGGAGCGGTGTGTTCACCGCTCCTACCCATTGAAATCAATGGGAGACCGCGGGGACACCGCCCGCAAAGCGCCGCTGCAGCGGCGCTTTGCGGAGGTTTTTAACCCTTTTTTCGGCCGCTAGCGGGGGTTAAAACCACCCGCTAGCGGCCGCATACCGCGGGTAAAACGATGGTAAAGCAGCGCTAAATATAGCGCTGCTTTACCGTCGCCGCCCCGCCACGGTGTGAAAGCCGCCTTAATGCCACGGTTATGGCAGCAGTTAGCTGCCGCAATCCCGGTATTATATATATATATATATATATATATATATATATTATATATATATATATAATATATATATATATATATATAAATATATATATATATATATATATATATATATATAATATATATTATATATATATATATATATATATATATATATATATATTTATTTTTTTTTTTTTTTTTTTTTTTTTAAGACAGTGGCCGATTCTTTTTCCGACAAAAGTGTTCCCTGTGGCATTCGCCACAGGATCACTTGAGGTGGCGGGAGAGGTGCCCCCCTCCGCTTCCTAGTCCTCTCCAGGACTACCGGACCTTCCGGTTAGCCCGGAGCCGATCAGATCCAATCCTCTCAGTGGTTTGTCAGGAAGCAAGATTGCCCCCACTTGGCTCTATGACCAACGTCGCTTCCCTTTTAAGGCTGGAATGCGGATGATGTTTTTCATCTCTTAAAAAAGGCAAAACAATTTATTTTTTCCTTGCTTTTAAAATGTGAGATCTGAGGTCTTTTTGACCCCAAATCTTGCAATAAAGAGGCCCTGTCTTGCTTATTTCTATTACAAAGGATGTTTACATTTATTGTAATAGGAATAAAAGTGATTTTTTTTATTTTTTAAAAAGGGACAATGTATATATATATATATATATATTTAGTAAAATAAAGAAAAAAAACTAATTTAAAGCACCCATCCCTCCGAGCTCACGTGCAGAAGCATACGCAAGTTTCGCCCACATATGTAAACGGTGTTCAAACCACACGTGAGGCATGGCTGAGATAGAGCGAGGGCAATCGCTGCAACACTTTTTCACCAAGCAGACCTTGCACCTCTCGTATTAAAGTAACTTAACCTATAATAATCAAAACATAATAGGAGCATAAATACAATTTACTCATCAAATTAGCTCCCTTAATATCAGTCATCAGACTATGGTAGCTTCCTCTATGCAGCTTATCTTTCCTTCACATAATAAATTTCTTCTCTTCTACTCCACACCCTTCTACCTCAGCTCTTTAATCCCATCTATCTCCATTGCCTTTGCTCCTCTCTACTAGATAATCCGTCATAAAATTTCATTACTAGGTCTTATCCACCATGACCATAATTTTACCAAACCTTTGTATGCTTATAAGTTAATTCTTCTTTTAAGTATATAGTCAAGTTTCTTAAAACATTGTATATGGGTTGGAGGATCAGCCGATAACCATTTTTGTAGAATAACTTTACGCGCTAAGTATAGAGATCTTATCCACATAGTGTTCATCTCAACAGGTAATGCTCCACCAGGTATTATTCCCAGTATTGCAAGTTTGGGGTCCCTGTTATCTCAGTGGAGCATAGTAAATTTAAAAGGTTATGAATATTTTTTTCCCCAGTAACGATGGAGCTTTGGACATCGCCAGAGCATGTGGAGAAGAGCGCCACTAAATAGAGAGCATCGCAGTGTTGTGTCCCCCCCCCCCCCCCCCAAGCATGGAGTTGTTGTGGGGCATAATGAGCCCTATGTAAAATAAAAAGCTGAGATAGCCTTTGAGAGGACGAGAGAGATATCCTGGGAAGTGTTTCCAGGGCTTGTGTCCAGTCCACCTCATCTATATATTCTAGGTCACCCTGCCACCGAACAAAACTATTTAGGTTTTTCAGTATTCTCTATTTGTAAGTTGGAATAAAGATCTCCTATTAATCCTCGTCTCGTACAGGCAGCCAAGGTTAGAGGTCGACCAATATGGGTTTTTCTCTGGCCGATGCCGATATTTAGAAATTGCGGCGGCCGATGGCCGATATATGATGCCGATTTTTTTGGGCCGATATGTTAGGCCGATTTTTTTGTCTTTTTTTGTGTTAGATCTTTAAGTTTTTTTAACTGTTAGATCTCATAAAATCTAACAGTTAAAACCTTTCACACTGGGGCGGTTTTCAGGCGCTTTTGGGCTAAAAATAGTGCCTGTAAAGTGCCTGCAAAACGGCTCCCCTGTAGTCTCAGTGTGAGAGCCCGAGTGCTTTCACACTGAGGCGATGCGCTGGCAGGACGTTAAAAAAAAAGTCCTGCAAGCAGCATCTTTGGAGCGGTGTATACCGCTCCTATGCCACTCCTGCACATTGAAATGAATGGGCACCACTGCCGAAGCGCCTGCAATGCGATTTTAAATGCTTCACGGCGCATTTAACCCCTTCCTTGGCCACTAGCTGGGTTATAAGCACCCTGCTAGCAGCTGAATAGCGCTGCTAAAATGACAGTAAATCGACGCTAAAACTAGCAGTGTTTTACCGTCTATGCCTGCCTGCTCCAGTGTGAAAGCAGCCTTAAGTAATACAGAAAATTTCTTACATTTTATTAAACAAAACAAACCTCCAATCAGTTCACAAGTATGTATAATAATTCAGATAAAAAAAAATATATATATATATATAAATCTCTATCAAATATTAAGTATATATATATATATATATATATATATATATATATATATATATATATATATATATATATATATATATATATATATATATATATATATATATATATATATAAATATATAAGTATATATAATATATATATTATATTTTAAAGAAAAAAAAAACAGTAAAGTTAGCCCTTTTTTTTTTTTTTTTTTTTGTCCAAAAGTTTTGATTACCTGTTTTTGTGTACTTAATATTTGTTAGAGAGATATATATATATATATATATATATATATATATATATATATACTCTCTATCTCTCTATCAAATATTAAGTACACAAAAACAGGTAATAAAACTATATATATATATAAAAATATATATTTATGTTTTTTATATATATATATATATATCTTTTTTTTTTGTTTGTTTAAATCATAAGTGTATTTTTTCCAAAAAAAATTGCGTTTGAAAGACCGCTGTGCAAATACCATGTGACAAAATATTGCAACAACCGCTATTTTATTCCCTAGGGTCTCTGCTAAAAAAATATATATCATTTTTGGGGGTTCTAAGTGATTTTGTAGCAGAAAATACAGGATTTTTACTTGTAAGCAACATTCAGAAAAGATTTAGTCTTAAAATGGTTAAACTGAGAACTTCACCCGGAGTTCAGTCTATTGATAAGAAACATTGCATCTTTTTGGTCTTTTCTTGGCAGACTGCCCAGAGAAGAGAAGTCGCTCCAGGGGAAGACTCAGGCAAACTTGCATTGACTTCTATTACAGAAGTCATTTGCAAGTCGCGGCTGAAGTTATAAATCTGCCTTTTTTAATCAGAACAATCGGCCGATGCCGATTAAATAAAAAACGCCAAATATCGGCCGATATATCGGTCAACCTCTAGCCGAGGTTGCCTTTATTAGTATTTTAGAGTGTTCATACTGTAATTGGATTTTTGAGCTTTGAATTTGTAATGCACGACGTATTTGAAGATATTGATAGAAGTTATTATTCGTTAACTGATAGCAATCCTTTAAAGTGGTTGTAAACCCTTACAAACCACTTTGACCTACAGGTAAGCCTAGATTAATGACTGCGCTGGAGCAGCGAGACCCGGAAGTCACTCCGGGATTGAAGGTGGCGGTGGAGGACGAGGATCGCTTCGGGGGCTTCGTTCTCAGGTAAGTTATTCATAATGAGCTAGTATGCTATGCATACTAGCTCATTATGCCTTTGCCTTGCAGGTTCCGTTTTTTTTTTTTTTTTTTTTTTTCCAAGGAGGCTTTACTTCCTCTTTAATATATTAAAAGGAAGTAAAACATCCCCTTCATATAACTGGTGCAAAATTATTATGTCCCCCTTTTTCCAATCTGAAAATTCTGAGGGTTTATTCAATTCATAGAGATAAAAGTTATCCCATGTGGGCATGCGTTTCGCATACCCTCTATGCTGAGTGATATTTTGCACTGCTACCCATATCCTGTGGATTAAGTAGAAAGTAGGGAATCTTTATTATAAAAATGGTGAGATATTAGTTGAACTAAAGGATATTTTTTAAATTGGGATGCCATTATCTTCTGTGTAGGGTCTTCCATGTGCACTACCTCCCAACCATGCCAATGTTGTATTTGTAATGCGATAAAGTATAATCTCGCATTTGGGATCAAAATTCACCCCCTATCTATGGGCTGTTGTAATATTTCTATTAAATTCTAGGTTTTCCACCCTTCCACACAAAATCACTAAAAGACCGAATCAATAGTCCTAAATAATCGTAACGTCAACCATATGGGACAATTATGCAATAGCATCAATACCATTTTCACCAAATTCGCTCTCCCCACCATAGACAGTGAAAATTGACTCCATGTTTTACTCTGTTGTCTAACATTTAGCAATAAGAGGGAGTATATTCCTATGTGTATATTCTAGAACATTCGGTGTAATTACCACTCCCAAATATTTAAATGATGTAGCCAAGGACAACTGATGAGTCTGGCATGGATGTCCCACATGCACAGGATCCACAAACAGCACTACAGATTTATCCAAGTTGATATCCTGAGAAGGATCCATACAGGTCTATTAAGGACAGAAAGACAGGGATGGGCCCGTATCCCCCAGAAACACTAGAGTATCGTCCACATAGAATGCCATCTTATCTTCATCTGTAGATCTACAAAATCCCACAATATTTGTAGAGGAGTGAATAGCCTCTGCCAGTGGTTCAATGGCTAGAGCAAATAGAAGCGGGGATAAAAGGACATCCCTGCCTCGTCCCTCTGGACAGCAAAAAAGGGGTCGATACACATCCATTCACCTGTACCCTTGCACTTGGGGAGTCATACAAAAGTTGTACCCATTTAATAAATCTGGGGCCAAACCCATAGCGTTTTAAGCATTTCCACAAAAAGACCCACTCTATACTGTTCAATGCTTTAGCCGCATCGAGTGACATTATGGCTCCATTTCCCATGTTACCTGTTGGGAGTTGTAAATTTAAGAATAGCCGTCGGATATTATTTGCTGTTGATCTATTAGGACTAAAGCCCGATTGGTAACAATGGATTCGTTTTGAAATACATCTTGATAGTCTAGTCGCCAATGTCTTTGCCAACAACTTAATATCTGATGTTAAAAGATATTGGACGATATGAATCAGGGTTACTTGGGTACTTATCTGGTTTCAATAAAACAATTACTGCTTCCTTCATAGAGGGAGTAATGAACCCACCATGGAATAATTAAAGACATTTACTTATATTACTTTTTATATATTTCCCCTGGAAGGCCATCTGGTCCTGGTGCTTTATTATTAGGTAGGTTGGATGCTCCATTTCTTAGCTCGTCCAATGTTAATGGGCCTTCCAAAGCTACCCTTTCATCATTTGAAATGCTTGGTAGATCAATAGTGTCAAAGAATCTATCCAGGGACTCCTCCGAGTAGGATACCCTACTCTTGTATAGTGCCTGAGAAAATTCCCTGAATACCTCCAATATCTCTGGAGTCTTATCAGCCCTCTTATTTGAGGATGATGATTATAATTCAGTTATATATGATGCCGACCGTTGTGCTTTTACAATAGTTGCCAATAAAATGTCCTGTCCTTTCTCCCTTCTCAAAATATACATTTTATTTTCTGCTTTTTTTCCCCATTGCCTAGATTGTTTCTTAACAGTTGCAACTCTAAATAGGTTTACTCAAAAAAAGTGAATTTTTTTTTTGGGGGAAAAAAAAATAAAAAATTGCATTTGTAAGACATAAAACATTGCAACGATCTCCATTTTATATTTATATTTTTGGTAAACTCCTTTAACCACTTAAGGACCGCCTCCTGCAAATTTACGTTGGTAGAATGGCACAATAGCCCAACCGTGGGTCTCGGGCACGCACCGCCGGCGCGCTCGCGACCCTGTCCTGAGCTCCGTGGTCGCGGGACCCGATAGCCGCTGGTGTCCCGCGATTGGGTCACAGAGCTGAAGAACAGGCAGAGGTATGTGTAAGTAAACCTCTCCCGTGCTTCCTAGTGAGGCTGTCACTGATCGTCTGTTCCCTGTCATAGGGTAAGACGATCAGTGATGTCACACGCCAAGCCACGCCCCCCTACAGAAAAAACACACGTCACACTTAACTCCTCCCCCTAGTGGTTAACCCCTCCACTGCCAGTGTCATTTACACAGGAATCAGTGCATTTAAATAGCACTGATTGCTGTATAAATGACAATGGTCCCAAAAATGTGTGAAAAAAATGTCCAATGTGTCCGCCATAATGTCGCAGTCACAATAAATAAAAAGCTATAAAACTATCCCCCATTTTGTAAACGCTATAACTTTTGCGCAAACCAATCAATAAATCGCTAATTGCGATTTTTTTTTACCAAAAATATGTAGAAGAATACGTATCGGCCTAAACTGAGGAAAAAAAAGTTTTTTTTTTTTTTATATATTTTTGGTGGATATTTATTAAAAATATTGCATTTTTTTTCAAAATTGTCGCTCCATTTTTGTTTATAGCGCAAAAAATAAAAGCTGTAGAGGTGATCAAATACCACCAAAAAGAAAGCTCTAAAAAAAGCTCAAAAAATAAAAAGGACGCCAATTTTGTTTGCGAGCCACTTCGCACAACCGCGCAATTGTCAGTTAAAGCGACGCAGTGCCGAATCGCAAAAAAGGGGCCTGGTCCTTTGGCTGCAAATTGGTCCGGGGCTTAAGTGGTTAATGAAGCCAGACTCTACAAGCTGAGATAACATGCACTGCATTGATGCATTCACACAATGTCACAGTGGCCATGAAATAAAACAAAGGTCAGGAATATTCCTTTATCCCATTGTCTTGCAAATCTATGTAGATTGCAAACTGTATGATTGAATGTCGGTTCTGATATCACTGTTTACTAACCTGACAGTTTATTCTAAAATCACAAACAGTCATTTTGTTTGAAAATATTAACCACTTTCAGACCGGACTATTTGCTGGCTTAAGACCAGACCACTTTTTGCGATTCGGCACTGCGCCGCTTTAACTGACAATTGCGCGGTCGTGCGACGTGGCTCCCAAACAAAATTTTCCTTTTTTTCCCCACAAATAGAGCTTTCTTTTGGTGGTATTTGATTACCTCAGCGGTTTTTATTTTTTGCGCTATAAACAAAAAAAAAAAAAAAAAGACAATTTTGAGAAAAAATAAATAAATAAAAAAAAAAAAAAAAAGCATTTTTTACTTTTTGCTATAATTAATATCCCCCAAAAACATATAAAAAAATATATATTTGGTAAAAAAAAAAATAAAAAAAAAATTGCAATAAGCGATTGTTTACGCAAAACTTATAGCGGTTACAAAATAGGGGATAGTTTTATGGCATTTTTATACATTTTTTTTATACTAGTAATGGCGGCGATCAGCGATTTTTATTGCGACATTATGGCGGACACATCGGACATTTTTGACACATTTTTGGGACCATTGTCATTTTTACAGCAATCAGTGCTATACAAATGCACCGATTCCTGTGTAAATGACACTGGCAGTGAAGGGTTTAACCAGGGGGTGGCATTGTAGGGGTTAAGCGTGTCCTAGAGCATGTTACTAACTGTGGGGGGGGGCGTGGCTGTGTGTTAGTGATCACTGATCTCTGCTCCAATCACAGGGAGTAGAGATCAGTGTCACTCGTTGCTAGGCAGAATGTTCAGCCTCCCCGTGAGACGATCGCGGGTATCCCCACGGCGATAGAGCCCGCGGGACCCGCGACCAGACTCACGGGGGTCCCGACCGGTGCCGGCGCGATGGCACGGCGGCATTTTCAAAGGGACGTACCTGTACGCCCTTATGCCAGTGCGTGCCATTCTGCCGACGTACATCTGTGTGCGCCGGGCGGGAAGCGGTTAAAGATTCTAACTACCAGCAAGAATAAGTCCTTACATTTAAAGAGCACTTGTCATATCAGATCCATCATGGCAGCACCTGTTAGCGGGCATCCACTCACCTGCTCCCGCCATGTCCCTCACCTTGTTGTGTCACTGCCACATCGCCAGCTGTCCCATTAAAGTGAATGGGACTGTCGGTGAGTCAACAGCGGATCAGAGGAGGAGCCGATGCGGGACAGAGATGACGGTTGCTCTTTAAAAATTAGGATTTAAAGCAAGTTGATTTAAATCAAGCCTTTTTACTAGAAATTTAAATCATGGATTTAAATCAACTTGATTTAAATCAAATCCACCCTGAAACAAACCATTTATTACTGAAAGGGGTGCCTACAATGATCAGCTTTTATGAAAAACCTTTATCCCAAAAAGGAGAAATAACGGCTTGCTGTAACTGCTTATAAAGTGTGAGCTGGAGTTTGGCTTCACTTTGTTCAACCTGCTATTACATCAAACACTCCCCTCCCCATACTGGCAATGCTGCTTTTCAAAAGGTGCCCCCTGTGCTCCTTCATCCGGGGGGGGGGCACCCTAATACAGGAGGCGTGTTACTGGCCAGATCACCAGGTGAAAACAATAGGGGGGGGCGGGGGGGGACACCATGAATGCAGCCGTCACATCAAGGAATGGAAATAGGGTTGCCACCTTTTGTTCGAGCCAAACCCGAACACTTCAGCGGGGCTTGGCATTTTTTTTGTAGCATAGACTATGAGATTGTAGAATACCTGGGACACCTCTGTGTGCCCTAGGGACGTAGTAATGCGGCACGTGCAGTGGTGAACAGTGGGTGTAGCCAATTGCATATAATGCAGGTGTGTGTAATGTGCAATATAGTGTATATGTAGTGTGTAATGTTTAGTGGGGAGCCCCCCAGTGTAATTTTGGGGGAACAGGGGAGTCCTCCTGTAAGGCATTGGCTGAGGATAGTTAAGCTGGGCATGATACATGAGCCTAAGTATGTATGCGTATTGTATATATGGATGGTACATGGAGAGTTCCCATTTATGTCATTGTCCACAGAGTTCCAACTTGCATTTAAAATGGAAACTAATTGGGGGGACTCTGGTCACCATAGAGCACCTTCTGCAGAGTGAATGCACTAAGGTAAGGTGGGAGGGTTACTGATATATGGGGTAACCTTTTATATCAGTGCCCCTTTACCTTACTGTATTCACTGCCCCCTACATCAGTGATCCCCCTCAGACAGGCCTTGCTACGCTGTCACTGACCACAACTCGGGTGCACCGTGCAGGGCTCAGTCAGATGGTCCTCTCTGGGCTCCGGCTTGGTGGCTCTCGTTTCATCCTATGTTAGACTGCGTGGCCATAATACAAGAGATGGTCAGAGACTGCAGACATGGTACAGGAGATGGTCAGAGACTGCAGACATGGTACAGGAGATGGTCAGAGACTGCAGACATGGTACAGGAGATGGTCAGAGACTGCAGACATGGTACAGGAGATGGTCAGAGACTGCAGACATGGTACAGGAGATGGTCAGAGACTGCAGACATGGTACAGGAGATGGTCAGAGACTGCAGACATGGTACAGGAGATGGTCAGAGACTGCAGACATGGTACAGGAGATGGTCAGAGACTGCAGACATGGTACAGGAGATGGTCAGAGACTGCAGACATACTACAGGAGATGGTCAGAGACTGCAGACATGGTACAGGAGATGGTCAGAGACTGCAGACAATGTACAGGAGATGGTCAGAGACTGCAGACAATGTACAGGAGATGGTCAGAGACTGCAGACAATGTACAGGAGATGGTCAGAGACTGCAGACAATGTACAGGAGATGGTCAGAGACTGCAGACAATGTACAGGAGATGGTCAGAGACTGCAGACAATGTACAGGAGATGGTCAGAGACTGCAGACAATGTACAGGAGATGGTCAGAGACTGCAGACAATGTACAGGAGATGGTCAGAGAGCAGGATAGGCAGGGACAGTGTCGGCTTTGCTTCCTAACCTAGCTCTGTTACAGTGGGTGTAGTGTGCCTCCTGCACACTGCACAGCATACACCTGAATCTACCCCCTCATTGCTGGTGTTGTGTAGTTCATTTGTGCAACACAGGCATCTGCCTAATATTCAGTCATGTCATTTACACAGGAATCGGTCCATTTAAATAGCACTGATTGCTGTATAAATGACAATGGTCCCAAAAATGGCCGATGTGTCTGCCATAATGTCGCAGTCACAATAAAAAAAAATCGCTGATCGCCGCCATTACTAGTAAAAAAAAAAAAAAATAATATAAAAATGCATAAAACTATCCCCTATTTTGTAAACGCTATAACTTTTGCACAAAAAAAAAAAAATCAATCGCTAATTGCGATTATTTTTTTTTTTTAATTTTTACCAAAAATATGTAGAAGAATACGTATCGTCCTAAATATATTTTTTGGGGATATTTATTATAGCAAAAAGTAAAAAATATTGAATTTTTTTTTCAAAATTGTCGCTCTATTTTTGTTTATTGCGCAAAAAATAAAAACCGCAGAGGTGATCAAATACCACCAAAAGAAAGCTCTATTTGTGGGAAAAAAAAAGGACACCAATTTGGTTTGGGAGCCATGTCGCACGACTGCGCAATTGTCAGTTAAAGCGACGCAGTGCCGAATCGCAAAAAGGGGCCTGGTCCTTTGGCTGAAAATTTGGCCGAGGCTTAAGTGGTTAAATGCCTTTTTTCCCTTTACAAATGTCATTTTTTGCAGGCACAGTTCTAAACACGGGAAACACATGTCAGGCATACTTTCGACACCCCCCCAGGTTACATATTTAAAGGAATATTTCACTTTATGCATCATTAAAATGACTGCTCCAGAAAAAACGTCAGTTTTTTAAAACTTTTTTGCATTGATATATGTCCCCTGGGCAGGACCCGGGTCCCCAAACCTGTTTTATGACAATAACATGCATATTGGCCGTTATAATTAGCACTTTAGATTTTGAACGTTCGCGTCCATTGTAACTAATACGGTTCTAACGTTTGTGCAAACTTTCGTCGGTCCTTTTGCAGGTTCTGGTGCGAACCGAACCCGGGGGGTGTTCGGCTCATCCCTACTGCAGACATAATTGGGCTGAAATTGCACCCGGGTTACATGTGAATGACACTGAACGCACAGCGTGTTCCTGTATTTTCATAGTGTGAACCTGCCCTGTGACCTGGAACCCACACTTTGCTCCACTAACTTGCCTGGAAGGGGGGCACTAGTATGGGCATCTGGAGCAATTTTCCACATCTCTTGTGGGTGCCAAGGGCCACCCCCTCTGTGGTAGACATCTCTTTAATATTTGGGGGGGGGGGGATATGTGCTAAGGGGGGTGGATTTCATATCCAAGCCCCCTTGTAGCACAGATAATAAAGGGCCCCCTAGAATATATCCCCCCCCCCCCCAAAGTGAACTGTAGGCTAGTTCCCCCCTCTCCTCCCCGGGTTCAGTTTCACTCCACACTCTCTCTGCACTAGTCTGTGCAGCTGGGGCCAGCGGGGAGAGATGTCGGCTCTGTCCTGCCATGAAAAGTGAAGGCTGTGGAGCTCATGGGCGGCGTGCGGGAACAAAGACACCCCGCACAAGCTGCGGGCATTCCATTACTCTAATTCGCCAGTGGAAGTTAATTAGAGGGCAGCCTGTCACTTGTGAGCAAGGCAAGCCACACAGGGAGCCACCAGCGGGTCTGAATAATGTGCCCGGGTCTCAGGCGGCCAGAGACCCGGGCACATGTTTCAAAACCCGTACTGTCCGGGTGAATCCCAGACAGGTGGCAACCCTAAATGGAAATCTGCAATATTACTTTTTTGGTTTTGGGTTTACAAATAGCATTCCAGTAATGTATAAATGGTCCAATGCAAAAATTGTACAGGACCTTTTTTGTAATCTAAACGCTAGCAGTACACAGTGTGCCACAATGCAGGGGCACTGAGGTGCCATTCAAAATGCTTATCACCGCATTTTACCAACATGTATACCGTGCGTTACCATACCACAAAAAGGTTGATATGGCCCCTCAAAATGGATGGGCTGCCATAAAACACTTAGGAGGAACTGAAAGAGGGACAGACACCAAAACCGTCAGCACCAGAGACAGGTACATGAATCTGTCTAGTCCCGAGACTGAGGGTGTCTATACCGTACACTTCCTCAGCGCTCCCTTCCCGGGCACCGCACTCATCACACTGACAGGCACATGGCCGAGGAGTTTTGTACTGTGGTGGGCGGGGCCTGATGGGAACAGAGACTAGTTCCCCATCAGGTCTGCCCTAATTCTGATTGACAGAACAGTGGGCAAATCAGTAGCTGCTATTTGCACGCATTCACATGCTGTTATAGTGTGAACACAGTCTGAGGCATCCCCCAAGCTTGTCATTTAAAAGGTCTGTATTTTCCATGTTACAAAAATTAAAAGTTAGACTCCAAATAATACCAGGAAACCTACAGAAACCTTTTGTTTCAACGTGTAGACAAAATAAATCTATAAATCAAAAATCACAAAGATGATCCAATGCAGAGGGTTGGCAATAGGCAGTTGCCTTTATAGGCTTTTCTTTGAAGGCAAAAAAATTAGTTCAGACGCCGAGGTGTCTGACGTTTCAGACGCTAAACACGGTAACTTGCGTTTAGTTTACAGGCGTTTTTCTTTTTTGGACATTTAAAAAAAAAAAACGCTTCTAGACGCAAAACGTGGCTAAACACGGCATGTAAACGCGGCCAAACAGACGTTTTAAACGTGGGTTACTATGTGTCAAGTTAAATCGTTCAGGAGAGGTTGTAAAAACGTCCCGTGTACATTAAGCCTAATAGAATCACTGTTGTAGTCGGCGCTGCTACACTGATCGCCGCCATCTTTGGTTCCTGGGATGAGCGGCTGCCCTACTGCAGAGTGACCACTCACTTGGAATGGATGCCACTCACAGAACACCTTGCATACTTCTTAGCGAATACAAGGTGTTCTCCGATTGGACAAGGTGGAGATTGTGACATCACTGCTCTTTTGAGAAAAGTGCAAGGTGTTCTGTGAGTGGCATCCATTCCAAGTGAGTGGTCACTCTGCAGCAGGGCAGCTGCTCATCACAGGAACCAAAGACAGCGGTGATGAGTGTAGAAGCGGCGACTACAAGGGCGATTCTCAGCTTCCACAGCAATCCTGGAGGCTGGGCATATGGATACTTACATTGCACCAAGCTGGACCAACAGAACTATGTAATAAAATCCACACCTGGACCTCAGCTTCTAGCCTAGGTTCACGTTTGTGCAGGTCGAGTGCGCTCGCAAAAGCGCATGCATTTCCAACCCGCAGGCAAAACGCGCTGCTTTTAGACTGACACGAATTAACTCCTAAGAGGTATGCATAAATAACCGCAGCACAATTTTGCACACACTAAACCACATGGTACTGCAGCACCATGCGATTCAGTGCAGTGTGATTTCAAATAAAGGTTTTCCTGCGTTTCTCATGGGTACAGAACAGTAATGAAGAGGCTGCTGTACCCGCAATCTGTGGGCAGGAACATGCTGCAAAAATGTGAAACTAGGGCAAGTTTATGAGCAAAAGTCTGCTGCAAAGGCAAGATCTGACCCTCAGACTAATTCAAGGATTTCCACAAAAAATGTCCCTATCCCAGGGGATCAGACAGGTGTGCGTTCCCCGCATCCCCCATACTGGACTCTCTTCGCCCCCCCCCCCCATATTGGACTCTCCTCGCGCCGCCCCCCCTATTGGACTCCCCCCTTCCATACGTTGGACTCTCCTCTTCCCCCCCCCCCCCCATACGTTGGACTCTCCTCACCCCCCCCCCATACGTTGGACTCTCCTCACCCCCCCCCCCATACGTTGGACTCCCTCACCCCCCCCCCCATACGTTGGACTCTCCTCCCCCCCCCCCCCCCCCATACGTTGACTCTCCCCCCCCCCCCCCATAACGTTGGACTCTCCTCCCCCCCCCCCGTTGGTACGTTGGACTCTCCTCGCCCCCTCCCCATACGTGTCCCCCCACCCCCCCCCCGTGGACGTTGACTCCTCGCCCCCCCACCATCTCCTCCCCCCCCCCCCATACGTTGGACTCTCCTCTTCCCCCCCCCCCCCCCCCCCACCTACGTTGGACTCTCCTCCCCCCCCCCCCCATACGTTGGACTCTCCCTTCCCCCCCCCCCCCCCCCCCCCCCCCCCATACGTTGGACTCCCCCCCCCCCCCCCCCGTTGGACTCTCCCCCCCCCCCCCCCCCCCCCCCCCCCCTTCCCCCCCCCCCCCCCCCCCCACCCCCCCCCCCCCCCTCTTCCCCCCCCCCCCCCCCCATACGTTGGACCCCCCCCCCCCCCCCCCCCCCCATACTTGGACTCTCCTCGCCCCCCCCCCCATACGTTGGACTCCCTCCCCCCCCCCCCCATAATACCTCCTCCCCCCCCCCCCCCGTTGGATCTCCTCGCCCCCCCCCCCCATACGTTGGACTCTCCTCTTCCCCCCCCCCCCCCCATACGTTGGACTCCCCCCCCCCCCCCCATACGTTGTTGGACTCTCCTCTCCCCCCCCCCCCCCCCCCCCCCCCCCCCCCCCCCCCCCCCCCCCCCCCCCCCCCCCCCCCCCCCCCCCATACGTTGGACCTCTCCTCTCCTCTCCCCCCCCCCCCCATACGTTGGACTCTCCTCTTCCTCACCCCCCCCCCCCCCATACGTTGGACTCTCCTCTTCCTCTCCTCCCCCCCCCCCCCCCCCCCTCCTCATACGTTGGACTCTCCCCTCCCCCCCCCCCCATACCTCCCCCCCCCCCCCCCCCCCCTCGCCCCCCCCCCCATACGTTGGACTCTCCCCCCCCCCCCCATACGTTGGACCCCCCCCTCCCCCCCCCCCCCCCCCCCCCAACGTTGACTCCCCCCCCCCCCCCCCCCCCCCATACGTTGGACTCTCCTCTCCCCCCCCCCCCCCACCCCTCACGCCCCCCCCCCCCTACCTCCTCCGCCCCCCCCCCCCATACGTTGGACTCTCCTCTCGCCCCCCCCCCCCCATACGTTGGACTCTCCTCCCCCCCCCCCCCCCCCCCCATACGTTGGACTCTCCTCTCGCCCCCCCCCCCCATCTTGCCTCCTTCCCCCCCCCCCGACCTCCTCTCTCCCCCCCCCCCCCCCTCCATACCTCCCCCACCCCCCCCCCCCCATACGTTGGACTCTCCTCTCCCCCCCCCCCAACGTTGGACTCTCCTCTTCCTCCTCTTCCTCCCCCCCCCCCCATACGTTGGACTCTCCTCTTCCCCCCCCCCCCCCATACGTTGGACTCTCCTCTTCCTTCCCCCCCCCCCCATACGTTGGACTCTCCTCTTCCCCCCCCCCCCCATACGTTGGACTCTCCTCTTCCCCCCCCCCATACGTTGGACTCTCCTCGACCCCCTCCCCCCCCCCCCCCTCCTCTTCCTTCCCCCCCCCCCCCATACGTTGGACTCTCCTCGCCACCCCCCCCCCCCCCCCCCCCATACGTTGGACTCGCCTCGCCCCCCCCCCATACGTTGGACTCTCCTCGCCCCCCCCCCCCCCATACGTTGGACTCTCCTCGCCCCCCCCCCCATACGTTGGACTCTCCTCGTCACCCTTGGACGGTCATCATTCTTATTAAATCCCCTCGTCCCCCCCATGCAGAGTAGATGTAAGCTCTCTCCAGGTGTAGACTTACCTTTGTCTCTGTACCATGTTGTGTACCACGACAAGGAGAAGAAAGCAGCCAAACACACAACGGTCACCAGACTGCCATTCCTGCACCTCATTTCACATAGCAACTCCTCCAGCTGTCTATAGAGCTCAAGTGGAGTCTCAATACAGGGTCCTGAGCCAGTCTATCCCAGGTGGAGTCCCAATACAGGGTCCTGAGCCAGTCTATCCCAGGTGGAGTCCCAATACAGGGTCCTGAGCCGGTCTATCCCAGGTGGAGTCCCAATACAGGGTCCTGAGCCGGTCTATCCCAGGTGGAGTCCCAATACAGGGTCCTGAGCCGGTCTATCCCAGGTGGAGTCCCAATACAGGGTCCTGAGCCGGTCTATCCCAGGTGGAGTCTCAATACAAGGTCCTGAGCCGGTCTATCCCAGGTGGAGTCCCAATACAGGGTCCTGAGGCGGTCTATCCCAGGTGGAGTCCCAATACAGGGTCCTGAGGCGGTCTATCCCAGGTGGAGTCCCAATACAGGGTCCTGAGCCGGTCTATCCCAGGTGGAGTCTCAATACAGGGTCCTGAGCCGGTCTTTCCCAGGTGGAGTCTCAATACAGGGTCCTGAGCCGGTCTTTCCCAGGTGGAGTCTCAATACAGGGTCCTGAGCCGGTCTATCCCAGGTGGAGTCCCAATACAAGGTCCTGAGCCGGTCTATCCCAGGTGGAGTCCCAATACAGGGTCCTGAGGCGGTCTATCCCAGGTGGAGTCCCAATACAGGGTCCTGAGCCGGTCTATCCCAGGTGGAGTCTCAATACAGGGTCCTGAGCCGGTCTATCCCAGGTGGAGTCTCAATACAAGGTCCTGAGCCGGTCTATCCCAGGTGGAGTCCCAATACAGGGTCCTGAGCCGGTCTATCCCAGGTGGAGTCCCAATACAGGGTCCTGAGCCGGTCTATCCCAGGTGGAGTCTCAATACAGGGTCCTGAGCCGGTCTATCCCAGGTGGAGTCTCAATACAAGGTCCTGAGCCGGTCTATCCCAGGTGGAGTCCCAATACAGGGTCCTGAGCCGGTCTATCCCAGGTGGAGTCTCAATACAAGGTCCTGAGCCGGTCTATCCCAGGTGGAGTCTCAATACAAGGTCCTGAGCCGGTCTATCCCAGGTGGAGTCTCAATACAGGGTCCTGAGCCGGTCTATCAATGATCACAGGTGGAGTCCTGAGCCGGTCTATCAATGATCACAGGTGGAGTCCTGAGCCGGTCTATCAATGATCACAGGTGGAGTCCTGAGCCGGTCTATCAATGATCACAGGTGGAGTCCTGAGCCGGTCTATCAATGATCACAGGTGGAGTCCTGAGCCGGTCTATCAATGATCACAGGTGGAGTCCTGAGCCGGTCTATCAATATCACAGGTGGAGTCCTGAGCCGGTCTATCAATATCACAGGTGGAGTCCTGAGCCGGTCTATCAATGATCACAGGTGGAGTCCTGAGCCGGTCTATCAATGATCACAGGTGGAGTCCTGAGCCGGTCTATGTATACCGCCGGTGCCTCCAGTCGTCCGTTGGCTGAGTGACGTTATTGCACGTCCCTCCTTATCACAGACTAATTAGCCCTGAAGAGACGGCTAGCAGTGTGGAGGCGTTATTAGAGCGGGCAGGTAGTCGGTCCTCCGTGACCAGGAGCTCCTCCCGGAGTGTCCGGAGCCGTAGTGCTGTGTGCTCGGTGTAGTCAGTGTTCTCATCACCCTCTATGACTGGAGGCCGGCCCCTCCCTCACTTCCTCTCTGTCAGTGGAAGGAGGTGAGTGAATACCGAGTGCTCTGTGCAATTCACACATCCAGCCTGGCAGCAGGTGAGGACAGAGCCCGCCCGCACACAACGAGGGGGATCTATTACATCTGGAGCAACTGTGTGTGTGTGTACTGACCAATCACCTTGCCAACTTCAGCTTGTACACTCAAGCTTTGGCAATGAAAGCTACAAGCTGATTGGTTGCACTGCAAAAATTGCTCCATTCTTAGCAAACCTCCCTTAGAATGTCACCAGACATGACTCCCCACTTCCTATGTGTCTTCTCCTGGATATATACAGGCGTTCTGATTGTATTCCATAAACATGGCTAACTGTTCAGCCTGGATCTATCCTGGTCATGTCAGGTGCATGCCAAGTGATATGTAAGTAAGCGTATGCCAGGTCTTTATTACTTCTGAAAGAGGTCAAAAGTACTCCTGATTAAATCGGTAGCAAATCCAAAAAACAAACATTTATTATATTGCAGCTTACTATACACACCATTAGATTATTGGACAAACGATCGTCCTTTATTTAATTTTTTTTTTTGCATGCTAATCTCAGATCGAACCCATAAGAGTTTACTAACGTCACGAAAATTCTCGTACGACAGAATAAAAATTCAGAAGTGATCTCATTCGTTGTAATGCAGCTGTACTGATTAAACGAAAATCGTTCGATCAGGCATGATACGAAAACATTTTTCGCGCATGTCCGATCGGATGAACTGCCATGATCGGCTCTTGAAAGCTCCGTACTAACGATCCGATTATCGTACGGTCTCTTCGAAAAGTGGTATTTTTCGTACGATTTTCTGATCTAATTCTTATGCCTTGTACACACGGTCGGACATTCCGACGTCAAACTCCATCGAATTTTTTCTGACGGATTTTGGCCCAAACTTGTTCTGCATACACACAGTCGCGCAAAGTTGTCGAAAAATCAGATCGTTCAGAACGAGGTGACGTACAACACGTACAACGGGACTATAAAGAGGCCAGTAGCCAATAGCTTTCGTCTCGTAATTTATTCTGAGCATGCGTGGCACTTTGTGCGTCGGAATTGTCTACTACACGATTGGAATTTAAACAATCGGATTTTGTTGTCGGAAAATTTTAGATTCAGATCTCAAACTTTGTGTGTCGGAAATTCCGACGGAAAAATTCAGATGGAGCCCACACACGATCGGAATTTCTGACAACGCAATCGGATCGCACATTTTCCGTCGGAAAGTCCGACCGTGTGTACAGGGCATTAGATGTCATGGCTGTATTCATTTTCTTTGCCCCAAATTTCCCCATCCATACTGTTGTGCTCAAAAGTTTGCATACCCTGGCAGAAATTGTGACATTTTGGCTTTAATATTAAAAATATGACTGATCATTCTAAAAGAAAACTACGCAATCACATGAAACCATTTATTATCACATAGTTTTTTGGATCCTTTTTAAATCATAATGATAACAGAAATCACTCAAATGGCCCTGATAAAAAGTTTACATACCCTGAAATGTTTGGCTTTGGTACAGACACAAAAACCTGACAGGCTGGTTGTACACAAGCTGATCATTCGATCGACTTGTGTACAACCAGCCTGCCCATACATGGATCCAAATTTGACCAGTCCCTGCTGAATTTTAATTCATGTATGGCCTGCATAAAGTGGTTGTAAAGGCTCAAGGTTTTTTTTTACCTTCTGTATGCAGCAGCCCCCCTAATACTTACCTGACCCCAGCTAGATCCAGTGATGTGCACAGGAGCCTTGGCTCTCCCAGGTCTCTCCCTCTTTATTGACTGAGACAGCAGCAGTAGCTTACTGGCAATCGCAGCCAGTGAGAGAGTGGGGGCGGCGCTGGGCTGCCTCCATGTGGGAATGGACACACAGAGCAGTGGCTCGGGAGTGAGACTGCTCAGGTGCCCCCATAGAAAGCTGCTTGCTATGGGGGCACTCGGCAGGAGCGAGGGGCCTGACGGGGGACCCGAGAGGAAAAGGTTTGGGGCTGCTCTGTGCAATACCACTACACAGAGCAGGGCAGTATGAAATTTTTAATATAAGAATGAACAAAAAAAAAAAAAAAACCTTTAATGTCACTTTTAATGATAAGTTCACCTTTAGGGCTGGTGCACACCACACAAACACACTCCAAATCTGTTTCGGATGCGTTTCTGTACGCACGTTTTCTACACGTTTTTGACACATTCCAGTGCGTTTTTGATGCATTTCTGGATGCATTCCAGATGCTTTTTTTCTGCTTTTTACCAATTTTTTTCCACTGTACTGGGGTCCAGTGCGTTTTTAATGCGTTCCAGTGCATGCCGGTGCGTTTTTGATGCGTTTAGTGCAGGGAAAATGCAACATGTTCTACTTTTTTTTTTCTGGAACTGAAACTGACTGCACTGGTGTGAACTATGCCACTGGGAAAAAATAATAAATACACATACTTTTACAGTGGATCAGGGTTGAAATGCCAGACTTTCAGCCTGTACCTCCTTACAGAATGACTCTTTACTAGCTGCAGGTCTTGTGAATGGACTACAAGGCCGCTCATCAGCGACCTTACAGCCCATTCAGAACTACAAGTTCAGCTGCAATGGCTGAAGGTAGTTATAGTTCAAGTCATTTATAGGAAACTGCGAACGAAGGACGTGGCCGTGTGCTAGTTATTTTCAAATGGTGACCGTGGGCGCCGGAAGACGATCCCCCCACTTACAGTCACTGGGAGGGGAGGACAGGGAGAGAGGCTGCAGCTACTGGAACATGTTACATGTTACACTCTAAATACAGGTGGAACATGTAACAAGTTCCAAAAGGTGAACATATCCGTTACCGCTTTGTCCTTGAGAATCTCTGCACCAATTTGCTCCCAACTTACCATTCTCCCAAGGCAGCTGGTCATCCAGGGAAGAATCAACCCATCTGGTCCATTCCTCAGAAATTCTGGTGGCCTAGTCTCACACTGATGTAACCGCTTTCGTAGCCACTTGTTCCATGTGTGCTCAGAGTAAAACACCACGACACCTTCCAGTTGGCCTCTTGCAACCCATACCCAATGGAGAAAGTCCTTGGACCCACTTGTCTATGGATTTTATTGTGGAGTTACCCAACTCCCATGGCAACACTGTTATTCTTATGGTGGTTTACCAGTCTTCGAGGATGTCACATTGTATTCCACTTAAAGAGGAGTTCTGCCCGCCCCTTTAAAAACTAAAAGTCAGCAGCTACACATACTGTGTTGCCGCCACCATTGCTGGTAAGGGAACCCGGCAGTGTAGCCTTTCGGCTTCACGGCCAGGTCCCTACTGCGCGTGCGTGAAGCAAGCTCTTACTGGCCCGGCAGAAGGGGGGGAGGAGGAGGGGGGCCTAACTGCTAATGTACTGTGCCGCGGCCCGGTCTTCTGGAAGTAAGGACAGGGTACCTGTAAAAATCAGGTACCCCCCCCCCCCCCCACTGTGGAGGATAGTCAGGAGTGGATATCTTTTGTGCTCTTGCAGAACATTGCACTTTGAAAAGGAAAATAAATTGCCCGCTGGAGGTCAGGATTGACTGCTATCTGATATCACTATCACAGATCTGCAGAGTATTGCATACTGCTAAGGGAAAAACTGTTTGCTGGTTTTCTTTTACCAGCCACCAGGGGTGGACTGACCATACGGCCACTCGGGCACTGCCCGAGGGCCCCGGGCCACTAGGAGGCCCCATCAGGGTTGCCAGCCTCTGTAAAACCAGGGACAGTATGTCAAAATCTGTGTTTGTTTTACATCTGTCTCTGAAATGTCCCTTACCGACATCCTTCTGGTCTAAGAATCCTGAGATTATAGCTGCCCCACCTCTTCAGTACCTTCTCAGCCAACAGAAACATGTCTGTGTATACTGTGTGTACATGTATGTGTATACTGTGTGTTTGTATACTGTGTGTGTGTGTGTGTATACTGTGTGTACATGTATGTGTATACTGTGTGATTGTATACTGTGTGTGTGTGTATACTGTGTGGGCCCATAATCTCTGATTGCCTGGGGGCCCCATAATCTCCTATTGCCCAGGGGGCCCCATGAGTTGTCAGTCCGCCCCTGCCAGCCACTAAACATTGGTGAGTTATCTAGATCATGGAGGATATATTATATTATGAATCTGCTACTTAAACTTGTGGGAGTGAACACAGTTTCTTTGAACTTCTTTTTTTTTTTTTTTGATACATATGTTTATTAACAATATAATTTTTTTGGCACTAATATTTTGAGACTTTCATGGACTTTTGTTTTTTGTTTCAGTTCTTTGGCTGTATATAGACACATATAGATTAAAGTGGATGTTTTATGTCGGTTTGGTTACCCACTTTTTCAGCACATTTTGTAGGGGTCACACATCACCTTATATCAATTAGATTAATTATTTTGTTTATATTATTATCCCCAAATCTGATAGACTATAGTATTATTATCACTAGTGATAGAGATTACAGTATTGTGTTGAGTCACTTTATATATTTTACATATTATATATACACTTTTTTAGGATAGATTACTTTGACACACATTTGGGTAAAGCGCTGTCTTTTTTTTATTTATTTATTTTATGTTGAGATTTCTTAATTAGGCAGCAGCTAGACAGGATTAATTAACCATTATCACCTCAGCGCAGTCTAATTCTATTTTTTATTACAGTTGGGAATTCAGCTTTCCTTCTCCTCTGCGTATCACCCGCAGACCAATGGGGCAGCAGAACAAGCCAACCAAGCCTTGGAGCAGTTTCTACGTTATATTTCTTACCACCATAACAACTGGTCAGGCCTCCTACCTTGGGCGGAGTTTTCTCACAATAGGGCCGATTGTCTCAGTTTATGGCGAATTATGGATTCCAGCCATACATTTTTTATTCAAAGAAATCCTGTGTTAGAGGAGCATCTTTGTTGTTACAGACCTAGCTGGGACAGAGGCTTTTGGAGAGGACTAAATGCTTGCCTACTGATTATGGGCCCTAGATTTTAAGGGAACAATACTATTTGCGAGGTGTATGCCTGGGGACCTTGAAGTAATGTTACTTTGGATTTAAGTCCATGTTCCCCCAAGACACACAGACTCTGGGAACCCTGTATATGTTATATTATAAATAGTGATGGCTTCATAATGTTGGGACTCCTAGAAGATGCTGATGTCTTTAACTCCAGCCACCTGTCTGTTGTCTGCTATAATGTGTTTATTGTAAATAAGGCTAGTGTGGGCTCCAAGAGTCTTTCACCCATTCAGTGGCGGAACTACCGCCATAGCGGCACATGCAGGCGCTATGGGGCCCGCAGCCAAGTGGGGCCCGTTGAGGACAGGCGATGTGGGTCCGCGGGCGGCTCCGTGGGTGAGAGCGGGTGGCTCCGCGGGTGAGAACGGGCGGCTTCGCGGGTGGCTCCGGGTGAGAGCAGGCCGGTCCACGGGTGGCTCCGCCGGCGTTTGTGGGCAGGTCCGCGGGTGAGAGCGGGCGGCTCCGTGGGTGAGAGCGGGCAGCTCCACGGGCGTGAGCGGGCTGGCCAATCAGGGAGCTGGCGGGCTGGGGAGCAGAGAGATTACATCATCTTTCACTGCCCGGTGCCCGCCCTGCATCCCTGCAGTGCTGTTGCCCCTCACTGTGCAAGCAGCCGGGAAGCAGAGAGATGACATTATTTCTCTTCTGCCTGACTGATAATCTGCTGCCTGAGTCCTGACTCAGTGACACAGTAAGTGACAATCCGTAATGTGTGGCATGCGACGTGGCAAGTGACAACCCGTGACAATCTGTAATGTGGCAGTTGACGTGGCAGGTGACAACCCGTGACGTGACAATCTGTAATGTGGCAGGTGACGTGGCAAGTGACAACCTGTGACGTGGCAAGTGACAATCCATAATGTGTGGCAGGTGACGTGGCAAGTGACAATCTGTAATGTGTGGCAGGCGACATGGCAAGTGACAACCCATAACGTGACAATCTGTAACGTGGCAGGTGACGTGGCAAGTGACAACCCGTGACGTGGCAAGTGACAATCCAAAATGTGTGGCAGGCAACGTGGCAAGTGACAATTCGTGACATGACAATCTGTAATGTGGCAGGTGACGTGGCAAGTGACAACCCGGGATGTGGCAAATGACAATCCATAATGTGTAGCAGGCGACGTGGCAAGTGACAATCCATGACGTGACAATCTGTAATGTGGCAGGTGACAACCCGGGACATGGCAAGTGACAATCCATAATGTGTTGCAGGTGACAATCCGTAATGTGTGGCAAGTGACAATCCATAATGTGTGGCAAATGACGTGGCAAGTGACAACCCGGGACGTGGCAAGTGACAATCCGTAATTTGTGGCAGGTGACGTGGCAAGTGACAATCCGTAATGTGCGACAGGTGACGTGTCAAGTGGAAATCCGTGACGTGGCAAGTGACAATCCGTAATGTGTGACAGGTGATGTGACAAGTGTAAATCTGTGACGTGGCAAGTGACAATACATAATGTGTGGCAGGTGACGTGGCAAGTGACAATCTGGGGCGTGGCAAGTGACAATCCATAATGTGTGGCAGGTGACATTCTGCAACGTGTGACAATCTGCATCTGGTGGCAGGTGACGTGGCAAGTGACTATCCGGGACGTGGCAAGTGGACAATCCGCAACATGTGGCAGGTGACATTCTGCAATAGTGACAATCTGCATCTGGTGGCAGGCGACGTGGCAAGTGGACAATCCGCAATGTGTGGCAGGTGATGTGGCAAGTGACAATCGGTAATGTGTGGCAAGTGACAATCCGGGATGTGGCAAGTGGACATTACGCATCGTGTGACAAGTGACAATCTGCATCTGGTGGACTATTTCATTTTATATATCAGAACAGAAATTGGTTAGAAGGCATAGAGGTCAGCAATGTGTGTCCAGGGGCTGCATACAGTATACTGCACACTTTGTTGTTCAAAATTAATATAAGCTGTTGCCTGGGTACTGTGCCACATGAGTGTGGTAATCTGTTGTTCAATGGCCTTAGTTCATTTATTTTGTGTGTTACTGTTTGCAGGGGGTGGGGGGTCCATACAATATTTTGCTTTGGGGCCCTGTGATTTCTAGTTACGCCCCTGCACCCATTGTTGTTTGTGTTATTTAACTCTGCTATTGTGTGAAGGTGTATTGTAGTTAGGGAGCTAGGAGACAGCAAGGCTAAGACCTGAAAGGTCATATCTCAGAGTCACCTAGTCTGGAAATGATTAGTTAATTAGCTCATGTTAATTTATATTTCTGGTTACAGGTGTATTGTTAGAGTAATATGAGCAGGAGGGGGGGAACCTCCTCTTCAACTGTATATAAGACTGTATTCTGGTTCTAATAATCAGTCCATGTTCAGCAACCAATTGAGTATTGTCTTCTTGTGTTTGTTGTTAGCAGTTGGAATATCTGATATCTATATTCAGACTGTGAGGAAGCGGTATACGACGAAAGCATTCAAGCGGAGTGTGGGATGTTTTGTTACATTGGTGGCAAGCAGTGGGATGCTTCCTGCAGTCTGGGACATCCAAACCTCCACCTGGATCCAAGGTCCGGATAGCAGGAGAGGAGAGGTACAGATTCCAGCCACCATGGAAGAGGAATTCGGAAAGGAGGTTGCGAGAGATGCAGATACAGCACAGAAGACCAGTATCAGAGCAGGTCCTGCAGGGATGGTATGATTCTATCCATTGAGAACTCTGGAAGGAAACGCTAGCCCGTGAGCAACGACACCAGGGAAAAGTTCTCCCTCCATCCAGGAAAGGTACTGGTCGCAGTATGGATTGTGGGTGCTGTTTATGGGAGAAAAACTGCACAAGGAGCAGACAGCTGAATTAAGCAGGCTGGTCTGGGCAGAGATGTGGCTGGATGAGAGCTATAGAGTTCTCCAGTGGCATGTATCCCAAGCATACCCTTGGATAGCAGAGGACAGCCCAGTAGAAGGTTTTGGCTACGGTGGCCTGGGACTGTTGTGTGTGAAGCTGACCCTAACTTTGGTAGTGATTTTGAGTGGCGGTTGGATGAAATCATGGATTTCAGAGAAGAGCTACTGAACATCTCAGAAGTGCACTGGGCACTGGAAGATATAGAGTTTCTGGCTGTTCAGGAATGGGAGCTGGAGATCGCCTACAGATGGCTGCTAGACTCTGCTCAGCGCCAGGGCTGGGCTCCCTTTGTCTGGGACTATCAGGAAATACCAGCAGACATCCTGGCTGAAGAGTCAGCAAGGAGGCATAGTAACAGTATGCATTGCAAACCTGCCCCCAAGACGAGGTTGGATGGAGGAATGTCCCTGTCCAGCAGCATGCCAGAGAATGCTTGTTCCAAACAAACAGAAGTGAGGGGGGAAAAGCAAGTGGACATTACAGAGAGGCAAAAAGACACAGTAAAAAAATAAAATTTGAAAAATAGATTACAGGGCTATTAAAGAGGAAGTTAACCCGGGAAAAAATAAAAAATAAACCCTGCAAGGCAAAGGCATAATGAGCTAGTATGCATAGGATACTAGCTCATTATGAATAACTTACCTGGGATCGAAGCCCCCGAAGCGGTCCTTGTTCTTCATCTCTACCGCTGCCATGTATCCCAAAGTGACTTCCGGGTCTCGCGGCTTGCGCTGTGATTGGCCGGAGCCACGATGACGTCACACTGGCGCATGCGCGCGGGAGCCGTCAGTGATGGTATGTTCGCCTTCACTTGCAGTGCGCCCAGTGCGCCTGCGCCGTAGACAGCGGTGCCCTTTTTTTGTAAAAAATATCCTTAACCGTGTAGGTTAAGGAGATATTTCTTGGATCTACAGGTAAGCCTTAATCTAGGCTTACCTGTAGGTCAAAGTGGTCTGTAAGGGTTTATAACCACTTTAATTACAGTGGGGAAAATAATTATTTGATCCCCTGCAGGTATTGTAAGTTTGCCCACTTACAAAGAAATGAAGGGTCTATAATTTTCATCATAGGTTTATTTTAAATGGTAGAGACAGAATATCAACCAAAAATCCCCAAAAAACACATGATACAAATATTATAAATTGAGTTGCAGTTCAGTGAGTAAAATAAGTATTTGATCCCCAAGCAAAACACGACTACTTGATGGAGAAACCCTTGTCTGCAAGCACAGAGGTAAGACGTTTCTTATAGTTAGTTACCAGGTTTGTACACATCTCAGAAGGGATTTTGATCCACTCTTTACAGATCTTCTCTAAATCCTTAAGGTTTCTTGGCTGTCGCTTGGCAACTCAAAGTTTCAACTCCCTCCATCAATTTTCTATAGGATTAAGGTCTAGAGGCTGGCTAGGCCACTCCATAACTTTAATGTGTTTCTTCTTGAGCCACTCCTTTGTTGCCTTGGTGATATGTTTTGGGTCATTGTCATGCTGGAAGACTCATCCATGACCCATCTTTAGTCTGAGGAAAGAAGATTCTCATCCAAAATTTTTACAATACATGGCCCCATCCATTGGCCGCTCAATGCGGCATAGTCCATATGTATCTTTAGAAGAGAAACAGCCCCAAAGCGTAATGTTTCCACCTCCGTGCTTGACTGTAGAGATGGTGTTCTTGGGGTCATAGTCAGCATTTTTCTTTCTGCAAACATGGTGAGTCCCCCTATTTAAGAAGGCCAATGAACATCTAAATGATTCAGAGGAGGATTGGGAGAAAGTGCTGTAGTCAGACGAGACCAAAATCAACGATGTGTTTCGGCAACAGCGTTGCTTTGCTTGTCAATCCTTTTACTTATTTGTGTTGTGTGTAAGGACACACTGAACCTAAACACCTGACAGAGGATCTTGTAAATTGAACTGGGAGTTCCCCATTGTGTGCGCTGTCTCTCTTCAAACTTACAAAATAAAAAGATACCAAATATGTAAAGAATTTAAACTGCGTTTGCCCATGACACCTCAACAAGCTACGCCCATAGGCAAAGCTTTAAAAACCTTCACTGGTCATCAGCTCAGATTTAACCTCAAATGTTATTCCTCTCATTTCTTCTTGTTTCAAAATATAACTTGTGCTGTGCAATTGTCTTTTATGTACATACTGTATGTGTGTTGTATGTAGATTTGTGAGTGGATGGGAAGCGTTACATTTGAAAAAAATGTTATAATATATTTTTAATATTTTAGATTTTTTTCACTTAACTTTATTTCCATTACTAGGGTGCTGATAAGCACTCGATGTAATAGCACTTTTTGAATTTCAGGTAGTCTTTATAAAGTCTTTTGGACCCCTTGATGCCTCCCCTGCACTCAAGCAAATCTGATTGAGGACACATTGGGGTTGATTTACTAAAAATGGAGAGTGCAAAATCTGGTGCCACTGTGTATGTTAGCCAATCAGCTTCTAACTTCAGCTTGTTCAATTAAGCTTTGACAAAAAACCTTTAGGCCTCTTTCACACGGCCGATCCGTTCAGATCCGCCTGTCAGTTTTTCAGGCGGACCTGAACGGTTGCTCCATAGAGGTCTATGGAGCATCGGATGTCAGCGGTGACATGTCCGCTGACAACCGACCCGATCCGACCCGCTCTGATCCGAAAAAGTGTGACAGAGGAAAAGGCTATTTTTCCATCCGTCATCGGATCGGATGACGACAGACTCTACGTTCCCTCGTCACCCGATCTCCTATTGGGGAGAGTGGCGCTCTGACAGGTCCATCCCTGCACAGTGTGCAGAGACGGACCTGTCATCTTCCTGCTCAGCGGAGATCGCTCCGGCGATCCCCGCTGAGCAAGCGGATATCCACGGGGCAAATCAGCACTGATCCGCCACGTGTGAGGCCTAACTCATCTTTTCTAGATGGGAAATGGCAGCTCTGAACTTGGAAGTGCATAGAGCTCTCCCTACTTGGTATCCTTATGGCTGGTATCCTGATGTCTGATGCCTGATGTCTTTTGTTCCTGGGTTTCCCTGGAATGACGGGATGGTGGGTAGTTGAGGCACATGAAAAAGGCACTGTAGAAGCAATTGGGTGGGCAGTTTTACTTTGGAAATAATAATATATTCATACAGTATATGTTATACAGATGTGTAACATATATACAGTGCACAGAAGCAGTGGGATTTCCTTGTGCTTTCCAATGTACTGCACATGCATGTACTGGCCTGTCAAGATTGTCTTTGTAGATGCTCCACTTCTTATGACTCTTCTACTGAAACAAGTTGGTGAAAAGAACCAGGCTTCATGGACAGGGGTAAAGGGGTTAGGTTGTTTGCAGAGCAATGGGCACACATATGTAGCACCTTCCAGAAGTGTGCTAGATTTAATTTAGATTAGTTAGTGTAGGTCTGTTAGGACAGACAAAACATAGTTAGCTCCAGGCTAAGCCTGAGCTGTGTAATCTGGGTCAGAGTTTAGTGACTCAGGGCTGGATGACTCACCAGTGTGCAGCTGGAGCATCAAGGGGTGGTTTGCCCTCGGGATGATCGAAGGGACAGAGAGGCTGTGTCTTTTGTGTCCTGGCTGCAGGAGGCCTACCGCAATGGTCGCAGCCTGGATATGGTGCGGGCACTGTGACAAACCGCTTACCAAGCTTACGCAGAGTGAGCAGGAGACACTCATCTACAGCGCTGATCTGCAATCAGATCCCTGCAAGGAACAGCCGCGGAAGTCTCGGAAGGCCAAGCAGACCTTGAAGTGACTGCTAAAGGTGGGGTTGAGTCTGAGGCCTGCAAAGAAAAGTGACATTGGGGAAGAAAGCTGGAAATGTGCCTCGGCCTGCAGGGAGCTGGTACCTGTAAGTACTGCCCAGCTGGAGCCAGATGCTGTCCCTCAAAAGCCAGCTGCGCCAGTACACCCTGTCAGCCCCACCTGGAAGAAGCCAGTGTTGGAAGCAGGGGCGGATCCAGGGGGGGCAATGGGTCAATTGCCCCCCCCGATAAATTAGTGAGCAGGCTGTGCTGATGCCGACCCCCCCCCCCCCATCAGCTGTTGCTGACACAGGGCAGTGGCGCTGAAACTGACAGGCTCTGTGAAGGGAGTGACACAGGCAAAGCCGCAGCTGCGGGGTATTTCAACCCCTCATTCTACTCCTTGACCAGAGCATTCACCTGGCAATGCCCTCCTATTGGCTACATTCAGGGCCAATGGCTGGGAAACTAGCAGGTAGAGGATTATGGGACATGTAGTTCCGGATACCAGCAGGCCCCAGGATGATTCCCTGAGAGGACTGCAGCCCCCAGCATGCCGAGCGGGAGGGGGAAGAGCAAGAGAGGAGAAGAGGGACCATGAGGCTCTCGGGTGGAGGGAGCCAGTGATTTTATTATTATCCTCCAAGGTTAGAACTTAACTCCAGGTGGGGGGAGCGAGTAAGATTAGGGGGGCGGGATACAGGACAGGACCTTATCACTGGCTACATCCACCCTTTCCTCCCCTCCACCTGGTTGCTCCCACCCTGTCCTCCCCTCCTAAATATGAAAGCTGGAGACGCCACTGTCTCTCACCACCCCCCTGCATCGCCTCATTTCTGCATCAAAAAAAACTGCCATTACTGTGCAGGCCTCACTCTGGGACAACAGGGACACTCTCACTGGCCGCTGGCAGTGACAATCTGCATCTGATAACAGGCGACGTAGCAAGTGACAAGCCCCATCTGAAGGCAGGTGATGGTGGCAAGTAACACACTCAGGGCTCCCACTGATTCTTTTTTAAATTGTAATTTTTATTGGGTTATAAAAGTATAACAGTTATGAGAACAAAGTACATTGTATATTGCACCAGTATTGAAAGCATAGTGGATACAAATAATTAAAATGAAGTTAAAGAGAACAGGTGAACAGTGTCCATAGTGCAGAGCACAGGGGTGATCTGCACAGCTCAACAAGAGTTACATAACAAACAACTCACAAGTAGGTAAAAAGATTGACAATCCAAGGGTAGATATATTAATGACTCTGTGAACAGTCTTGCGGAGGGTACTCATAAACTAACACAGTATACTAATAGGTACCAATTAATATACAAATAAGGTGAAAATAAAATTAACAAGGAAGGAGGACAGAGAAGGGAAAAACAGTACTTAATTTTGGGTTAAGACATTTTCCAATGTGTCTACTTGTCTATTTGGCCCATGTTCTGATTGATCCCATGGCGCCCGCTCCCACTGATTCTGCATTATAGTGAGTTGAACTATTACATTTTATATTACAGTGTTACATAGTTAGTAAGGTTGAATAAAGACACTAGGCCATCCAGTTCAAGTGAGTGTCTACAATTGTCCCTATGTAATATGAGAAATAATGCGCTTCAATCATCCTGATACCATATTAACCATGGTGCTGTGATGATTGAAGTGCCAACACCAGCCATTTCTCCTACAAATTGCCCCCCAAAAATTTTGGCAGTGCCCCTCCTGAGATTGTACGCTGGATCCACCCCTGGTTGGAAGACAGTTCGTCTTCAGGCGAGTCAGTGGTGGGTGCATAGACTGGGGGTTGCCCAGACTGCAGGCGGAATTCAGGCCCTTGGATGAAGAATTTGCGGAGTGGTCATCCCATAGTAGCTCGGAGGAGGAGTGGGGACACTCTCAGGAGAAGGTGGAAGTGTTATCCGAGGTGTTAGATGTACCGAACTCATCTGAAGGGACTGAAGGATCCGTGCTGGCCCAAATTTGTGTGAGGCAGAAATTCCTAAACAGACCCTCTACTACCCAGACCAGAGCTGCTGAGTACAGACAATTGGTAGTGAGGTCACCTAAAGCCTGTGTTCTCCCTGGGAAAGGCAAGCCTTGGGAACTGCCATGGTTTTCAATATTCCACTGGAAGGTACAGCATAGAACAGCTCTAGAGTGGGGTCCCCCAAAATATCATGGACATCGTTGAGGACTCCCGTGTGCAGTAGGAGGATGACATGGCATGGGAATACATGCCCCTGAACCATTACAGGGATCTCATAGTGAGGAGGCTTGTGCCTGGTTCCAGGACAACAGCAAGAATGGTGGCTGTGAAGAGCCATCTACAAGCACAGGGTGGTGATTGTTAATGCTGGACAGCCCACCAAAAGCCACTCTGCTGCTGTCAGAGGAGCTGATGACAAAAGACTGCCCAATCCGCAGAACTACCTGTCAAGAGATTGATGTAGCGTGTTCACCTCACAGGTAATGAAGATGAACAGCAGGAAGAGGATTGCTGCCTCCGTCTGTTTCTTTGCTTCATGGACTAGGCCAGGCTGACACCCTGACCTGTTTTCCAGATGGACGTCCTGTTCCTGTAGAAGACTTTGGGTTAGGCCGAGTATCCTGCTATTACTTTACTAAGTTTGGAGGGGGCTTCTCCTACCATAGACTTTTGGGGGGGGGGGGGGGAAGTGTTGTCGCTGTTAGTATGTTTCTGCCAGCAGGCTTATAACCCCCTGCTGACAGAATGTACAGATAGTTAGTAAGCTTAGTGATAGGATTGCATGTTTGTTCTGGATGTTCTGGGGGTGGCCATTCCCCTTCTAGTGATGGTTCTCTACAGTTTGCAGGGGGGGGGGGGGGCTTATGTGCTAAAGTATGTGCCTTAAACTGTGCTTATTATGTTAGCTACAGGGACCTGTAGTTAGGGTGTAAAATATGGGTGATGTACATATTGTCTTTTGGGGGAAAAAAAACTATTTTTGATACTACTTATTTATTTGTACATAACCCTGTCCAAGTTGTTTCCCTTTCCCCTCATTTTTTTATTTTTTATGGGATGCCCTGTTTTGTTTCCTGGGCTCAGGAGTGTGTTTTTTCCCAGCCTTGGGGACAGGCTATTTTTCTATAGGGGGGGTGTGTGAGATCAGCAGAAGATCAGCCTGAGTAGGATATTCATGGTGCATTCAGCTCACAGGATGCAAGCAGAAAGAGGAGAGTGTAGAGGTGGGCAGGGAGTCTTGTGACATCATGACTCTGCCCACGAGAGCCGGCAAAGAGACCCACCCACTGATCCTAGAGTTTTGTGGGGCTCCTACAGCTGAAGGGGGTTACAGAGCAAAGGTAAGGGTACATGCAGGAGTCATGTATATGTGCACAGATTAATATTGTACCATTAGTTTATACTGGGTGAGTGATGGGTTTACATCCACTTTAATTTATGTTTGTTAGTGTAGGTCTGTTAGGACAGGCAAAATATTGTTAGCTCAGGGCTAAGTCTGAGCTGTGTAATCTGGGTCAGGGTTTAGTGACTCAGGGCTGGGTAACTCATCCTTGCAGCTTCTCTGGTACCTCCCCCAGCTCTCTGGGACATTGGAGAATGTTCTAGACTTAGTTGGTGGAGGTTAGGAGGGGCTGCTTGGAATATTTATGAGGGCCTCAGCCAATCCCCAGTATAGGGCTGGCAGGGGGCAGGCTACCTTGTAAATAGGCATGAGTCATGCCAGGGAGGGGCAGTCGGTGAAAGATGGAGTGCTAAGGAGGCTGTCAGTGGCCCTTGAGTGTGCCCCCTAGTCTGAGGGGGGGGGGGGGGGTCCACTGGCCTGGGGCTCAGGTGCTGGAAGATTCCTACCAAAACACACAGAGCAAACCCTTTTTCGAGGCACGGGAGCAAGGAGAGAGGACAGCAGGAGCAGGTCAGTATGTCTGGGAGATCTCCTGAGAGTTAGCGGGGTGGGCTGGTGAGTGTCATTCTGGAGGACTGTGGGGAGAAGTTAGCCTGGAGGGCTAGTGAATGGGGCAGCTGCAGCCAGGTGGGCTGGCAGTGCCTGAAGAGGTGGTGCTAGAATTAGTAGCCGCAGGAGTGATGCAAGCTGGACACTGAAATTCTGCTACACAACTAAGAGGATTTGGGTTCCTGCCTGTAATGGGCCATTGCTTCATTTGACTGAGTGACTGTCAAGTATTCAGAGTGTTCCAGCTAGGTGCTGCATGCAAGTGTGTGCTGGAGGAAAAAGAGGAGCTATATATAGGAAGAGTTGTCCCTGACATTATTGTTGAAGTCAAATGGGCATCCCATAACCTTCCATCCCTATCCAAGTTATTATATATGCATATTTATATGTGTACCCTAAAGCACACACATACACATGCAGTGCAGTGTTACTACAGTGCTAATTCACTGATGTCTATGGCGCATGCGCACTGATCGTGCCGTTTCTACCAGCGATCATGGCGCTAGTGGCGGCACCAGCGGGCATGCGCGGGAGTGACGTTATCGTGGCTCTGGCCAGTCACAGAGATGGAGCCGCGATACCCGGAAGTCACTCTGGGATAGATGGTGGCGTCAGAGGAGGCGAACGAGGGCCGATTCGGGGGCTTCGATCTCAGGTAAGTAATTCATAATGAGCTAGTATGCTATGCATACTAGCTCATTATGCCTTTGTCTTGCAGGGTGTATTTTTTTTTTCTCAGAGGCTTTACTTCCTCTTTAACACTGAAGTACAACTATCAAGATTTCTGTTTATTGAGTGGACTTTTTGTATGCCTTTTTTCTTATGGATTTTTCTTATTGAATTGTCACGTATGATTTGCACATAGGGCATTATTGATTATCACTGTAGTAGTGCTGCACTGCATGTGTATGTGTGTGCTTTTGGGTACATTATATACATATATAATATTGAATTTGGGGTGTACAGCAGCTTCATATATATGTGTAGCAAAAACCCCGAAGGAGCTGCTGGTTTTGTTTGGGCTTACCGTTACCTCACCTGCTTGATCTCCGTCTCAGGTGTCCCGTTGGAAAGTGGCCCAAAGAATGTGAATTTCCAATACCGAGTCCTTTTTTGGTTATTTATTTAAAATAAAGGCAAAGTATTTCAGAAAGGGTCAGAGGGTTAGGGGTGAGTTCAGGCACTTAATATTTGTAGTTTAAATGTATTCTTCAGATCCAGAGGACAACAGCTCCACTGACTGGATCCAGCAAACACCGGATAGGCCCCTCTTACTTGATCTAGCAGCCGGTGGGGTACTTGACAAAGTCTCTGCCACAGACTTACTAATTAAATTAGAGCATCACTGAGAGTTCCTGAGAGATTCAAAGAACTGCCATACAATACCAGTCTCTTGCAGTCGAACCGGCGATACTATATGGGCGTTGATCCGGGGTTGCGTCCTTTAACTGAGTTTCCAGGCTCCTCTAGAGATACCAGCCTTGCGCACGGTCCTCTCCCAGAAAAGTCCTCCCCTGGATCCTCCAGTTTCTTGGCCTCTCTCCTCAGGCGAGACGGCACAGGACCACCCCTGGATCAGTAGACCCCAAAGCTGTGTTGGGCCTACTCTCTCAGCTGCATTGCCTCGGGCCAGCTGGCCCCGAGGCACAGGATACATGCGGTTCACGCCCCAGACCAGGAGGGCCATGGGGTCCGGGTAAAGGAGAACCCAGAGAAACCACGAAAGACAACGAACCCCCTGAAAAAATGGCGTTGGTACCTTAAATACCATCTCCCAGAATGCACAGCAGGAAGAACACTCTACCTGAGCTATTTCCGAGCAATAGGTGGCATTCAATACATCCAGCTGAACTGTGTTTCCACACTTACCGGCCGTGACAGCAACACCCACAGTCAAGGAGAAACCAGTGCAATCCAGCTGAGCTGGTACAGCGACCAGAACTTTGAGAATGATTAGCCTTAAGCCTAACTGCGGCCTCAGACAACTTAAATTTGAAAAAACAATAGCGTCTGCTCATTAGGAGCCGGTGCTACATATGTTAGAGAGATTTTTCACTAAGATCATTAATTAGGGTGGCGCTGATTGTTTCACATACTTGCTATCCAAGTTATTACCCTCAATAAAACAAAAAAAAAAAAAGTCACAGACTGTCCTCTGACTCAAGTGTGCCTGTGAAGATTCGTGTGCCTGGCTGTGCAGGGTGGGGGATTCCAGTATATTTGCGGCTCCCTGGGGGGTGCGCTATACTTATAAAACAGCATGAGTGGGTGCTATCATGATTGCTATGTACTGAAAGTCTGGTTTGTAAGATCTTTGAGGGTCTTAAAGAACCATGACAGACAACTATACTTTTATAAGAAAGACATCCCTCAGATCTGCATTTGGCCCCTGTCTAAGTTGCATCAACCTGTCTCAAACTGCTTTTGTTGCATTCTCACTGACCTGTATGATGGAAGAAGCAGTTCTAACACAATTCAAACCCATCAACACAGGTCCTTACTTCACCTCCAGTAGAAATCCTCTTTGGTGCTGGCCGCACCTACTCTCCAAGCCCTCACAGATTTCTATAGGTCTGTCCAATGGCCCGGTACAGTCCAATACAGGTCTATAGGGGTCAGTGCACTGCCTGTGCCAAAGAACATATCTGCTGGAGGAATTACCACAGGACCTGAGTCTGCTACAGGGGTAAGTAAGAAACAGGCGAGGGAGTCAGTGCAGGCTAGTTCAGAAAGAGTGTGGGGTGGAATAGAGGACTTTCTTTTAAAGTGTTACTAAACTCACAAAAGTAAAATGAGTCTGTATATGAACTAAAGCATGCTTGTTATGCTCACTGTGGAACCGAAGGAGTTAATCCTCTGCATTGTGTAAAAAGGCTGTTTGATCCTGTCTTCTCTGATCCTCCCCTTCTTCCACAGTCCCCAATCCATCTGCTGATAGTACAGAGCCTTGGGGGCACTGTCTACACAGATATTCAGGGCCCTGCAGCCTCATAGGAGTCAGAGTAGACTGAAATATCTTCCTACAAGCTATAACCAGACACTGATAGAAGTCAGAAGACTGCTATATACTGTTGATGAGAAAAGGTATTTAGCAGTTTATATTTAATAAAATAATTGCATTTCCATGTTCTGTGTACTGTGGGACAGCAGATATAGTAAATGCGGGGTCCTGGGTTTAGTAACACTTTAAAAATGCAGTTGTTCTTTAAAGTTCCATGAATAAACTCTGAATGGAGTGATAAGTGATTGGGTCTGTGGGACAGGTGTGTAGACAGGTGCACTCTATATTCTTGACTGCAGGTGGCGCTCAGTCACAGAGGGGCAGCTATCTGTTTTGATGCTGGCACCCCATGTGACTTTGGCAGCCATCTTGGGTCAGGCAGAGTCTATTTAAGACCCTGGCTCCTAGCTTTGGTGTGCATTTTTGCAAGTGGTAGTGTAGGGACTAGATACCAGTCTGTCAGGGACAGTACTTTGCATCAGTGAAAGGTTCCGGAGGAATAGGGAAAGGGTAGGGACACACCATCCTTCCTGGAAGCCTCCTCATTTGGGTACGGACCGGCCAGGGCCCATTCCGCTCCTCGAGATAGATGCTGTCGGCACCTCTGAGTCTTCAATTTACTGTCTCATCGCTGTACTACTCGTGAGTGTTTCTGGTTGGGTTGCCTTCCCGCCAGGTCTTCTGTATATTGCTGGACTTCTGTTACAATATAATCCTGTTACTGGACTCTGTGTGTCTTCTGCACATCACATCATGCTGCACCTACCTACAGGTGGATCAGCTTGTGCATGGAATATTTTATTAAATATAAACAAGGTTTTTAATGGAGAGCAGCTTTCTTTAGTGCTTGAAAGTGGACATTCTGGAGCATCCAGCGACTGCTATAAGCCTGCGCTCATTGTCGGAGGAGTAAAGGGGTTGTAAGTCTTCAGCAGGACTAGACATTTTTCTGTATATGTCCTTTTAGCCCTGGTTCCCACTGAGCTGCAGGAATGAAGCTGTGCGAGTTCAGTTGAACTCGCACGATTTCACTTCCGCATGTCAGTCCCGATTTTGGCCGCGGTTTCAGAGACATCTGTGCAGGTTTCTGCACAGATGTCAATGTAAATCGCAGCCCGAAATTGAAAAAAGTAGTACAGAAACTGCAAATGCAGCGTCACACCGATTAGGACGGTGCCATTGCCAGCAATTGTCGCCGATTTGACATGTCAAATCGCATGTCAAAATGCTCCAATGTGAACCAAGGCTTAAATCTGACTTCCAGGGAAAGGTGAATTCCTTCATTGCAGTGACTGCCCACTACACTCCAAGGGTAACTGCTTGTTTAGGTCTGAGGGGCCATATAAAGCCTTTTACTTACTCATTCCTTTGCTTCCACTGGCACCCTCTGGGCTGTAAGACTGATACCCGCAGTCTCTTCACCCTAATGCCAAATCGGCAGTAATGGCAGCGTCCGAATTAGTGCGACGCCGCACCAATTCACAAAAGTAGATTCTGTACTACTTTTGGCGATTTCGAAGTGCGATTTCCATTGACATCTGTGCAGAAACCCGCACAGATGTCTCTGAAATCGCCCCGAAGTCAGGACTGACATGCAGGAATGAAATCGTGCGAGTTCAGCTGAAGTTGCACGATTTCATTTCCGCAGTCAGTGTGAACCAGGGCTTAAGCCCCATTCCACCTGTGATTAGGGCCATCAGCGGATTCCTGGAGCTGCAATTACAGGTGTGTGTGAACAGCTATGACTGCTCAGCCTAGACAAAGTAAAGCCAGGATGACAGGTTATTCGCATGCAGCAGTTACGCTTGGTTAGGGACAGATGGCCAGCCCTGGATGCAGACAGATTGCATCCAGGACCAATCACCTGTCCCTAAATGCATATAAGCACCGGATGTTAGGATACACACAAACAGTGGGGACAGATGTGGCTTCTGTCAACTTTCAATTGCTCCCTCATAGTGCTAGGGCTGTTATCAGGTTGACAGTCAAAATGTATGAGAGCTGCTGGTAGCAGCTCTTTTTTCAATGATTAGGACCCTTTCACACTGATCCACTTTTGATGCGTTTTGGGGGTAAAAAAACTGAAAAAAAATGCATGGAAAAAAAAAACGTATCCCTTTTTAAATCCTATGGAACTCTTCAAACCAGTGTGCTGTGGGTCCGATGCATTTTTAAAACTCCCTCATGCTGCATTTTTGGTGCATGTTTAAATACCTCAGCAAGTTGTGGGTATTTTTTCTATGTTTTGCTGCACCCATGACTCCATATTGTGTGGGAATTCCCCAGAGATATAGTGTTTAAACACACCTCATCCAAACATGTTCAACGGCAAGATCACATTACAGAAGATGAGCAAGCAGAAAAGTCACAATACACCATAACAGAAATGATAATGCACAAGGGACAGAACATAAGCTGATGGAAACGTGGGACTAGGTGTCGGTGGGATACAACATTTTTACTTCAAATAGAAAGCGGGAAAAGGTTGGGGATATGAAGAAAGTGTGGAAACAAGGAAGAAGAGAGGGGGGGGGGGCAAAGAAAAAAAAAAAGAGCGGGGAGTTGCTAGGCCAGTATATACAGAGATAGTTGTGGATCTGGGAGCAGTTACCCCCCAGAACAGCCACCCATTAAGGCCTCTCCCTCATCAGAATACACAAACATGTTCCAGTGGAGCCATGTTTTGGAGTACTGTTTGGTCTACCTTGAGCAGTCAGCATCAGGTCCTCCATCCCGTTGACGTCCTTCACCTTGTGTAGCCATAGCAATATAGGAGGAGGGTTCGGTTCTCTCCATAGTAGTGCAATGCAGGCTTTGGCCGCATTAAGTAAGTGACGAAGGACCGACTTCTTATAAACTTTAATGGGGCTATCCAAGCAGTGGAGAAGAAAGAAGGCAGGGTCATCTGGAACCAGATAGTCTGTAAACTTTTGGGCAATTCTTTGCACCTCCCTCCAGAAATGGTTCAATCTTGGACATGACCAGAAAGTATAGAGGAATGTCCCCCGTGCTCCTCAGCACCTCCAGCAAGGATCTGATGCTTCAGGGGAGTATCGGCACACAACTGAATGGGTGCAATACCATCTTGTGGGCAACTTGAAGTTGGTTGGATGCGGGTGCATATGGATGACTTCAGAGCAAATTGGATAATCCTTTGAACCTGATCAAGCAAGAAGGTCCTATCAAGATCGGCCTCCCATTTACAGATGCAAGGTAGAGGGAAGTCATCTGGTGGAGCCACTAATGCCGCGTACACACGGTCGGAATTCTCGTCAGAAAAAGCTCTGATGGTTTTCCCGTCGGAATTCCGACGGAATTTCGCTCAAACTGTCTTGCCTACACATGGTCACACCAAATTCCGACGGTCAGTAACACAGCGGCATAAAACACGTTCGACAGCACTATAAAAGGGAAGTTTAATGCTTCCGAGCATGCGTCGAATTGTTTCCGAGCATGCGTCGGAATTTTGCGTGTCGGAATTGCCTACACGCGATCGGAAAATCTGATAGAAAGGTTTTCCGTCGGAAAAATTGAGAACAGGTTCTCAATCCAAAGTCCGTCGGAAATTCCGACAGAAAAAGACCGATGGGCATACACACGGTCGGAAAATCCACTGAAAAGCTCCCATCGTACTGTTTCCATCGGAAATTCCAACCGTGTGTACGCGGCATAAGAGTGAGTACATTTTAGAAAGGGGTAGGGTATGGCTGCACACACAATATGTCTTGAACTATGTCAGCGGGCAACTGAATCGTGTCAAAGGGCCTAACGTGCCATTTAAAAAAAAAAATGAAAATCTTACCTGCGGTGAGTTTTTTGAGCCGCGTGTCCAAGTTTTCACAATCGCATTATTGGCGTCAGAAATACTGCAAGAAAAAATATGCTTACCTTTTTTTCTTTTTTCCAGGGAACAGATTATCGATCTACCTACCTGCTCCTAAACCAGTACCCCCCCCCCCCCGCTGCAGTGGGCTAAGGACCTGCCACAATTGGAGCACGAGGAGCTCCATCTGCCGGGGGAACAAAGGATTAGTTAAGTAAAATTGCTTCTACTCTTCCCTAGACAAAACAAGTAAAATAACTCTTGCTGTACAATCAGAGGATTGTAACGTTTTCCGGAGTTGGATTATAATGTTTTGTCATAGTAATTGTTGATAGATGCAATTATGTTGCATTGTAATTTGTTACAGCTTATTACAAACAGTTGTCATGTGCTCTGCTACTTAAACTTGCTGCTCAAATAAATAATGTTCAGTGTAACCCCTGATTAACCATAATAAAAAATAATTAACTTTTTATTAAAGATTTGACAGAATACAAAGCATTACCTGATTCGCGGCCGCGATTTTTGCCACGATTTTGCCGTGATTTCAAGGAATGCCTGTGTAAGTGGCATCAAAATCGTATCGAAGTAGTATAGGGACTACTTTGAAGTCGGAACGACTTGAAGTCGTACTAATATGAATGTCTGTCATTGGAAATCATGGGGAACGACTTGTCATGCTACTTTGCAGTCCCAAATCGTGGGACAAGTCGTATAAGTGTGAAAGGGGCCTTAGTCCTCTGATGAAGTCACGTGATGTGATGCCACACGTAAGGACAGGAAAGGCACAACATACTGAAGGAGGCAATGAGCTTGGCGCTCGTATAAGATAAGAACTTTGTTATTTATTGTTTGTGAGTACCGCTCTTTTTACTTAATAATAAATGCCCAAATGCTTTAAACATACTACACTATACGGCATCCCTCCCCCTTTTCTTTATCCATCCCGGCATCTGCCGTGAGATTAAAAGGAAAATACTATCTGGACCCAGGGATAGGAGATCCATCCAGGCACAGTGACAGAGGGGAGAGGAAGCTGACATTTCCAGTTCATTTGCGGTTAACCCCTTACCGCAAGGTAAGGGTCCACTACCTACCTGAGTGTAAATCCACACGAAGAGGAGAAATCCCCACTGCTAGAGACACCCCCACTATTATAAGCACATGCCCAATATCTGCATATTTTGCACACCTGTATGCACTTTCACTTGAGGAAAAAAAATCGCACAATAGACTCTCAACTGCATTTGTTTTGCATTTTATGGACTTGCATGGAGCAAATTTGCACCTATGTATACGCTATTACTGTGTTAGATGTTTGCACCGTACAATCTGCACAGACCGTTTAGCATCTCCATATCTGCACTTTACTGTTCTTAGTGCTTAATTCTCGCATTCTGCACTGTACTGCTACCAGCACAATTGGATTATTATTCTCATATCACCTATCACACATCCTTAGTGTGATTGCATCAATCTCATTATTTGCACTTTACCGTGCAGTTTGCACCCATCATTCTGTGCACTTTCACATTAGCACCTTTGCGATTATTTTATTTTAACGCACTGTGATATACTGCTCATTTGCACATTTTTATATTCTTCTGCACCTTATTTTATTGCTATCACGTTTTTTATATATAAATATATTTTATATACTTTATTGTTTTTCTAATTTGTGTTATTATCATTTTTTATTTATTTTATGACAGTAGTAATTTATACACTGTGTATACACATTCCTTTTGACTGCTACCTTTAGCAGCACAGTCTATTAGCTAATTCAAGCATTTGCACTTTATTTTCAATATTCGTTTTTTGTGACAGTAGTAATTTATGCACTGTATATACACTTTCCTTTTGGACTGCTACCTTTAGCAGCACAGTCCCGAGATTGGACTATTATTGGAGTAATACCACCGGGAATAGACTTTGCTGGAGACAGTCTCCCACCTAGGTGTCTCATTTATACACTGCTATTTAGCAGCAGATACTTACCTTTATACTGCTACCTTTAGCAGAAGTTTCTTATATCCCCCTGGGAACAGCGCAACATCACTCCTTTTACCATTTATTTTTAGTAGGTATGGTCTGACCAACATTCGGTGTCTGCAGCAGTTCCTCTCTTCCCCTTCCCCCCCTCTCCCCATTTCCCTTCCCCTTTTTCATGGTAGCGCAGGAATAATTCTATACCAAGGGACCCTCATAGATTTGATATGAATTTTGGGTTTGCTATGCAGAAAAAAAGAAATATAAGCAGGGGCCTCCACAGTAGGAGAGCTGAAGAGAATAGGAGGAGAAAAAGTGTAGAAAAAAAAGAGAGAAAAGTACACCAGAGACACTCCGCACTCTCGTGCGTGTCTAGAAGAATGCTGGTGAGCTTTTCATTTATAGAAAATTAAATATAGGAACAGTAGTGGTGGTATATGTTTTGGGGGGGTGGCAAACAATCCACCCCCCGGTTGCTTGATCAGCAGCCCACAATTACCCCATCTAGGTTGCAGGCATCGCTTCCTCCGGGCGACAGCTTCACCTGTCGTCTCCTATTCCTGGGCTTCACGGTGGCTTCCCCTGCATCTCCTTCCTCCTCCTCTTCAGCGGTCAATAGGATTCCCTTCTCCTCTGGGCCAATCGGGTGACGGGTCTCAGGACCTGCTTCCTGAGTGTCCGGGAGGAGAATCAGGAAGACAATCCCAAATAATTATTTGCTATTGTCACACAACTGGGTGGGTTTATGGCACAGTGCTCTGTGCCTGGAGCCCACCCCTTTTTAAAGACAATTAGAGCCTCAGTCTCTAATCATGTGCTTCTATAAAAAAAAAGCCCATTGGAATCCATGCATCTGGCGCCCTGCATGAAGATTAGGGTCCGGGCGCATGTATTGGGGGGGGGGGGGGGGGGCACTGTCTAGGAAGCCGTGGACTTTGTGAAGTGGGTAAACTGTCGTTTTCAGGCTTGTGCTGTAGTTTGTCACCGCCAATAGTACATACGTTGCCAATTTAAATTGAGACCTTGTGTGGCCCAGGGGCTTCAAGTGTGCCAGGACATACCATGGATCTCTAGGAAAGGAACAAGTTATCAATGTAAGAGTTTAATAACTTTTACCCAAAGCCTAGAGAGCATAGGGCATGTCCACCATGTATGGAGGACGTCCCCTGGAACAGAGCAGCCATGGAAAGGACGAGTAGAGATGTGCCAAACGAGAGGGAGCCATGTACCACCTCGAGACGGTTTTAAAGGAAAATTCCACTGTGAGAATATTGCTAGAACAAGAAGCCATTGTGGACCAGATTTGTGACCAGTATTCCTTATGTTTAGTACTTTTGAAGTCTCGTTGCCACTTGGAAATGTAAGTGTGGCTGGTAGGACACCGTTCCACTGCGAGTAAAGAATAGGGATAAGTCTGGAGGAGAAAGGTGTACGGTGGTAAATGTGCTCAATTAACGATAAATGAGACATCAGATATTTATTAGCAAGCATCTTAGTCAGCCAGTGTTTAATTTGTATAAATTAAAAGAGTTCCATAGATGGGGTTTGGTGCTTGTCTTTGGTTTCTGTCTTTGTGTAAACAAAGCAACCTGTGTGTGACGAATGAGTGGACACAATGGAATTTGTGGGAAAACCACCAGTGGAATGCACTGGGAGACTATAAGCCTGGGGGAACTAATGGGTTACTTAGCAGAGGGAGAAGGGGCAGGTGCGGTGAAGTTAATTTACTAGAGAAATCACAAACTCGGAGCAAGTGGGTCATTAAGGGGCTTATAGATGTAGGAGTGGGTTTTGGAGTAAGCGATGGGAGTGAGCGGAGGGAGGCTGGATAGCAATGAAACGCTTCCGAGTAAAACCATAGGGGAACATGCTGCGTGGTATAAAGACAGGTCGAAGAAGCAATCTGAGCAGCTAAGAAATAATTGGTAAAGCTTGGAACTCCTAAGGCTCCTTTTTTCCTGTCTATGAACATGATGTGTTTTTAGACCCAAGGTTTTTTAGCGGCCCAGACAAATCTTAAACTGTGGTTCTGGAATGATTTAAGAGTGTAAGAGGGAATGGGAACAGGGAGGGTGTGGGATAAATTGAGAAGTTCTGGTAAGATTGACATTTTTTTGGCATTGATATTCCCTATCCATGAAAGGTGGAGGCAAGACCAAGAAAAGATCGGAAGTTTGGTATATAGTTGACTTGTAGAGTGTATGATATAGAGACAGTGAGACAAATTCTTAAATAGTTGAGGTAGGAGATGGACCAGGCAAAATTACAATTTTGTTTAAAGCCCCATACACACGCGCGGATTATCCGAGGACCAGGTCCGTCGAATCATGTCTGTCATACTTTGTCCGATGTTGGTTTTGCGTACACACGGTCGGAAGTTGTCGTAAAATCCGATCATTCTGAACGTGGTGACGTTTGTTGCCTACGACGGGACTACGTAGAGGCTAGTAGCCAATAGCTTTGGTCTTGTAATGTGATCTGAGCATGCGTAGCACTTTGTCCGTCGGACTACCATACACACGATCGGATTTGGTGTGATCGGACCTTGTTGTCCAAAAATCTATCCAGCAGGAGATAGGACTTTGTCCGTCGGACAATCCGATGTACACTGTCCGATGGTGCATACACACGGTCGGATTTTTCGACAACATTGTCCGATCGGACAGAATCCATGCGAAAATCCGACCGTGTGTATGGGGCTTTACAGTGGTGGCCATGGCATCAGGGAGGGAAACATTGAGAGCAGAGGATTTGTCTTTGTTTACTACTAGTCCAGATATGGTAGAAAACTGTGCAAGCGTAGAGAACAAGACTGGTAAGGTAGTGTGGGGTTGGATTAAAGTTAAAAGCAGATCATCGGCAAATAGACTGACCTTAAATAATTGAGGGCCAGCTACGATTCCTTTTGATGTCCGGGTTGGGTCTGATAAGGTGTGCCAGGGGCTCCAGGGCTTTTGTGGTTAGTTTTAAGATGACTTTGACATTCTTTGTACCTGAATGGTAGAGTCTCAAACTAGTTAAATCTACAGTTAACTATTACATGCTTTTAATAAATGTGTAAACAAAAGCTGTACCAGGAAAGAAGATGGTAAATTACCTTTTCTGCTGCACGTGCCTCTAAATGTCACTCCATTGAGTAGAGATTCTATGCTAAAATCTGTACAGAAACAGACACTTCCAGGAGTATCTATCTCACAGTGCTTAGTGATTCCTTCTGCTGACCCCTACCACTACAGGACACAGTTGTGACATATCTTAGTTAGAGCCAAATAACAGAGTATACAACAAACAAGCTGCCTACATGATGCACTGCTGCAGATTCTAATATTTTCTGATGCTGGAAGTGCAGTAAAGCTGGTTGTTGCCACTTTAAAACTTGAACTGAAGTACGGACTCTGACTGTACATGAAACCCAGTTTTAGGCTGTCTACCCCAAGTACAGAAAAAAATAACAGTGCTGTTGTTACAGTGGTATTAAATCTTTCTGCGTAGATACATCACATGGAATGCATAGTTGTGAATTCCTAGTTGTTTCGTATGTTTCATGTTTTTAGTATGGTCAGGATTTAAGCTGAAGTTTAGCATTTTCTTTGGCGTAAACTGCCAAACAAATGTAATGGGATGTATCCCATGTTCTGCAGACTGCGGCTTCTTGTTGGGAGTTGGAGCAAAGGGGGATACAACTCTTTAAACGTTTCTATCCTAGGGGGTTCTTTACTTCTCTATGTGACAAGTAATCTTTTATACCCTCACTTTATCAGCACGAGGATGCCCAGCCAAGATCGAAAAACTCTGGTTAGCCTCGCTAGATACTGCAGGGCTGTGCTCACTAGATTTGGTAGATGGAAGGCTGGGCATTCAGGGACTACTCCCTATCTACATTTCTAGATTCTAGAGCTCTGCTTTCAGGGACTTTCCCATTATGCTCCAGATGGCAGCCCATTGAGGTTCATGGATGTCTACATGGTTGTTTTGCACGCTTGGTATATCCTGGGCCCTACTATGGCCTTTGTCTATGTATTGAACATTTGGTTTTGTATGCAACTCTTATTGTTTGTGGATGCCTGGATGGTACATTTATGGATACTGTACTTTTCTTGTTTGTACAAGGCTAAACTTTCTAATAAACTCTGCTAAATAAAAAAAATGTAAAACTTGTATACCCTTCTTTTTTATTTTTTTTTATTCTTTTTATTTATTTCTGAAAAATAAAAGTTACATAACAGAGCCTCTGGGCATTCCCCGGCTCGAGGTGTATAAAACATTAGGCAAGGCACACCATACCTTACTACTGGCCTAATTAATTCAACAACAACAAATTAACCCCATAGCTTGCTGCTAATAACAGGATAAGTGCAATGCTTAGCAATTTACCCAAAAATGCGATAAACGACAGGTATCACCCAAGAAGAATTCTACAACAAAGTGAGTGTCTGTAGGCACGTGGTCAGTCAGAATGAACCCCAGGAGGGGGACAGTTAGAGGAACCACCATCTCGTATGTGAAATCTAAATCAGACCAACAGTCCTATAGGGTTTTCACGTTCTACAGTAGTTTCAGACTCTAGCCATATGTTCCAAACCTTTTGAAACTTTAGGGGGCATCCTCTACTGGAGTATGTTTCTTTGTCCCGCAAGGTTGACTAGTGACTTCCATACATCCAGTGTAAGGGCAGACGCGGGAGCCCTCCACTTGAGTATGATGAGTTTCCTGGCATAAAAGAGAAGCAATCCTAGTAGTGTACGAATTGCCCTTGAAGGGGCAAGAGCATCCACCAAACCAAGTAGACAAATCTCTATCTTTTTGGGTATAGGGATTGTGGTCAGTTTAGTAATAAAATTTATAATTAATGACCAGTAATGCTGAATATCGGGGCATGACCAGATCATGTGTAAGAAACCCGCAGAGTCAGCTCGACAGCACCAACACTGCGACGTGCAGTCTGGGTATATTTTGTGAAGCCTGTAAGGAGTATAATAAAACTTGTGTAATATTTTGAACTGGATCAACCGATCTCTAGAAGAGACCAGGTGTCCAAAGGGGGAGTCCCAAATATCCTCCCAGTCCTCCCCATCTAACTCCGGCAGCTCCGACGCCCAGAAGTCACAAAGTCCCTCCAAACCATGATGTACGGTAGGCTGCAGAGCCTTGTAAATTGTGGATAATGGTTTAGTTAATGTCTCTTTACGTAAAAGCGATTCTGTGTTTGATTGGTAAAGGGTCAGGGGAGAGCCCCCGAACTGTGCCCTGTAGGCGTGGCGGAGCTTCAGGATCCGGAAGAAGTATACATTAGGTAAGTCAAATCTAGATTGGAGCTGATCAAATGTCAGCAGTGTGCCATTCTCACAAATATGATGTAAATATCAGATACCCCGTGACGCCCATAGGTCCGGGATTGAATAGAATTCCGGTAGAGAAGGATTAATCCATAATGGAGTATTTGGGGAATGCACCTGAGGATCGGCCACCCGGGGGCCGGCCGCCCCAGACCATGCTCTAAGCACTGTTTTCATTGAAGTAGTGAGGGGATGCGGAGCCCTATTACCTCTAAATAAAACGTTCCGCAGTGCTTCGAATGACCCCACAACGGCAGCCTCCAAGGCAACTGCCGTATTGGTGGCATCTGATATCAGCCAGTTATAAGCATGGGTAAGCATTGCCGCAATAAAATAAAGGAAGAAATCAGGGCAGGCTAGGCCCCCCTGGGTCCAAGGTCTTTGGAGAATAGTCAATCGGAAACGGGGGGGGGGGGCGGAGCCCCACAAAAAAATGGATTTGTGAGAATTTAGCCGTTTAAAAAGTGCCTTGGGTATCCAGATTGGAGAATGGCACACTACATACAAGAGAGGGGGAAGTAGATTAATTTTACCGTATTTATCGGCGTATAACACGCACTTTTTCCCCCTTAAAATCGGGGGAAAGTCGTGGGTGCGTGTTATACGCCGATACCCCAAAAAGAAAATGACAAAAATCGGTTGCGGCGCCGAAAAATGGCGACCGCGGCCGAAAAAAAGGCCGAACCGCGGCCGCAAAAGGCCGGAAAAAGCCGAAGCGCGGCCGAAAAAGACCGAAGCCGGCTGTTCAGCTCCGCTCGTAGTCCCGCCTCCCTGCGCTCGCTCCCGAAACAGCAGGGAGGCGGGACTCCGAGCGGAGCCGAACAGTCGGCTCGGTCTTTTTCGGCCGCGGTTCGGTCTTTTTCGGCCGCGCATGCACGGTTTGTCTCGCGGCGGGAAATTTAAACGCTGGCAAACTGCAAATGACACTAGCAAGCTGCAAATGACACTGGGCAAGCTACAAATGACGCTGGGCAAGCTACAAATGACACTGGGCAAGTGGCAAATGACGCTGGGCAGGCTGCAAATGACGCTGGGAAAGCTGCAAATGACGCTGGGCAAGCTGCAAATGACGCTGGGCAAGCTGCAAATGACGCTGGGCAAGCTGCAAATGACGCTTAAATGTAAGTTTTTTTTTTTCCCCTAAACTTCTCTCCTAAAACGTTTTTTCCTTAAAATTCCCTCCTAAACTTGGGGTGCGTGTTATACGCCGGTGCGTGTTATACGCCGATAAATACGGTAATTAAATTGATTCTTCCTTGTTTACCCTTCTTGATCCATGCTGCTCAAATCATGTAACAAACCTAAATCTTCAAAATCCAAAATGTTGACCAATCAAAATGTTGATTACTTCATTGGAAGGGAGATCACCAACAATGGTTTGCCAAAACTCTTAAAAATCTGTGGTAGTGTCCCTGTAATGTTTCCCTGTAATAATTAACAACCTTTGAAAAAATATTTACATCGACCAATGTGAAAAATAAGTCAGTGGCGTGGTTGCAAAATGAAAGCCTCTCGAAGCAACTAAAGGAGTTACATTGTGATTTGAAAAATTCAACACATTGTTGAACATTCTCCAATTCACATGGTATTTTCTTTGATTCATTCAAACTTGTTTGTAGCTCATTATTAGCTCATCTGTTTAAAAGATGGTCCCCTAGGGACTGAAGTCTATTCCTCTTTAAATTTGTCAACAGAAACTTCAATAGAGGTAAATCACCATAGAATCCATATGCCATTGGCAACTCTTTTGAGATCAAACGGCAGGTGAACTGCCAAAGAAAGTATGTAATATATGTTTTTCATGTATAGTGTGCAAGAAACAGTATGTGGACAGAACAATAAGACAGCTGTGCAATCAGGTGCAGGATCATCTCTGTAATATCAGGACACATAAGGGCTCATTCACACGGGCAGAAAAAAAAAGCTGTGCTTAAATGTGTACAGCAGATAGTTGTGTATGCATCTTAATGCAGCACTATAGTAATCAGTGATCCCAAACACATAATAGGGCTCATTCACACGGGCAGAAAAAAGGCTGCATTTAGATGCATACAGCAGATAGTTTTGTACATATCTAAACCCAGCACTATGGTAATCAATGAATCCATACACTCAGCTGCGTCTATGTAAGAAAATGTGCGCTGCAATTAATTGCGCACAAAAAGGTAGGACACGGCTGCTGATTTTTTGCGTTCAGATAAACGCACATAAATGCAAGTACTTTTTCATGTAGAAAATACGTGTCTAAGTGCAGTATTTTTTTTTTTGCCCGTGTGAATGAGCTCTAGCTCTGCCAGCAAGGGCCTTTCTTTCATGCAGAAAATATGCGTCTGAAAGCAGCATTTTTTCTGCCAGTGTGAATGAGCTCTTAATAGACAAATGTAGCAAAACATTTTTTAGAAAAATATTGATCTAAAATAGTTCAGATAACTAAAAAAGTGGAGCGCCCATAACGGGAGCTGACTGATTCCCTAAGGCTGCTTTCACACTGGAGCGGTGGGGGCGCTGGCGGTAAAGCGGCGCTATATTTAGCGTCGCTTCACCGGCGTTTTAGCGGCGCATTTCGGCCACTAGCGGGGTGGTTTTACCCCATTGTTTTCAATGGGACCGGGCGCTATAGGAGCGGTAAATATACCGCTCCTATAGCGAGCCAAAGATGCGGATTGCAGGACATTTTTGAGCGTCCTGCAAGCGCACCGCTTCAGTGTGAAAGCCCTCGGGCTTTCACACTGAAGGAACAGCAACAGCTGTTTCGGGTCGGTTTGCAGGCGCTATTCTTAGCGCAATAACGCCTGCAAACCGCCCCAGTGTGAAAGCAGCCTTAAAGTTGACCTTCACCCTAAATTAAGTGTTCATATTGCCCGGCCTCTTTCCCCCTCTCTTTCTCACAATTGTATATGATTTTTTTATTTTTTTTTGTGCTGCAAAAACAGCATTTCTGCATTTTTCTCCTAGACAAGAATGACATTTGTTTCACCCCACCTGGCCTACCGGGGTCTTACTTAGCCCTGCAGCACAGCTGCGCACATGTGGGTTCCACCTAACAGATATGCCAAAAGCCTCTGGCAGGTCCTGAAGGCCAGGCAAAGCTCTTCAGCACAACTATAAATGCGCCATAATGATGGCACTGGAGAGGGGTGGGCAGAGACACTAAAAAGGGGACTGAAGTTCTCCTTGAACCCCTTTCTGACCGGGCCATTTTTTGCGATACGGCACTGCGTCAATTTACATGACAATTGCATGGCCGTGTGACATCGTATTCAAACAAAATTGATGTCCTTTTTATCTCTACAAATAGAGCTTTCTTTGGTGGTATTTGATCACCCCTTGCGGTTTTTATTTTTTGCACTATAAACAAAAAAAGAGCGATATCTTAAAAAAATATATATATTTTGTACTTTTTGCTATAATAAATATCCCAAAAAATTAAAAAAAAAAAATTTTCCCCAGTTTAGGCCGATATGTATTCTTCTACATATTGTTCGTAAAAAAAAATCGCAATAATCGTATATTGGTGATTGGTTTGCGCAAAAGTTACAGCGTCTACAAAATAGGGGATAGATTTATGGCATTTTTATTCTTTTTTTTTTTTACTAGTAATGGCAGTGATCAGCGATTTTTATCATGACTGCGCTATTGCGGCGGACAGATCGGACACTTTTTGACACTTTTTTGACCGTCAAGTTTTTATATAGTTTGTTCTGTGTCCTGTAAATACGAGGGTAACCTAGTCACTAAGGGTTGTAATAAAATATCAATAAGATTGCTTAATGGTTTACCAAGAGAGCAAATACTGGCCACATTAGTCCTCCCTCAGACAGGAACATCAGATTTGTGCACCTTGTTGAAGTGGTGGAAAATGGAGTCGATTGGGCAAGGAGGGACTTTTTTTTTCTATTTTAGAGTCGGATTGTATCTAAATCCGATAGTTGCCAGAATGTCTACCTTTTGATGAAATTGAGTTGAGCTCAGATCATAGGGCATAAATAGTTGCCATCATCCCTGAGATAAGTACAAATACAAAGATACCTCTGAGGAGTGGGATTTTTAAGGCAACACATACTAATTGTTCGGAAAAATATAAATTTATTCATAGTGTCAAAATATCCCAAAAAATACACATTTATATAACATAAATAAAATAGAACAGTCGTTGTTGTTTAAAACCAAACATTGTAGATGATACAGATGGTAGTACTTGTGATATTTCCAACGCGTTTCAAAAGGCCAACATTTTGCCACTCTTCATCAGGGAAAATTATATCACTATGTACAGAGTCCGTCAAAGAAAGAAAACAACAACAAACAAGGTTAATTGAGGTGGCCAATAGATATCATGTTTCCCAACATAGCAACCAAAAACCTCTTTCCAGATGCAATGCGAGAAAACATGCAACCCCCACAACCAACCCATAACAGCATCATAGAAAATACTTACATCATTTGCATCATAAAGTAGTATAGATGTGATCATTGCTTTCCCAAAGGTATCGGTCCTCCACCTCAATATGGGTACAGTCTATCTAAATGTATCATGTATCCCTTCTGTAGGACGACTTGGAACCCAAATATCCAAAATAGATACTGACGTCTCAAAAGGAGTATTGAGCACTAAATAAAAAATAATGCCATTTAGAAAGGGAAAAAGATAGTGGAAATCTGGATATAAGGAAAGGGAAATCTCTCAAATAAATCACTTACCCCAGAGCCTAAGAGAGGGCAATTAAAGCCATATTCATCAAGGTGACGGGGGGAGAGAGAGAACAACAATCCCTTCCAGTTCGACCAGAGACCTCAATAAGTAAGAGAATCCTCACTACAGCATGTTGCTGCGGAGGGGGAAAGACGCTAGACACCGTCCTTGGCGTCCGATTATGAAGGGAGATCCGGGTTCCGTCCCGCCCCTAGTACGTCACCACGTTGACGCCGCGTGCACTAGCGTGCTGCGTCATCGAGGGACGTCGCCCCCTGTGCATTATCACGTCGACGCAGCATACACAAGCACGCCGCGTCATCCACGGACGTCGCACCTGGGAAAGTTCTTTGCGCGGTCCGTTGTCTAAGAGACCAGATTGACAGGATATCATCCAATCAGGACCCGATGACGCAACACGTTAAAACGTGCATCGCCACCGCGTCCCTACCCCTGGGTAACACTGCAGATAATTGCAGGCTGAACCCAGAGTCTGATGCCTATTGGACCAAAAAGGTCCAACTTTCCACCCATTAGGGTGGCAGAGGAGATGGCACTCATTCTTTCCTGAAGTCCGGCCACGGGCCAGAGACCTAGGGGAAACCCATGCAAAACAAAAGCCGGATGGGGGGGAGAGAGAAACGGGGAAAGAGAAAATAGGCAATCCCCAAAATCCCTCCACCCACACTCCGCCATCTGTGCAGGTAAACGTGAGGAAACCAAAATGGCCTGATTAAAGTGGCATCTCCCCTGCATCTAACTGTATGCAGAGAGAAGCCCTTAAAGAGGCCATTGCAAGAAGACTAAAACCACTGGCACAGTACTCCTTATGGCTGGTAAAATACCAGTAGAGGAGTCAAAAGGAGCCTCCTAAAGGATAATAAATATCCTGGAAGCTCGTTTTGTGCCAGGCAGAATGAGAGACATGACCCTCCTAAAAAGAAGAAACCAGTACCAAAAATAGGGCAAGAATGAAGAAGATATATGTTCTATAGTTGGACCGATATCCCCATGGTGAAAGCAAAAACCACTTAACATAAAAATTACAAAAACATTTACAATGAAAAAGTCCTTATGTCTATATCTCCTAAATAAAACCTCCAAAACCCTGCCCATTAAGCCCAAAATGCCCCATAGGGGTATATACTGGGGCCAGGAAAGAGGAGAGAGAGAAAGAGTTACACAGATCAAAGAGGGTAATAAAGAAGTAGGAAAATTACAACGGGAAAAACCTTGAAGAAAAAGATTTTACATAACGTCAGTGTCCCACATAGTGAGCACATCACTTGACGAGACCCATTTTCTCAAATTAGTCCGTCTTTAACACATCAGCCCCTCCTTTAATCTTTAATTACAGTGTTGAGATTCTCTTTCAAAAACTTCAAAATTTCTCTTTCTTGATTGATCAAATTAGAATAGTTGTGATTAGGGCATGTGTCAACTTCCCTGGTCAGGGTGATGAGGTCTTGTTCCACAATTTTTTTCAACAAATCTAACTCTTCTCCTCTGAACTGAACTAGGTCAAATTCAGATGTGTGTTGGGAGGATATATTAAGACAATCCGGAACACTCATTTTTATTTAGTTTTTTGCCCACCAGAATACCAGAATATGCGTGAGATTCTATGGAACTCATATCAAGCAAAAATGTTGAAAATCAAAATTCAAAGGAGAAGTAAAACTTGTTGTATCAGTGCTTTCCTGTGAACTCAAAGCTGAGTCAGTATTTAAATAGTTTCTTCAGAGTTAAACAACATGAAAAGTTGTTAACGTCAAAAATTCATTGGTGTGGAGGAGGTTATACGTATGGAATACCTTGATCTTTCATATTCACCAGTTCTATTACATATATTGGGGCTTCTCCACTTACTGTATACACGGTACCCTCTTCATAGTCAGATTTATCCCTTAGATATGTCTATCTCTTAACTTTTTTGATTTTTGCCTTCTAATGAATTCAATAATTTAGTTAGTCTCTCCTCCCTTGGTTGGAAGTCACACCAACTGTCAGGAGCGTGTAGTGCTTCTGATCCTTGATAGCTGCCGGTCTCATTTTAGCATCCTGGTTTTAACTGTGATACTCCCGGCAATGTTTTTTGATGTGGCTAGTTTATGGGTCAACACCAATCCTGATTTAAGCCAGCCAAGCCTGCAGTCTAATGCTTGAGATAGTGTGTGTACAACATGCTCACGTTCTCTGTCTGTTCTGCTCTGCTGTTGGGATTCCCCTGTTTATGACCTCAGATGGTATATAGACTATTCTCTGAACTCTGCCTGCCTTTTGACTATGGATTGGACCCTGACTACTCTGAACCTTGCCTGCCTTGTACCTGGACTGTCATTAAATCACACTGCCTGTTTGCCAACCGCAAGTACCTGTTTGCTTTGCTCAGTTTGTGCCTGCCCTGACGTGGTGGTCAGACACTATAGCATTGTATATAAGACCTGGGGGCAACCGAGTACTGGTAGGCCTGCTTGCCTTATGGGAAAGGGGGCCACTATACAGTGGCATCGGGGGTGGGGACTGACCCAGGCTATAGCCCTGAGTGAGCCCCCAAAAAGCCTGGGGCCTCGTATTACTCAATGACAATTATCAGCCCAGAGTCCCAAGGCCTGGGGTTGGCCAGGAGCTCGGGGCTATTGGAAGCCTGCCCTGGGGCCACTTTGCAGGGCCGATCCTGGGCGGGTGCATGCCGGGTTGCCTCTGAAGGGAGGGGGGGCGAGCGCCGCCGGTTTACACAGAGCATGGATCATCTCCCGCTTACCCGGTGCAGGCTGAGTGTCATACGAAGTCCTGCCTCCTGGACCAGCTTCTATGATAGACGTCACACGGAGGTGGGACTTAGTGTGAGTGGAAGATCCCCGCTCTCCTCTTCCCAGGCAATGGCAAGGCTGTGCTGATGGGCACTGGTGAGGCTGAGCTGAAGGGCACTGTCACTGATCAGGCTGCATTGATGGGCACTGAAGAGGGTGCATTGATGGGCACTGATGAGGCTGTATTGATGGGCACTGGTGAGGCTGCATTGATGGGCATTGGTGAGGCTGAGCTGATGGGCACTGACGCTGTATTGATGGGCACCGGTGAGGCTGAGCTGATGGGCACTGATCAGGCTGCATTTATGGTCACTGGTGAGGCTGCATTGATGGGCACTGGGGAGGCTGAGCTGATGGGCACTAGTGAGGCTGCACTGATGGGTAGGGATGAGCCGAACACCCCCGGGTTCGGTTCGCACCAGAACCCACGAAAAGACCTAAAGTCCGTGCGAACATAAGAACCCTATAGTTACAATGGATGCGAACGTTCAAAATCAAAAGTGCTAATTTTAAAGGCTTATGCATGTTATTGTCATAAAAACTGTTTGGGGGGGGCGTGGCTTAGCGATGGCCGAGTGAGGAGGTTTTTCTAGAGAGCTCCTGATCTCCCCGGCCCATCTAACATCACATACGGCTTTTTACATGGATTTCTGAGGCATGACATCTACTAAAAGGTACAAGACCAGATCCTCAACAAGCGGCACCCCCTCACAGACCCCGCAGAGGAGCATCCAGCGGTACTTTACCGAGCCGCAAAGACACTCTCTGGGCGCCATTACTACGGCGACACGTGCAAGCAACAGTTCAGAAAGACACCCACCAGACGATCCGGCGACCACTACACAGACTGCTGAATCGGAGCCCCTACAGAGTACACCCGAACCTGCCGACCTAGACATGACCAGCCGGCTGCAACAGGGAGGGATGTTACCAGACGACCTAAGGGCTATTCTGCAGGCCTTGCCAACGAAGGCAGATTTTGAAGCCCTGCCGTCTAAAACAGACATAGAGGCACTCATACTCCGGGTGGAAGAAGCACATAGCCGGGACATGCAGGAGGTCAGAGAGGAGCTGCAAGTGATCTCAGAACGGATAGATACGGGGGACGCTGCAGTGCAAGCCCTGACACAGCGGGTCACAGAATTGGAACAGGCCCGAGTCGTCCAAGAAAATTCCGCGGTGGATTTACAGTTACACATAGAAGATTTGGAGGACCGTAGCCGCCGGAACAACCTGCGGCTGCGGGGCCTCCCTGAAGCCACAGGGACGGAAGATCTGGCGGCGACGGTGGTTGCCATATTTCAGGAGGTACTGGGAGAAACTCCGGCACCTACGGTGGAGCTAGATCGGGTCCACAGGGCGCTCGGACCTAAGCCATCTGACCCAGAGAGGCCGCGGGATGTGCTCTGCAGGGTGCACAGGTATTCCCTTAAAGAACTCATCCTGAGGAAGGCCTGGGACCATGGAGAAGTGAGTTTCGACGGGGCAACAGTGAAGATAATGCCAGACCTCTCCAGGGCCACACTACAGAGGAGAGCACTACTGAGACCCGCGCTGGATCTAGCCAGACGAAGAGGATGCACTTATCGATGGGGATATCCACTGGCTGTAACCTTTCGCAATGGACCGGCAACCTGCACTCTGCGCTCACCGGCAGATCTCCCCGACTTCTTTACCTTCCTAGAGGCGGACCCAATACCGATCCCTGACTGGCTCACTCTCCTTCCCCGCAATGCAGGTCGCACAGGTCCCCTGAGGCAACGGAACCATCTACCACAGAGGCACTATCGTCCCAGAGGAAGATCCCGACCGCCGTCCACGGAGGGGGTCACGTGAGTCATGAAAGCCCTGCTTGCCAGTACCCGGTGTCCCAAATATGGCCATAATTCACTGTTGTTCTTGGCCCGATCCCCCCCGTCTCCCACATGCTCGGTACACGGTTTTGAAAGTGTGTTAACCGCCCACATCCCCACAGAGACCAGTAACCTACTCCCGCACCCTGCGCGCCCTACAGCATGGCCGCTCAGATACCGCTGGGCTGGATGCATCCTCTCCTCCCTCCCCAGTTAAGGTTTACTTCTGCCCCCCCCTTTCTTTTAACTCCTTTTTATGGACATCAAGTGTCCCGGAGCCTTCTACATGTGTTACCCCTAAGCTGAGGCACAACCCCACGAAATGGCCATGAGAGTTGACCCAGAGACCCCCCTGCAAACACAGAGGACAGTGCCCTTCCGGAGCACGACTGACAAGAAGCAGGTCAATGTAAGCAGGATCCGCGGTCAGTACTGAAGAGACAGGGCTTCTTGTCTTAAAATACAGCATTAAGTTGCTGACAGACACAGGGGGGACTTACAGCTGGACACTGAGATGGTGCTAGGATTGGGGGGGGATGTGGTTGAAGGGGGGGGGAGGGAGGGGTCCGGTCTATCACCCATAATTTCTGAAGAGGGAAGTGATGTGACAGGAGGTTGCAAAAAGGGAAGGAAGGTTAGTTGTGGATGGATACTACGGGCGGGGACCCTTGGAGATGGGAGAGGCGGATGGGAGGTCGCAGTGCCAGAGCAAAGTTGAAAGGATACTGGGGAAAGGTTCTACGTATTGTAATAACTGTTTCCATGCCTGCTTTTGTTTTTCTCCTCTGGGTACGAATAATGTTGTGTTTGCTTAAAAAAGTGCCTGTTTCTAAGCTTTTTGAAGATATTCATGTTAAGAAGCTGTTTTTCAATTATTTCACAGAAATGCATTATATAGATGATGGGGGGGAGGGATGGTAGCTCCCCACTGGTTATAGCTTCCCACTAACCCACATAGGACTGCGCTCGATTACCAGTCTTCCACTGGTGAGCGTCCCAGCACTATTGTGCTGCAAAGTTAGATAAAGAGTAACTTTCTTCCTTCTCTTGTGAGTACAGAATCTTTTCTTTCCTCTACTTCTCTTCTGCCACAATTTCTACCTAACCCATTCCCTACCCCTTCCCTTCCATCCACTGTTACTACCTGCCCGGGAACCATGGAGGTAGTGAACCTATTCTCATTGAATACGAAGGGCCTTAACGTGCCCGAGAAACGGCGGATGCTGATGCAGGATCTACGCCGTCTTTGGGTGGACCTGGCGCTGATCCAGGAAACTCATTTTAAGGGAGGAAACCTACCCATACTGAAAAATAACCTATATCCAAAAGTATACCATTCTACAAACGAGACCGCTAAGTCCAAAGGAGTATCTATACTTATATCCCGTAGTGTCCCATGGCAATGTACAGATGTAAAGACAGACCCGGGAGGCAGATTTCTGTTCCTTAGAGGTACGATTGGAGGGGTGGAGGTAACCTTGGCAAACATATACGCCCCTAACTGCCATCAAGATCAATTTATTGCTAGGACACTAGAGCTCCTACAGGAGTTCACTAGAGGCCAACTGATCATAGGAGGAGATTTCAATATCCCATTGATACCAACGGAGGATACCTCCTCCGGACATTCCTCGATTACTCCCAACGTTAGAAAACACATTTCTCGCTCCATAAATAGAACACAACTGATAGACGCATGGAGGCTACTACATCCGACTGAGAGGGACTATACATTTTACTCCATGGCCCATAAGCAGTATTCCAGGATCGACTACTTTTTGATACCCCATGCTCAGCTACACGCTATTAGGGACGCATCCATAGGGCCCATCACATGGTCAGATCATGCCCCAGTCCTTTTAACATACTCCCTGACTGATAACCTCACCACGAAGAACAGAACATGGAGCCTTAATGAGAGCCTACTACAAGACGACACGATACTCCAAGAAATAGTAAAGGAATTGGAGTGCTATTTTAGTAACAACGACACCCCAGACAGTAATCCGGGCTACGTGTGGGAGGCCCACAAGGCGGTGATCCGCGGAGTCCTTATTAAGCATGGGGCTCGGATTAAAAGACAACGAACTCTACTGATGACTTCACTACTCAATGACTTGCACATAGCGGAAGCCAGACACAAGCACGCACAAAGCCCTTCAGGGGAAACAGAGATTAGGTTACTACGCACAAAAATCACTGACCTTATGCAGTTTCGCGCAAAGGCAGCAATACAGTCTTGCCGCAGGCTATCATACGAGTCTGGGGACAAGTGTGGTAGACTGCTGGCCAAATCGCTGAAAGAGCAAACCCTTGCAAATTACGTGCCACATATTTCTGCACCCCATAACCGGAAGATTACACTGCCACGTGAAATAGCAGGGGAATTCAAAGAATTTTACACAAGTCTCTACAACCTACAGACACAGGCCCCGTCACTGCCCCAAATTGAGAATTATCTGATTGCCTCAGACATGCCCAAAATACCATCAGAATTAAGCCAGACCATGGAGGAGCCCTTCACCATGGAAGAACTACGCACAGCGGTGGGAATGGCAAAGCTAAGGAAAGCCCCGGGCCCGGATGGGTTCACGGCCCAATATTATAAACTACTACTACCGGCCCTGGGGGATTTCATGTTAAAGTTTTTCAATTCACTAGGATCCGAGACATCTTTCCCGCGAGAGGCTCTCACGGCACACATATCAGTAATTCACAAGGAAGGGAAAGATCCCTCTCAATGTGGAAGCTACAGACCGATCTCACTGCTCAATGCGGACCTAAAAATTTTTACGAAACTACTGGCATCTAGGATTCAAGGCCTCCTTCCCTCCCTGATCCATCTGGATCAAGTGGGGTTTGTACAAAATAGAGAAGCGAGGGATAACACAATAAAGGTACTCAACCTTCTACATGTGGTCAACAGAAACAAAACTCCGTGCTTATTCCTAAGCACGGATGCGGAGAAGGCCTTTGACAGGGTGAATTGGAGGTTCATGACTTCAGTCTTGCGATATATAGGACTAGGAGATAAAATGTTGAACTGGATTGACTCAATATATACTAATCCGTCGGCTCGGGTACGAGTCAATGGGGTCCTCTCGGAACCCTTTATGATCAAGAATGGCACTCGTCAGGGATGCCCACTGTCTCCACTCCTCTTCACCCTGTCACTGGAACCCTTCCTACGTACGGTACGTGCCAACCCGAATATTACCGGGGTCTCCCTGGGAGACATGCATCAGAAGATCGCTGCATATGCGGATGACATGCTGTTTGTACTCACTAAACCTGAGGTCTCCCTCCCAAATTTACTACAAGAGTTTAGATCATACGGAGACATCTCAAATATGAAAATAAATTTTAATAAATCTGAGGCAATGAGTGTAGGAATCCATCCCCAGCTTCTTACAACCCTGAAAAATGACTTTAAACTTAAATGGACAACCACAGCCCTGAAGTACCTAGGCACATATATCCCTCCTAAAATCTCTCAAGTGTTTGCCCTGAACTTCCCTCAGCTGATAGTGACAGTTCGCTCCCTTCTTAACAAATGGCACACAGGACTACACTCCTGGTTCGGGAGATGCAACATAATTAAGATGTGCATTCTCCCCAAATTTCTGTACCTACTACAGGCCCTTCCGATCCAAATCCCCTCCCACTACTTTGAACAAACCAGAGCCTTACTATTTAACTTCATTTGGGCGCATAAAAGACCCAGACTCGATAAACGTCAACTGACCCTGCCAAAACAATACGGAGGCCTAGCAGTGCCTGATCTCCGCAAATATTACCACGCTACCCACCTGACCAGACTGATTGACTGGAACCGTCACCAGACCACAAAACTATGGACCAGACTGGAACAGGCCCAATGCGACATACCCCTTGACAGAGCACCGTGGTGCCAGAATCTACTTATAAGAGAAGTGAAAAATCATCCTTTAATAGGGACTACCACACGTATCTGTGCTTCCTTATTCACAGGCCTCCGACTAACATCTGTGGAATCCCCTATACGCCCTATCCTGGGTACCCCAGAGTTCTCCCCCGGATATACAGACCCCACATTCGGCTCAATTAGGGCGGCAGGATACACACAGGCTTCTCACTTCCTCAGAGGGGACAAATGGCTCACTCCTACCGAACTCATGTGCCCTGACGGCCCGTTTCGGTTGAACTTCTTAAAGGCTTCTCAACTAACTCACTTTCTTAAATCTCTTCCCCCACCTGGTAACTTCACTCGCGCCCTGACCTCATATGAAGCGCTTTGCTCGGATGAAGGAGTCCTACCACATGCCCTCTCCGCGACGTACCAATTATTGATCACACCACCGGAGGGACATCAATTAAGATGTCTGGAGGCCTGGGAAAAGGACTTACAACACTCCCTCACGACACACCAAAAACAGAACATACTCCATTTCACGTACAAATCCTCCATATGTACGAGAATGCAAGAAACAAACTACAAACTTGTCACTAGATGGTATAATACCCCTGCGAAACTGCAGAAATTCTTCCCTTCAACATCGGATAGATGCTGGAGATGCCAGAGAGATAGGGGAACAATTCTCCACATCTTTTGGACCTGCCCCCTTTTGGAGCAGTTCTGGAAGACGGTGCAGAGTACGATGCAGAAATTTACAGACTACCCCATCCAGCATGACCCAGCATTTTTTCTACTCCATGCCTCTGAAATACCACAAAAAAGGTACAAGAAGTCCCTGACCCGCCACCTTCTAGATGCTGCCAAAGCATGCATCCCATTAAGATGGAAGTCCACGCAACCCCCAACAATTGGTATGTGGCTTAAAAAAGTGGAGGACATCAAAAAGATGGAGGATCTTATCCTCACGGCAAGAAACCAAAACGAACAATTCACTAAGGTATGGCTGGGATGGAATATGTTCATATTCTCCGATGAGGGACGGTCGCTCTTGGAGAATGGTATCCTGAATTAGCACAGCCCTCCCTATAGTGAGGACGCATAAGCGATAGATGGGGGCCTGGTCCCCCCCCAGAGATATAGACATGATAAGTGATATTCAATACCTCCTGGTTCCCTACCTCACCCTTCCCCTTCCCCCTACCCTCCCTACCTCACCTTCCTCTTGCACGCTACACCCCTTCTTTACTTATTCGAGACTCTTCTCCTCTGTCTTCCTCTCTTCTTTTCTTGCTCTTCCGGAAATCGGACAGGACTCATGGAACCATCCGAAGATATAGATGATCACAAGTGGTGGATCTATTTTAACTAAGAACAGTGGAAAGGATCTCACATAATAAGGACAGACATAACGAAGCATCTCAGGAAGCCTGGGATATCCCAGAGGCTTTAGGTGAACCCCTCTTTCTACGGGCACTTAGAGGATCCACTTGAGCTTAGAATCTGATACCTAACATAACCACAATGTTAAGCATTTCTCTGTTGTTACATTTGGATGCTGTATTTCATGTTTCTGTGTTCATTGCATAAATAAAAAAAAAAAAAAAAAAAACTGTTTGGGGACCTGGGTCCTGCCCCAGGGGAATGTATCAATGCAATTTTTTTTTTAAAAAAAGTTTTTTGCAATTTTTAATTTTAAAAAAATATTCCTTTAAATTTCGTACCTGGGGGGTGTCTATAGTATGCCTGTGAAGGGGCACATGTTTCCTGTGCTTAGAACTGTCCCTGCACAAAGTGTCATTTTTGCAGGAAAAAAAGCTATTTAAAATCACTCGCGGCTAATGAATTGATGGCTCCCGTAACACAGAGAACAGTCGTTCATTGAAAGTCATTGATAAAAAAAAGTCATTGATAAAAAAAAAAAAGCGTGGGGGTCCCCCCAAATTCAATAACCAGGCCCTTCAGGTCTGCTATGGATATTAAGGGGAACCCCAGCCAAAAAAAAATTGCGTGGGGTCCTCCTCAAAATCCATACCAGATCCTTGAGGTCTGAGATGGATTTTAAGGGGAACCCTGGCCAAAAAAAAAAAAAAATGGCGTGGGGTCCCCCTCAAAATCCATACCAGACCCTTATCCGAGCACGCAACCTGGCAGGCCGCAGGAAAAGAGGGGGAGACGAGAGCACCCCCCCCTCCCTCCTGAACCGTACCAGGCCACATGCCCTCAACATTGGGAGGGTGCTTTGGGGTCCTCCCCAAAGCACCTTGTCCCCATGTTGATGAGGACAAGGGCCTCGTCCCCACAACCCTGGCCATTGGTTGTGGGGGTCTGCGGGCGGGGGGCTTATCAGAATCTGGAAGCCCCCTTTAACAAGGGGACCCCCAGATCCCGCCCCCCCCCTGTGTGAAATGGTAAGTAAAAAAAGTACCCCTACCATTTCACCAAAAAAGTGTCAAAAATGGTAAAAATTACAGGAGACGGTCTTTGACAATTCCTTTATTAAAATCTTCTTTCTTCTGGTCTTCCTTCTTCCTTTCTTCATCCTTCGGTTTCTTCATTTTCTCCTTCCGCATCTTCTTCCATCTTCTTCTTCCATCATCTTCTTCCTCCGATCCGCTTCTTCTTGCTCTGGTCTTCTCGTCCGGCATCTTCATCCCGCACGGGGACGTCATGGGGAAAGCCATAGGGAATTCCCCATGACGTCCCTGTGTGTCAGAGGGGGGCGGGGTTACCAGGTGGCCCTGCCCTCCGTTATAAAAGACCTGTCAGACGCAGCGAAGCCTCTCACAGCGGGAGCCTCCCTTTGCGCGGAGCGGCCCAGAAGAGATGCCGACAACATGGAAGAAGATGCCGGACGAGAAGACCAGAGCAAGAAGAAGAGGATCGGAGGAAGAAGATGATGGAAGAAGGTGCCGGAAGGAGAAGATGAAGAAACCGAAGGAAGAAGAAAGGAAGAAGGAAGACCAGAAGAAAGAAGATTTTAATAAAGGAATTGTCAAAGACCGTCTCCTGTCATTTTTACCATTTTTGACACTTTTTTGGTGTCAAAACAGCCAGATCAAGTGAGCCCTCAGCCCAGACTCAGCGTGCTGTCACTGAGGCCCACTGGACAGCACTGGAACAGACCGCAGCCCAGCTAAGCAGCAACCAGCAAGTGAGCCTAAACCCCCCCCCCCCCCCCCCGATGATACCAGGCTTGGGCTGGACTTAATTTAAAATGTTGGAGGGATTATCAAATTTACCTTCAAGCTGAAGCCCCTGGCCTTTTTCCAACCTAGCAACACCCCTGCTGCTATAGATGAAGAACACAAAAGCTAGCTATAGCGTCTGACCACCTGATTTAGGGGTAAGCGTGGCACCAACTATGAATTCTATCAAGATCACTCTGGATCTGGGTGATGCCATTTTTCAGGGCTTCAAGATGTGTCTTTTTGTAGTTAATAAATAGTCTCGTCAGGTTATTTGATGCCTCGCCTAGTACACTTGTCCATTGTGCCCTCAATTTTCATCTTCTGTTTCAAAGCAAGGGAATTTATTGATCCTTAAACCTCTGAAACCACATCCTACCAAAGTTGGGTTTCATTAGATATAAGTAATTTTTGAAATAGATTATTGTAGACTTCCTTATGATTCATATGCTCCCTTAAAAATACTGTTTACTGAATTCAAACAGACCCCTCAAATATATTAAATCAAGAATTTACAAAAAGCAAAGAATAACGTGAACTAATAGTAATATGAGAAGTACTGAATCCTTTTCTGGAGAAAAGAGAGAGAGCAGCGCCGCTCTAAGAGTAGTGGGTCTGATTACAGTGGGAACTGTATGTGAAAATAAAAAGAAAGTATGTACTCACACTTTGTTTAAAAATATCAGGCACGTAGCGGTATCTTTATTTTGTCTGAAGTCCTCGGCCGTCCTCCGGTGTCATGGCTATGGTGGGGAAACGCACGGTCCCTTGCGTCTCGTGGTTCCGAGGTGAGTGCGTCCCAGGATAGGCAGGTCAGCAGGATTGATGACGTTGGTAGGCGTGGTTGGAAGCGCTCGCGTTCGGAGCATGCGTGCTCCTTCATCAGGCGGTGTAAACAGCTGCAGCTTGTAGACACATATTTATAGTGGTTGAAGGGGGAAGGGGGAGTGTGGGAGGAAAAAACAAACAAAAAAAAAAAAATGGGGGCGGTATCTATCTTTATACTTTAAAAAACTTTAAAAACTTTAAAATTGGCCAACGCTGATCATGTATTAGAGGTGTTGTGAGAAGTTTAAAAGGATCATTCATGTTTGGTAACATAATTTGTGCTGAGATGTTTTGACTGTTAAAAATGTGTGTAGCAAGAGCAGGGGGGGGGAGGGAAAGGTGATGATGTGGAAGCAATCATGAGGAGGGGAAGGGAATGTGAGTGTGGGCGGGACTGGGAGAGAGAGGGCTGATGGGGATTGTAGTTTGGTGGGTCAATATGTTATAGAATGACAGTAGTGTGGATGAGGTGAGGAATAAAAAATAAAATATAAAAAGGAAGGATGGCGAAAGGGGTGAAAGATGATGGGTGGAAAATGGAGGATATATTATTTATATATAGGGGAGAGTTTATAGTATGCATGAAATAATGTGGGCAATTGGAGTGTGCTGCAGAATGGAGATATAGATGTGATCAGAATGAGAAAGAATAGGAAGTGATTAAAATGCTGTATTAAAGAGCTGTATTCAAAAATCTATATAAAATCTGTACAAGTAAATTTTATATGAAAGTTATATACAAAAATAAATAAATAAATAAAAAATAAAAAAAAAAAAAAAAAGTGATGTTTTTAGATAATAAGGAGATATTTAAGGAGAAATTTCAGGAAATATATGTAGATGATGGCTGGAAAAATTAAGGAGATGGAAATGGTGTGATGGAGGAGGGAGGTGACGCTTGCTCTGATGACTGTTGGTGACCGGTAAAAATAAGAAGGGGGGGGGGGCTTGGGAGGTTTTATGGTTTATATGAGATTTTTTGCAAGCATGTATATATATATATATATATATATATATATATATAAAACACTTTACAAGGGCTGGTCCTTTGGAGTGGGGGAGGGGTGTTTCGAAAAAGGTGGTAGGGTATTTTTGTGCGGGGGGGGGGGGGTTGGGGGGAGGGGGGAAAATAAAAAGGGAGATGGGGGACAACGAGTGGTGGCTAAAAAATGGAGGCTAAAAAATGGAGTGGATTTCGATCTCCTCGTTGAGTCCTCCTGGCTTGAGACTGTCCAGGGTGTAGATCCAGAAGGTTTCCCTCTCGCATAGGCGTTTGATGCGTTCCGCTCTAGGGAAAGTGTCAGGGATGGTTTCTATGGCCCAAACATGTAGGCCATTGGTGGAGCCTTGGTGGAATTCCGTAAAATGTCTTGGGATAGTCAGGTTCTTCTTTTCCTCGATCGATCGTCTGTGTTCGCCAAATCTTTTTCGTAGTGTTCGGGTAGTGCGGCCTACATAGAGTAGGTTACATGGGCAGGAGAGACAGTATACTACGAATTCCGTAGAGCAGTTGTAGAATTGGTCAAGTTTGTAAGTTTGTTCTTTTGTGGTAAAATGTTTCTGTTTGTGTTGAACAAATTTGCATGTAAGACAGTTGTATTTTCGGCATTGGTACATGCCTTTGACTTCTAAAAAAGTGGTTGTGCGATTTGAATTGGTTTTTCGTGTCTTCAATTTACTGGGTGCTATTTTTCCTTTTAGGTTTTGTGCTCTTCTGTATGTAATTTTCGGTTTTTCGTCCAGACTGTCTTTGAGGTGGGGGTCTTCTCGTAGTATGCCCCAGTGTTTGTGGAAGATTTTTTCCATTTTTCTGTGTTGTGTATGAAATTGAGTGATGAATCTAGGCGCTCGGGAAGATGTGATGGGTGATGGTTTGTTTGTTCTTGGTACTTCGCTGAGAAAGTGATTATAGGCATCATTGACTAGGGTGCTGGGGTATCCTTTTTCTGAAAATTTCTTTTTGAATAGTGTGCTTTGTTCTGTGTAATCTTCTAGGCGGGTGCAGTTGTGTTTTAGGCGGCAGAATTGGCTTTTTGGTATGTTCAAAATCCATCTTGGATGATGGCAGCTTTGAAAATGGAGGTAGGAGTTGCCTGCGGTGGGTTTGGTGTAGTTTTTAGCGTGAATAAGGTTGTTGGAATGACTGAGTTCTAGGTCCAAGAAGGCTAGAGTGTCTGGATCACAAACGGAAGTGAAGACAGGCCTAGGTTGTTGGCGTTACAATAAGTGACAAAGGTGTCTGCTTGAGGCCTGGAGCCGTCCCAGATGATGACGATGTCATCAATGTATCGGCCAAAGTAAACTATATGTTTGGAAAAGGGGTTATTGTTCCAAATGGAGCGATGTTCCCAAAGGCCCATGGTTAGAGACGCCAACCTAACCATGGGCCTTTGGGAACATCGCTCCATTTGGAACAATAACCCCTTTTCCAAACATATAGTTTACTTTGGCCGATACATTGATGACATCGTCATCATCTGGGACGGCTCCAGGCCTCAAGCAGACACCTTTGTCACTTATTGTAACGCCAACAACCTAGGCCTGTCTTTCACTTCCGTTTGTGATCCAGACACTTTAGCCTTCTTGGACCTAGAACTCAGTCATTCCAACAACCTTATTCACGCTAAAAACTACACCAAACCCACCGCAGGCAACTCCTACCTCCATTTTCAAAGCTGCCATCATCCAAGATGGATTTTGAACATACCAAAAAGCCAATTCTGCCGCCTAAAACACAACTGCACCCGCCTAGAAGATTACACAGAACAAAGCACACTATTCATAAAGAAATTTTCAGAAAAAGGATACCCCAGCACCCTAGTCAATGATGCCTATAATCACTTTCTCAGCGAAGTACCAAGAACAAACAAACCATCACCCATCACATCTTCCCGAGCGCCTAGATTCATCACTCAATTTCATACACAACACAGAAAAATGGAAAAAATCTTCCACAAACACTGGGGCATACTACGAGAAGACCCCCACCTCAAAGACAGTCTGGACGAAAAACCGAAAATTACATACAGAAGAGCACAAAACCTAAAAGGAAAAATAGCACCCAGTAAATTGAAGACACGAAAAACCAATTCAAATCGCACAACCACTTTTTTAGAAGTCAAAGGCATGTACCAATGCCGAAAATACAACTGTCTTACATGCAAATTTGTTCAACACAAACAGAAACATTTTACCACAAAAGAACAAACTTACAAACTTGACCAATTCTACAACTGCTCTACGGAATTCGTAGTATACTGTCTCTCCTGCCCATGTAACCTACTCTATGTAGGCCGCACTACCCGAACACTACGAAAAAGATTTGGCGAACACAGACGATCGATCGAGGAAAAGAAGAACCTGACTATCCCAAGACATTTTACGGAATTCCACCAAGGCTCCACCAATGGCCTACATGTTTGGGCCATAGAAACCATCCCTGACACTTTCCCTAGAGCGGAACGCATCAAACGCCTATGCGAGAGGGAAACCTTCTGGATCTACACCCTGGACAGTCTCAAGCCAGGAGGACTCAACGAGGAGATCGAAATCCACTCCATTTTTTAGCCTCCATTTTTTAGCCACCACTCGTTGTCCCCCATCTCCCTTTTTATTTTCCCCCCCCCCCCCAAACCCCCCCCCCCCGCACAAAAATACCCTACCACCTTTTTCGAAACACCCCTCCCCCACTCCAAACGACCAGCCCTTGTAAAGTGTTTTTATATATATATATATATATATATATATATATATATACATGCTTGCAAAAAATCTCATATAAACCATAAAACCTCCCAAGTCCCCCCCCCTTCTTATTTTTACCAGTCACCAACAGTCATCAGAGCAAGCGTCACCTCCCTCCTCCATCACACCATTTCCATCTCCTTAATTTTTCCAGCCATCATCTACATATATTTCCTGAAATTTCTCCTTAAATATCTCCTTATTATCTAAAAACATCACTTTTTTTTTTTTTTTATTTTTTTTTTTATTTTTTTATTTTTTTTTTTTTATTTTTGTATATAACTTTCATATAAATTTTACTTGTACAGATTTTATATAGATTTTTGAATACAGCTCTTTAATACAGCATTTTAATCACTTCCTATTCTTTCTCATTCTGATCACATCTATATCTCCATTCTGCAGCACACTCCAATTGCCCACATTATTTCATGCATACTATAAACTCTCCCCTATATATAAATAATATATCCTCCATTTTCCACCCATCATCTTTCACCCCTTTCGCCATCCTTCCTTTTTATATTTTATTTTTTATTCCTCACCTCATCCACACTACTGTCATTCTATAACATATTGACCCACCAAACTACAATCCCCATCAGCCCTCTCTCTCCCAGTCCCGCCCACACTCACATTCCCTTCCCCTCCTCATGATTGCTTCCACATCATCACCTTTCCCTCCCCCCCCTGCTCTTGCTACACACATTTTTAACAGTCAAAACATCTCAGCACAAATTATGTTACCAAACATGAATGATCCTTTTAAACTTCTCACAACACCTCTAATACATGATCAGCGTTGGCCAATTTTAAAGTTTTTAAAGTTTTTTAAAGTATAAAGATAGATTTTTTCCTCCCACACTCCCCCTTCCCCCTTCAACCACTATAAATATGTGTCTACAAGCTGCAGCTGTTTACACCGCCTGATGAAGGAGCACGCATGCTCCGAACGCGAGCGCTTCCAACCACGCCTACCAACGTCATCAATCCTGCTGACCTGCCTATCCTGGGACGCACTCACCTCGGAACCACGAGACGCAAGGGACCGTGCGTTTCCCCACCATAGCCATGACACCGGAGGACGGCCGAGGACTTCAGACAAAATAAAGATACCGCTACGTGCCTGATATTTTTAAACAAAGTGTGAGTACATACTTTCTTTTTATTTTCACATACAGTTCCCACTGTAATCAGACCCACTACTCTTAGAGCGGCGCTGCTCTCTCTCTTTTCTCCTCTACACCAGAGTCTCTTCTGCTCTATGGAGCCGGCTGCCGCATCTTACAAGCACACACTGTTACTCCTGGACTGAGAAAAAACTGTCCAAAAAACACATCACAGTGTTTCTCCCCTTCAGCCCCCACTCTCTCTCGCCCACCCTCAGTGTCACTCCATCTGTGACCCCCCATACTCGCTCATCACTAGCTGTCGTTGGCGCTCCATCCTCCCCCTCTCCCACCTCACAAGATCGGTATATCCCAGACTTGTTCAAACCCCACTCAGAGAGTTGAAGGAATAGTTTAAATTGTTTATGTGTTAGGCTCCATGCACACTGGACTTAAAAAACATTGATTCTACAGGCGTTTGACTTTTTTTATCCTGCCTCTAGAAGCACTTCTATTGTGTTCTATGTGTCTTTGCACATTATGACTACTACAGGCATTTTCTGTCAGGGATGTTCAGAAGCAGGAAAAAAAACCCTTCTCTATCGCGTTTTCTGGAGAAGTTTCGGAGCTGTAAAAACGTCAGTCTCTCCTAAACTCTCTTCTGAACGTCAAGTTTCAACATTTTTTTTAGTAAAAAAAAAAAAAGGTCTGTTGACACTGTACATTATTTCCTGGCTTTTGCAGAGGGGCGTGTAGTGCAAAAAATGCCTATAAACGAAATGTTCTTAAACTCTCATAGACTCGCCTAAACTTTGTACAATATGCTTTCAATTTGCGTCTTTTATGCTACGTTTTTAAGCTAAAAATGTTGATGTTTTTTCTGCTCCTAGTGTGCATGGAGCCTTAGTGTGTCTGGCTTTAAATTTAAAAGAGCCATTGTCGTATCTGTGGTAATAGAACATTTAAATATTTCCGAGGATAGGGAAAATACATTTTTTCAAAATTTATGTACAATTGGGCAATGCCACCAAATATGTATGTATGTGCCTCGTTCAGGACAACCATGAAAGCAGAGGTCCAAGTAATCAGTTGCAAATTTGGCGAGTCTAGCAGGGACCAAGTACCTTGTATGATGTTTCAAGCGCTACTATGTTTGGTGAAGTAGATTTGATAGTAGATCATTCTGTAATATCAATAGTACAATTGAGATCTTTTTCCCATTTAGCAACATATGATGGCAAATTTGTATCAGAATGAGCTAGTAGTTGAGAGTAAATGGTGGAAATGCGACCTTTGGCATGTGGGTTTTTTGTACAAATTTGTTCAAATTTAGAGATAGTGTCAATATTACAATTAGTGCTTAAAGAATGGGAATAAAAATGTTTGATTTGGAGATAGCGAAATAATTCTGATTGGGGAAGTCCATAGATTTCACACAATTCCGGGAAGGGACGAATCGATGTTGTTGAAGTCATATCATGTAGACATGAAATACCAGCTTTAGCCCAGGCCCGGAAAGTTCTGGGAGATATCCATGCTGGATGAAAGGCCGGATTTTTGTGAAAAGAAAGGAGTGGGTTATAAGTAGATTGTAGACCATGTGAAATGTTATGCCTGTCCCAAATACATAGCGAATGTTTAGTTATCAGGTTTTTTGAAGTTTTACGATCTATCGGTCGTAGCCATGGGATATTATTTCTGGAAAGAGGGTCACAATCCATTGCTTCAATTGCTACTCATAAAGGAGTCTCTATAGTAGAGTGATATCTGGATAAGTGTGCCAATTGAGCATAGTGAAAAGTTTGGAAAACCCAAACCACCCATTATCTTAGGGAGGTACAAAGTGTTTCTAGGTAATCTTGGTTTGATTTCCCCCCCAAGTAAATTGTATTACTTTTTGTTGTATAATTCTTAAAAAGTAGGCAGGTATATGTATTGGGAGGACTCTAAATAGATTTAAGAATTTTAGGTAGTAAAGTCATTTTTATTATATAAATTTTTTGAACCAGGAGGATGGTATGGATGACCAGGTTGATAACAAATTAGTGGCTAGTTTCAACAAAGCTGGATAATTGGCAGCAAATAGCTCTAAAGGGTTGGCAGTGAGCTGGATTCCTAGGTATGGAAGACTATGCACAGCCCATTTAAATGGTAACGAAGCTTGTACAACTAATCTCTCATTCTCAAATAATGAGATGTTGAATACGGTTGACGTTTCTACAGCCTGGACCTGCTGAGCGATATCAGCTGACAGCCGGCTATAGCTGGCTGTCGGCTAAAAATGTGTCACAAAAGTGCAGAACGAACTGCACTCCTCCCCAGGAGAAGTACAATCAAGTGGTATGCCGTCCCTTCAGAGGGCATGTATTGTGACATCACTGGCTGCTTTCCATGTGAATATCTTCTAAACACCATATGTTTATGAGATATTCACTGTACCTACAGGTAAACGTTATTATAGGCTTACTTGTAGGTACTGAAGGGAAGTAGATTGTCTAGAGGTGGTTTTAACCCTCGATATCTCTGGTAAGGTATGGTTTTCAATCCCCACAGGCCTGTGAGATTAGCCCATTGAGACAATGACACAAGACAACAAAGTCTCTCCGAGCAAATCTAATCTTTATTCTTTGGTGTGAATATTTAAAGGGGCTTTCAGAAAGTACCACCCTTTGACAAATTATCCAATCATATACAGAGACATTTTATGACCAAAGTGAAACTAATTATTTCTAAAATATCACGTGCTTTACAAGAAACGAAACACAAAGAAGATAACAGGAACATGAAAAACAAAACTAAATTAGATTAGCAATACTTGAGCATATATATTCGTGAAGTGGATGTTAGAGAGACACAAAATGGAAACTGATTATAATACAAAGAGAAGTAGTTAAGCTAAATATCCCTTAAGGTACAAGTTCAAAAGCTGGGTTTACTGCAGTTTAAGACTGAAAAAAAGCAAACCATATTGACCAGGTGCAAAGGGCACCATCCTGTGGTAGGCAGTTCACAAATATATATATTTTTTCCATCTCTTAAAACATTTCATAAAATTTCTTAGGACACAGTTTTTTTAAGGTTTAAATAAATCACTGAATTTACTGCCTACCACAATATGTTGCCCCTTGCATCTGCTCAACTTGCACAGTAAGGTTAGCTAAAATCTAGTCTTGGGTCTCATTCATACATCATACATGACCATGGTACAGCAAGTATACTGCAAATACCTGCAACCGGGATCTCAGATGTTCCAATATCTGCTCAGTAGGGATGGGCCCGGTGCTCGATGCGAACCCACGTTCGCATCGAGCACCGGGCGTTCGCTCGCTCGGCGAGCCCAGAACTATTTTGGCCGCTCGCATCACGTTCGTGTGATGCGAGCGGCCCCGCAATGCATTGCGGCCGGCGCGGCCGGCGCAGTGCATTGCTGGCTGATGATTGGCCAAGCATGCACTGTGACCCCGCATGCTTGGCCAATCACAGCCCCGGAAACTCGAAGAGCCATAATTGGCTACAGGCAGGACGCCTGTAGCCAATTACAGCTCAGGGGCTTTAGTACATGCTGTTCCGGCGCAGATAGAGCAGGATAGATCTGTGACACTCTGCTGGATTTAGTTAGTTAGAGAGATTTACTTAGAGAGATTGAGTTAGATAGATTCATTTACAAAGATTGATTTAGAAAGAGGGGCTTGTAGTGTGTTCGTGGCAGGCAGGCAGAGCTCCTATATTTTGTTCCCAGAAGCACCTATAGGACTTGTAGTGTGTTCGTGGCAGGCAGGCAGAGCTCCTATATTTTGTTCCCAGAAGCACCTATAGGACTTGTAGTGTGTTCGTGGCAGGCAGGCAGAGCTCCTATATTTTGTTCCCAGAAGCACCTATAGGACTTGTAGTGTGTTCGTGGCAGGCAGGCAGAGCTCCTATATTTTGTTCCCAGAAGCACCTATAGGACTTGTAGTGTGTTCCTGGCAGGCAGGCAGAGCTCCTATATTTTGTTCCCAGAAGCACCTATAGGACTTGTAGTGTGTTCCTGGCAGGCAGGCAGAGCTCCTATATTTTGTTCCCAGAAGCACCTATAGGACTTGAAGTGTGTTTAGTCCCATCACACAGAGATCATATATTTTGTTCCCAGAAGCACCAATAGGACTTGAAGTGTGTTAGTCCCATCACACAGAGATCATATATTTTGTTCCCAGAAGCACCTATAGGACTTGAAGTGTGTTAGTCCCATCACACAGAGATCATATATTTTGTTCCCAGAAGCACCTATAGGACTTGAAGTGTGTTAGTCCCATCACACAGAGATCATATATTTTGTTCCCAGAAGCACCTATAGGACTTGAAGTGTGTTAGTCCCATCACACAGAGATCATATATTTTGTTCCCAGAAGCACCCATAGGACTTGAAGTGTGTTAGTCCCATCACACAGAGATCATATATTTTGTTCCCAGAAGCACCTATAGGACTTGAAGTGTGTTAGTCCCATCTCACAGAGATCCTATATTTTGTTCCCAGAAGCACCTATAGGACTTGAAGTGTGTTAGTCCCATCACACAGACCTATATTTTGTTCCCAGAAGCACCTATAGGACTTGAAGTGTGTTAGTCCCATCACACAGAGATCATATATTTTGTTCCCAGAAGCACCCATAGGACTTGAAGTGTGTTAGTCCCATCACACAGAGATCATATATTTTGTTCCCAGAAGCACCTATAGGACTTGAAGTGTGTTAGTCCCATCACACAGAGATCATATATTTTGTTCCCAGAAGCACCTATAGGACTTGAAGTGTGTTAGTCCCATCACACAGAGATCATATATTTTGTTCCCAGAAGCACCTATAGGACTTGAAGTGTGTTAGTCCCATCACACAGACCTATATTTTGTTCCCAGAAGCACCTATAGGACTTGAAGTGTGTTAGTCCCATCACACAGAGATCGTATATTTTGTTCCCAGAAGCACCTATAGGACTTGAAGTGTGTTAGTCCCATCACACAGAGATCATATATTTTGTTCCCAGAAGCACCTATAGGACTTGAAGTGTGTTAGTCCCATCACACAGAGATCATATATTTTGTTCCCAGAAGCACCTATAGGACTTGAAGTGTGTTAGTCCCATCACACAGAGATCATATATTTTGTTCCCAGAAGCACCTATAGGACTTGAAGTGTGTTAGTCCCATCACACAGAGATCATATATTTTGTTCCCAGAAGCACCTATAGGACTTGAAGTGTGTTAGTCCCATCACACAGAGATCATATATTTTGTTCCCAGAAGCACCTATAGGACTTGAAGTGTGTTAGTCCCATCACACAGAGATCATATATTTTGTTCCCAGAAGCACCCATAGGACTTGAAGTGTGTTAGTCCCATCACACAGAGATCATATATTTTGTTCCCAGAAGCACCTATAGGACTTGAAGTGTGTTAGTCCCATCACACAGAGATCCTATATTTTGTTCCCAGAAGCACCTATAGGACTTGAAGTGTGTTAGTCCCATCACACAGACATATATTTTGTTCCCAGAAGCACCTATAGGACTTGAAGTGTGTTAGTCCCATCACACAGAGATCATATATTTTGTTCCCAGAAGCACCCATAGGACTTGAAGTGTGTTAGTCCCATCACACAGAGATCATATATTTTGTTCCCAGAAGCACCTATAGGACTTGAAGTGTGTTAGTCCCATCACACAGAGATCATATATTTTGTTCCCAGAAGCACCTATAGGACTTGAAGTGTGTTAGTCCCATCACACAGACCTATATTTTGTTCCCAGAAGCACCTATAGGACTTGAAGTGTGTTAGTCCCATCACACAGAGATCATATATTTTGTTCCCAGAAGCACCTATAGGACTTGAAGTGTGTTAGTCCCATCACACAGAGATCCTATATTTTGTTCCCAGAAGCACCTATAGGACTTGAAGTGTGTTAGTCCCATCACACAGAGATCATATATTTTGTTCCCAGAAGCACCTATAGGACTTGAAGTGTGTTAGTCCCATCACACAGAGATCATATATTTTTGTTCCCAGAAGCACCTATAGGACTTGAAGTGTGTTAGTCCCATCACACAGACCTATATTTTGTTCCCAGAAGCACCTATAGGACTTGAAGTGTGTTAGTCCCATCACACAGAGATCATATATTTTGTTCCCAGAAGCACCTATAGGACTTGAAGTGTGTTAGTCCCATCACACAGAGATCATATATTTTGTTCCCAGAAGCACCTATAGGACTTGAAGTGTGTTAGTCCCATCACACAGAGATCATATATTTTGTTCCCAGAAGCACCTATAGGACTTGAAGTGTGTTAGTCCCATCACACAGAGATCATATATTTTGTTCCCAGAAGCACCTATAGGACTTGAAGTGTGTTAGTCCCATCACACAGACCTATATTTTGTTCCCAGAAGCACCTATAGGACTTGAAGTGTGTTAGTCCCATCACACAGAGATCATATATTTTGTTCCCAGAAGCACCTATAGGACTTGAAGTGTGTTAGTCCCATCACACAGAGATCCTATATTTTGTTCCCAGAAGCACCTATAGGACTTGAAGTGTGTTAGTCCCATCACACAGAGATCATATATTTTGTTCCCAGAAGCACCTATAGGACTTGAAGTGTGTTAGTCCCATCACACAGAGATCATATATTTTGTTCCCAGAAGCACCTATAGGACTTGAAGTGTGTTAGTCCCATCACACAGAGATCATATATTTTGTTCCCAGAAGCACCTATAGGACTTGAAGTGTGTTAGTCCCATCACACAGAGATCATATATTTTTTCCCAGAAGCACCTATAGGACTTGAAGTGTGTTAGTCCCATCACACAGAGATCATATATTTTGTTCCCAGAAGCACCTATAGGACTTGAAGTGTGTTAGTCCCATCACACAGAGATCATATATTTTGTTCCCAGAAGCACCTATAGGACTTGAAGTGTGTTAGTCCCATCACACAGAGATCATATATTTTGTTCCCAGAAGCACCTATAGGACTTGAAGTGTGTTAGTCCCATCACACAGAGACCTATTTTTTGTTCCCAGAAGCACCTATAGGACTTGAAGTGTGTTAGTCCCATCACACAGAGATCATATATTTTGTTCCCAGAAGCACCTATAGGACTTGAAGTGTGTTAGTCCCATCACACAGAGATCCTATATTTTGTTCCCAGAAGCACCTATAGGACTTGAAGTGTGTTAGTCCCATCACACAGAGATCCTATATTTTGTTCCCAGAAGCACCTATAGGACTTGAAGTGTGTTAGTCCCATCACACAGAGATCATATATTTTTGTTCCCAGAAGCACCTATAGGACTTGAAGTGTGTTAGTCCCATCACACAGAGATCATATATTTTGTTCCCAGAAGCACCTATAGGACTTGAAGTGTGTTAGTCCCATCACACAGAGATCATATATTTTGTTCCCAGAAGCACCTATAGGACTTGAAGTGTGTTAGTCCCATCACACAGATCCTATATTTTGTTCCCAGAAGCACCTATAGGACTTGAAGTGTGTTAGTCCCATCACACAGAGATCATATATTTTGTTCCCAGAAGCACCTATAGGACTTGAAGTGTGTTAGTCCCATCACACAGAGATCCTATATTTTGTTCCCAGAAGCACCTATAGGACTTGAAGTGTGTTAGTCCCATCACACAGAGATCATATATTTTGTTCCCAGAAGCACCTATAGGACTTGAAGTGTGTTAGTCCCATCACACAGAGATCATATATTTTGTTCCCAGAAGCACCTATAGGACTTGAAGTGTGTTAGTCCCATCACACAGACCTATATTTTTTCCCAGAAGCACCTATAGGACTTGAAGTGTGTTAGTCCCATCACACAGAGATCATATATTTTGTTCCCAGAAGCACCCATAGGACTTGAAGTGTGTTAGTCCCATCACACAGAGATCATATATTTTGTTCCCAGAAGCACCTATAGGACTTGAAGTGTGTTAGTCCCATCACACAGAGATCATATATTTTGTTCCCAGAAGCACCTATAGGACTTGAAGTGTGTTAGTCCCATCACACAGAGATATATTTTGTTCCCAGAAGCACCTATAGGACTTGAAGTGTGTTAGTCCCATCACACAGAGATCATATATTTTGTTCCCAGAAGCACCTATAGGACTTGAAGTGTGTTAGTCCCATCACACAGAGATCCTATATTTTCTTGCCAGAAGCACCTATAGGACTTGAAGTGTGTTAGTCCCATCACACAGAGATCATATATTTTGTTCCCAGAAGCACCTATAGGACTTGAAGTGTGTTAGTCCCATCACACAGAGATCATATATTTTTTTTCCCAGAAGCACCTATAGGACTTGAAGTGTGTTAGTCCCATCACACAGAGATCCTATATTTTGTTCCCAGAAGCACCTATAGGACTTGAAGTGTGTTAGTCCCATCACACAGAGCCTATATTTTCTTCCCAGAAGCACCCATAGGACTTCTAGTGTGTTAGTGGCATCACACAGAGCTCCTCTATTTTCTTCTCAGCAGCACCCACAGGACTTCTAGTGTGTTAGTGGCATCACACAGAGCTCCTCTATTTTCTTTGCAGAAGCACCCACAGGACTTCTAGTGTGTTAGTGGCATCACACAGAGCTCCTCTATTTTCTTTGCAGAAGCACCCACAGGACTTCTAGTGTGTTAGTGGCATCACACAGAGCTCCTCTATTTTCTTTGCAGAAGTACCCATAGGACTTCTAGTGTGTTAGTGGCATCACACAGAGCTCCTATATTTTCTTCTCAGCAGCACCCACAGGACTTCTAGTGTGTTAGTGACATCACACAGAGCTCCTCTATTTTCTTTGCAGAAGCACCCATAGGACTTCTAGTGTGTTAGTGGCATCACACAGAGCTCCTCTATTTTCTTTGCAGAAGCACCCATAGGACTTCTAGTGTGTTAGTGGCATCACACAGAGCTCCTATATTTTCTTCTCAGCAGCACCCACAGGACTTCTAGTGTGTTAGTGGCATCACACAGAGCTCCTCTATTTTCTTTGCAGAAGCACCCATAGGACTTCTAGTGTGTTAGTGGCATCACACAGAGCTCCTATATTTTCTTCTCAGCAGCACCCACAGGACTTCTAGTGTGTTAGTGGCATCACACAGAGCTCCTCTATTTTCTTTGCAGAAGCACCCACAGGACTTCTAGTGTGTTAGTGGCATCACACAGAGCTCCTCTATTTTCTTTGCAGAAGCACCCATAGGACTTCTAGTGTGTTAGTGGCATCACACAGAGCTCCTATATTTTCTTCTCAGCAGCACCCACAGGACTTCTAGTGTGTTAGTGGCATCACACAGAGCTCCTCTATTTTCTTTGCAGAAGCACCCATAGGACTTCTAGTGTGTTAGTGGCATCACACAGAGCTCCTCTATTTTCTTTGCAGAAGCACCCATAGGACTTCTAGTGTGTTAGTGGCATCACACAGAGCTCCTATATTTTCTTCTCAGCAGCACCCACAGGACTTCTAGTGTGTTAGTGGCATCACACAGAGCTCCTCTATTTTCTTTGCAGAAGCACCCATAGGACTTCTAGTGTGTTAGTGGCATCACACAGAGCTCCTCTATTTTCTTTGCAGAAGCACCCATAGGACTTCTAGTGTGTTAGTGGCATCACACAGAGCTCCTATATATTCTTTGCAGCAGCACCCACAGGACTTCTAGTGTGTTAGTGGCATCACACAGAGCTCCTCTATTTTCTTTGCAGAAGCACCCATAGGACTTCTAGTGTGTTAGTGGCATCACACAGAGCTCCTCTATTTTCTTTGCAGAAGCACCCATAGGACTTCTAGTGTGTTAGTGGCATCACACAGAGCTCCTATATATTCTTCTCAGCAGCACCCACAGGACTACCGACTACAATGGCTGGAAGACCGCCAAGGGGAGGCAGAGCGTGCAGAGCCAAGAACACAGGGCAGGCAGGCTCTGTTTCTAGTGGACGTGGCCGTGGCCGTGGACGTGGTCGTGCATCGTCATCAGCACGTGGCCATGGGACACGCGCGTCTTTGTTTTCGGCAGCTGGACATGTGGAGCCGCATCATGCTGAAGGCTTGGTAGAATGGATGACCAAGCCCTCCTCATCCTCCTCATCCTCTCTCACCCAGGCTCAGGGTACTGGCAGAGCATCATCAGCCACCCCTTCCCTAGACCCACCATGTCCTCCTGAGGAGTCCCCCGAACTCTTTGAGCACAGTGTTGGGTACATGCTCCAGGAGGATGCCCAACGATTCGAAGGCTCGGATGATGATACCCAGCTTGAGGAATCTGGCAGTACTGTTCCACCAGCTGCAGCTTACTGCCAGGTTTGCTCTAGTGGTGAAGAGGGAGGGGATGATGAGGTCACTGACTCCACGTGGGTGCCTGAAGGGAGAGAGGATGAGGAGGAGGACGAGGAGGAGGAGGATGCGACGTCACATGTCCAACGAGGCAGGATGCCCCCTGGAGGCCAGGTAGAGGCCAGCACAGCAACTGTACAACACCGCAGAGCTCCGCCTGTGCAGGGCGCTGCCTCTGCACGTTATCAGAAAAGTTCTTTGGTGTGGGCCTTTTTTGAGACGAGTGCATCAGATCGCACCACTGCTATTTGCAATATTTGTCTCAAGCGTATCTCGCGTGGCCAAAACATCAGCCGCTTGGGCACCACAAGCATGACCAGACATATGGCGACCTGCCATGCAGCTCGTTGGCAGGCACACATAAAAGACCCACACCAAAGAACTAAGCGGACCTCTCCTTGCTCCTCCTCAGCTGGGATCTCCATCCCCACTACACCTTCAGTCCTCTCTGAAAGCTGCTCTGAGAGGACTGAAGGTGTAGAATTAGGTGTGTCACAACCAAGTACTTGCAGTACACCGACGTCCGATTGCAGCAGGCAAATTTCCCTGCCCCAGCTGCTGGACCGTAGAAAGAAGTACACTCCCAGCCATCCACATGCCCAGCGGTTGAATGCTAGCCTGGCTAAATTGCTAGCACTTCAACTGCTGCCTTTTCAGTTGGTAGACTCGGCCCCCTTCCGTGAGTTTGTTCAATGTGCGGTTCCTCAGTGGCAGGTTCCCAAACGCCACTTTTTCTCACGGAAGGCGATTCCGTCTCTCTACCGGCATGTGGAGGGCAATGTCCATGCCTCGCTGGACAGGGCGGGCATGGACAGCAGGCATGGACAGGGACGGTACCTTTCTTTCACGGCCCATTGGGTCACTCTATTGGCAGCTGGGAGGGATGCAGGACAAGGTGCAGTAGTGTTGGAGGTTGTTCCGCCACCATGCCTCCAAAACGCTACTACTGCTACTGGTTGTGACACACCTCTCTCCTCCACCCCCTCCTCTTCTTCTTCCTCCAGTGCTCTGTCCTTGGAACCAGCGGTGCTCCGTAGGCGTACAAGGGGCTACGCAAGTACGCAGGCAAAAAGATGCCATGCCGTGCTTGCACTGGTGTGTTTGGGGGACAGGAGCCACACTGGGCCAGAGGTTCTGGCAGCTCTGCAGGGGCAGGCCGAGAGGTGGTTGACGCCACGTCAGCTTAAGCCAGGAATGGTCGTTTCTGACAATGGCACCAACCTCCTCTCCGCCCTGCGACAGGGGCAGCTCACCCATGTGCCCTGCATGGCTCACGTCCTCAACCTGGTGGTGCAGCGGTTCTTGGGCAGGTTCCCAGGCTTACAGGATGTCCTGAGGCAGGCCAGGAAAGTCTGTGTGCATTTCCGCCGATCTTATAATGCCAGTGCTCGGCTGACTGAGCTGCAAAAGGAGCTGAACCTGCCCAAGAACCGCCTAATATGTGACATGCCCACCAGGTGGAACTCAACGTTGGCCATGCTGCAGCGACTGCACACGCAGCAGAGGGCCATCAATGAGTACCTTTGCGACTATGGCACCAGGACAGGGTCAGGGGAGCTTGGTTTTTTTTTTCCCCACGTCAGTGGAGCATGATCAGGGATGCATGCACTGTCCTCTCACCATTTGAGGAGGCCACGAGGATGGTGAGCAGTGACAGTGCATGCATCAGTGACACTGTCCCTCTTGTCCACCTGTTGGAGCATACGCTGCGTGGGATAATGGACAGGGCACTTGAGGCAGAACAGAGGCAGGAAGAGGAGGACTTCCTTGCCTCTCAAGGCCCCCTTTATCCGGACAGTGTTCCTTCTGTCCCACCCATCACACAGGAAGAGGATGAGGAGGAGGAGGAGGAGGGAGGATTGTGTGAGCATGGAGGTGGAGCCTGGCACTCAGCATCAGCAGCAGCAGTCTTTTAGGGATGATGTACAGTCCCAACAAACCAGTGGACTTGTACGTGGCTGGGAGGAGGTGGCTGGCGATCATGTCATCCTCAGTGACCCAGAAGACTCCGGACCGAATGCCTCAGCTAACCTACGCTGCATGGCCTCCCTGATCCTGCAAAGCCTGCGGAAGGATCCTCGTGTTCTTCGGATCAAGGAGAGGGACCATTACTGGCTGGCCACTCTCCTTGATCCGCGGTACAAGGGTAAGGTTGCGGACCTTATCTTGCCGTCGCAGAGGGAGCAGAGGATGAGACATCTCAGGGAGGCCTTGCAGAAAGGTCTGTGCAACGCGTTCCCAGAAACTGGGAGGCTACAAACTCCTGGTCCTGGGCGACGAGTTGCTGAGGCTTCGGTCAGTAGCAGAAGGAGCGGTGGGGAAGGTGGACGTCTGACCGATGCGTTCAGACAATTTTTTAGTCCGCAGCCCCAAGGTATGATCGGTTCCAGCAACCATCGCCAGCGTCTGATATACATGGTGCAGGAATACCTTGGGGCAAGGTCAGACTTGGACACCTTTCCCACCGAAAATCCTCTGGCTTACTGGGTCCTGAGGATGGATCACTGGCCAGAGCTTGCACAGTATGCAATTGAGCTACTGGCCTGTCCTGCCTCCAGCGTTCTTTCCGAACGCACATTCAGTGCTGCTGGAGGATTTGTCACCGATCATAGGGTGCGCCTGTCCACCGCCTCGGTTGATCGACTGACCTTCATCAAAATGAATCAGTCTTGGATCACCACCAGCTACCAGGCACCTGAGGCGGATATAACCGAATAATTTTTAATATCACATCCCTTCAAGACTGCCTATGCTGATGCTGAGTGACTGCCCTCTTATGTTCACTGACTATCCTCTTCCTCCTCCTCAATGATCCATGCCACCACACCAGTGCCTAAGGCACAATTTTTCAGCCCCTGTTTAACAGGGGCGTGTACATACAATTTTTATAAAAAAATGCTTGGCAACACGTGTGACTGCTGTGCTCCAAGTACAGTATCTGTGAGGGGTTGCAGTGTTGTGGCACCAGCACCAGTGCCTAAGGCAAATTTTTCAGCCCCTGTTTAACAGGGGCGTGTACTTACAATTTTTTAAAAAATGCTTCGCAACACGTGTGACTGCTGTGCTCCAAGTACAGTATCTGTGAGGGGTTGCAGTGTTGTGGCACCAGCACCAGTGCCTAAGGCAAATTTTTCAGCCCCTGTTTAACAGGGGCGTGTACTTACAATTTTTTAAAAAAATGCTTTGCAACACGTGTGACTGCTGTGCTCCAAGTACAGTATCTGTGAGGGGTTGCAGTGTTGTGGCACCAGCACCAGTGCCTAAGGCACAATTTTTCAGCCCCTGTTTAACAGGGGCGGGTAATTACAATTTTTTAAAAAAATGCTTGGCAACACGTGTGACTGCTGTGCTCCAAGTACAGTATCTGTGAGGGGTTGCAGTGTTGTGGCACCAGCACCAGTGCCTAAGGCACAATTTTTCAGCCCCTGTTTAACAGGGGCGTGTACTTACAATTTTTTAAAAAAATGCTTCGCAACACGTGTGACTGCTGTGCTCCAAGTACAGTATCTGTGAGGGGTTGCAGTGTTGTGGCACCAGCACCAGTGCCTAAGGCACAATTTTTCAGCCCCTGTTTAACAGGGGCGGGTAATTACAAATCTTGATCTAATAGTTCACAGCAGGGCCCATTCCTGCGCCCACCAAGAGTAACTATGAGGGCCTACAGTCTTGTGGCAACACCGTCCACCACCACCGCCAAAAAGGCCCAATTTTTCTGCCCTGTTCATCAGGTGCTTGCAATTACAAATCTTGAACTACTAACTCACAGCAGGGCCCATTCCTGCGCCCACCAAGAGTAACTGTGAGAGCTTACAGTCTTGTGGCAACACCGTCCACCACCACCACCACCCCCAATTTTTCTGCCCTGTTCAACAGGTGCATGCAATTACAAATCTTGATCTAATAACTCACAGCAGGGCCCATTCTTGCGCCCACCAAGAGTAACTGTGAGAGCTTACAGTCTTGTGGCAACACCGTCCACCACCACCGCCAAAGGCCCAATTTTTCAGCCCTGTTCATCAGGTGCTTGCAATTACAAATCTTGATCTAATAACTCACAGCAGGGCCCATTCCTGCGCCCACCAAGAGTAACTGTGAGAGCTTACAGTCTTGTGGCAACACCGTCCACCACCACCACCACCCCCAATTTTTCTGCCCTGTTCAACAGGTGCATGCAATTACAAATCTTGATCTATTAACTCACAGCAGGGCCCATTCCTGTGCCCACCAGTCTTGTGGCTACACCAACATCTAATAGGGCAAATTTCTGCAGAGTATATACGCCAGGCCCCTACTTTCAAACATCCAACTTACAAACGACTCCTACTTGCAAATGGAAAGAGAAAACAGGAAGTGAGAGGAAATCTACCCCTAGGAAGGGAAATTCTATCCTGTTAGATTTAATTTGGGAAAAAGGTATCTCCTCTCTACTGATACTTTATCACCAATCCTTGTTTCAATTAAAACCCCACTTTTTCCAAAAACATTTGTCATTGGGACGGAAAGTTAGGTGACATGTTCTGAACAGATGTGCAAAGACAGCAAATGTTACAGGGGTGATAACCCCTCCCTATGTTCTCCAAAAAGCTTAAAAATAGATTTTTTTGGGATGGAGCTACACTTCATAATGTACCTGTTCAGATTCTACTTAAGAACAAACCTAAAGCCGCAAGTGGTTTTAAATGGCTTCTTTTTTTCCTTTACAAATGACATTTTGTGCAAGGACAGTTCTAAACACGGGAAACACATGCCACTTCACAGGCATACTTTAGACACCCCCCAGGTACCATATTTAAAGGAAAATTTCACTTTTTTTTTTTCACTTTATGCATCATTAAAATGACTGCTCCCGAAAAAACGTTAGTTTTTAAAAGTTCTTTTTGCATTGATATATGTCCCCTGGGGCAGGACCCGGGTCCCCAAACCTGTATTTATGACATTAACATGCATATTGGCCGTTGTAATTAGCACTTTTGATTTCGAACGTTCGCGTCCATTATAACGTATAGGGTTCGAAAATTTGCGCGAACTTTCGGTCGGTTCGAAGGTTCTGGTGCGAACCGAACCCGGGGGTGTTCGGCTCATCCAGAGCTTAAATATGGGGACCACTGGATGTGCAGATACATGTTAACAGTGGCTCTTTTCAGCCCATCACTCAGATGACAAAAATTGGAATATCTGGGATCCTGGCTGTAGGTATTCATGGTATATTTGCCATTCCATGGCCATTTGGAACATATGAATGAGATCCGAATCTGAATGAGATCTAAAGCCTGATTCACATGGTAAGTTCTTTTAAGTTCAACCCAGTGGGCTGAACGAAAAAAAACTAGGGATCTAAGGAGGAGCTTGCTGTACTAATGAGTACACTACCGCACCACAACTGCGTGCATTGCGTTCTATTCAGTTGAATAGAGATAAGTTTTGCTGCGCTACATTGCAAAGCCTCATGGCCCCCCCTCTGCTGTCACATGATTTAACTGTACCTCCCCCAACATAAAAGTGTAAATGATGCCTTTAAGTTTTAAAGATCTGAACCCCCCCAGGTAATGTATCTACGGCCCTGCTTTTGAACATTGACTTCAAGGCCTGCAATGATTGAGTATTTATTTAACCACTTAAGGACTAGCCTCGTTTTAAATTTTGGTGTTTACATGTTTAAAACTGTTTTTTTTTGCTAGAAAATTACTTAGAACCCCCAAACATTATATATTGTTTTTTTTTTTTCTAACACCCTAGAGAATAAAATGGCAGTCATTGCAATACTTTTTTCACACCGTATTTGCGCAGCGGTCTTACAAGCGCACTCTTTTTGGAAAAAATTCACTTTTTTGAATAAAAAAATAAGACAACAGTAAAGTTAGCCCAATATTTTTTATATTGTGAAAGATAATGTTATGCCAAGTAAATTGATACCCAACATGTCACGCTTCAAAATTGCATGCGCTCGTGGAATGGCGCCAAACTTTGGTTTTTAAAAATCCCCATAGGCGACGCTTAAAAAATTCTACAGGTTGCATATTTTGAGTAACAGAGGAGGTCTAGGGATAGAATTATTGCTCTTGCTCTAACGATCGCAGCGATACCTCACATGTGGGGTTCGACCACCGTTTTCATATGCGGGCACGTATACGTATGCAACCGCTTCTGCGCACGAGCTCGTTAGAATTGATCGCTTTAAAAAAAAGTTTTTCTTATTTATTTTACTTAATTTTATAAAAAAATGTCACTGTTTCTAAAAAAAAAAAAAAAAAAAAAATTGGGGCACTTTTATTCCTATTACAAGGACTGTAAACATCCCTTGTAATAGAAAAAAGCATGACAGGTCCTCTTAAATATGAGATCTGGGGTCAAAAAGTCCTCAGATCTCATATTTGGACTAAAATGCAATAAAAAAAAATAAAAAATGTGGCATTTGAAAAAAATTATCTTGAAAAAATGCGTCTTTAAGAGCAATGGGCGGAAGTGACGTTTTGACGTAGCTTGCACCCTGCTATGGTATGGAGACGGGTGGGGGCCATCTTAGCCTCACTCATCTCCATACCCAGGCACTGAGAGGCCCCGATCGCCTCCGCTGCTTCCGACGGCTCCGGTAAGCGGCGGAGGGCACGGGAGAGCGATGGGAGGGGGGCCCTCTCCCGCCGCCGATAATGGTGATCTAATGGCGATGAGAATCCGCTGCAGAGACCACCATTATCGTAAACACGACCGGCTCCTGAAAAGATGGATATCTCGGTTGTGGCAGCAGCTGCCGCCGTTACTGAGATATCCATCTTCAAATTGCTGACGTATATCTACAGGATTCGGTCGGCAAGTGGTTAATATAACCATAACATTGGGGGAAGATATTTGTGGTGAAGATAAGAATAGGAGAATGTCATCCGCAAATAAGCATAATTTGTGATGACAACCACCTAATTCAATACCAGTAATGGTGGGTTCCATTCTTATTCTTTGTGCCAGGGGTTCAATAAGCAATGCAAACAAAAGTGGGGAGAGCGGGCATCCTTGTCGTGTGCCCCTCTGTATATTAAACGTTTCCCATTTATAGCCTGCATATTTAAGGTATACTCTAGGTTTATGGTATTATGCAGAGATCCATTTTAAAAAATGCGGACCAAATCCCCATTTATGGAGGGTAAAGTGCATATAGGACCATGAGATAGTATTGAGATAGTATCAAATGCCTTTTTTAATGTCAAGAGAAAGAAAGCATGTAGGAATACAACATATTTTAGCAGCATGAGATAAAAGAGTTGCAAGTCTAATAGGGGCGTAACTATAGGGGGTGCAGCAGTCGCGAGCGCAACCGGGCCCTGTGCTGCAAGGGGCCCATGCCGTCCCCTCTACATATGGCCGGTGGCAGCATAGGTGGTTAGGCACTGGGCGCATGGGTGGCTGGAGGTGGGGGGTGACTAGCAGAGCTCCATGCTCGATTACCGCACTGGCTGCTCTTTAGTTGTGCATTCCCCACACAACCTGTGTCCTCTGCCGCTCCTCCGGGTCCCTCTCTCTTGCTCCATGCAGTGCTGCTCAGTCCGGTGTCCCGCCCCCTGAGTCCGGCTCACACTGCACTGCATGCTTCTCCCGGGCAAACAAACTTTAAGCACACAGATGCAGTGCAGCCCTATGAGAGCCGGCTCCCCAAAGGACACCACAGGCTTGTCTGCCAGCAACCCCCCGCTTCTCCCCGTCATACACAGATGTTGACAGGTCTTTCTGGGAGATATGTCCCCTAAGGACAGGGACCCCATCTCCCCTGGGGATAGGGCCCAGTTCTCCCTAAAGGACAGGGACCCCATTTCCCTTGGGGACAAGGACACCATCTCCTCTGGGGACAGAGCCAACTTCTCCCCAGAGGACAGGGACCTCATTTCCCATGAGGAAAGGGACCCTATTTTCCATGGGGACAGGGACCCCTTCTCACCTGAGGACAGGGACCCCTTCTCACGTGGGGACAGGGACCCCATCTCCAATGGGGACCCCATCTCCCCTGGGAACAGGGCCCACTTCTCCCCAGAGGACAGGGATCCCATTTCCCTTGGGGGCAGGAACCCCTTCTCACATGGGGACAGGGACCCCATCTTCCCTAAGGACAGGGAACCCATATCCCCTGGGGACAAGGACCCCTTCTCACCTGAGGTTAGGGACCCCATCTCTCCCCTGGGGACAGGGACCCCATCTTCCCTGGGGACATGGCCCACTTCTCCCCCGAGGACATGGACCCCATTTCCCTTAGGGACAGGGACCCCATCTCCCCTAAGGACAAGGACCCAATCTCTCCAGGGGACAGGGCCCACTTCCCCCCAGAGGACAGGGTCCCAATTTCCCTTTCCCTTATTCCTCTTTGTCTCAAAGGTGTAACATCATTTAGACCTCTGATATCTCACCAAAGTCCCCCAACGAGACTCCTAAAAAATTGTAAAAAATAAATTAAAAAAACTGCTGATACCAGTGGTGAAACTACAGGGCTCACAAAAGTCGTACCTGTGACCGAGCCCTGGAGTTCCACCACCAGACTCGGAGGGAAGAGCCTCGGCTGGGGTTCAGGGGGGCCCTTCATGGTTTCTTGCACCGGGGCCCTGAAGGTTCTAGTTACACCACTAGTCTCGAGTCTAATGTTATCACTGGCTTGTCTAATAGGGACGAAACCCACTTGATCACGATGTATAAGATTACCAAAAATTGTATTTAGTCTTTTGGCAAGAATCTTGGCAAAACATTTTAAATCTAAATTCAATAAGGAAATAGGACGATAATTCGACCACATCATCTGTATGAGGTTTTGGAAGCATGCAAATAATTGCTGTTAGGGTTTCCTTCCTAAAGGAGTGTCCTTTAGAAGAGAATTGAAGGCACTAGTTAAAATGGGCGAAAGAATGTCCACAAATGTTTGGTAATAAAGGGCAAAAAATCTGTGGAACCAGGTCTTTTATTCAATTTTAGATCTTTGATAGCTTTGGACACCTCATCAACCGATACAGATTGCTCCAACATTTCCCATTGTGTTTTAGATAATGGTGGAAGAGAAATGTGGGAAAATAAGTCGTTCACCATGGAGGTATCCAACTTACTATCAGATGAATATAAAGTGGATAAATGTGATTTTAATTTTTAAAGTATTTTTATAGGATTATTGGAATACACATCTTTGGATATTTTAAGGCCTATAGCTTTGGAGGGAATGTGACTAGATTTAAGTGCACGGGCCAAAAACGTATCCGGTTTATTCGCTTTCATGTAGAAATTATGATGTTATCTTTTAATAGTTTTGTCTGCGGACTCTGTGAGAAACAAGAGGGATTATTTTGAAACGCCATATAGCATGTATTACATTTTTTTTCTAATTCACAGCAAAGAGTTTTACATTCATGATTAAACAGTGCAGCTTGTCTTAAACACATACCCCGAAGAACTGGCTTATGTGCTTCCCAAAGAGTGATTGGGGAGATGTCAGGAGAAAAACTATATTCTAAATATTCCTTAAGCGCCAATTCAATATTTATTTTATTAGCTGAATTTTTAAGTAAATAATCTCTAAGAATACACGTCAAATCACGTGCTTTAGGAATAGTAGATGCAATAACAGTATAGATTGCGCTATGATCTGACCATGGGATTGGTAAGGATTTTGGATGTCAGAATTTCAGGTGCCATTCCTACAGTCAAAAGGGGGTTGTGTATAATGCCATCATTTTATTAATCAAATTGTTGCCAAGATTAACCTGACATAGTGAATGGAGCAAGAATCTTCCCAAAGTTTTAAAATTAGCTGCAAGTTGTCCTCTGAGTGTTTACCAGGGGGCGCCAGGAGTCAGAGCCAGAGCAATGTTCCAAAGGGGTCAGATGGTTTCAGTATAAAAGTGAATATCACATGTGCAAAATCTGAAATGTCCAAGCACAGCCAGCAATACTTGGGGATGCTTCAATTTTAGGGTCACCGAAAGATAATGAGGAGATATTATATGATATGACATATGGATTTCTTGCATTATCTGGATGCAGTTTCCATATAGTCAGACATCATGCAGTAATCATGATGGATTTGTCCATAGGGGTATGGATCCACATTTATAGATGGACAAGTCAGTGGAGCAGGGTCATATCTCCAAAGCCTGGAGTTTTAGGCCCCTTTCCCATGGATCGGATCAGCTCAGCGGGGGGTCCCTCCATTGATACCCGCTGAACAGGCGGATGACAGGTCCATCTCTGCTCACTGTGCAGGGACGGACCTGTCAGAGCTCCACTGCCCTCTATGGTGAGATCGGATTAAAACGGACAGCCTGTCTGTTTTCATCCAATCCGCTGGATGGATGGCGAATGTATCACCGTCCGTCTGTTTTGAACGGATCTTGTCAGATCGGATAGCTGGTGGGTACTGGCGGACAGATCTCCGCTGATATCTGCCTGCCCATACAAGTCAATGGGGAGCCTGCTTGGATCCGCCTGAAAAACGGACAGGCGGATCCGAGCAGGCCGATTGTGCGAAAGGGGCCTAAGATTGCATCCATGTATTGTGGCTGTCTGTGCAGAAGGGATTGCTAAGGTTCACCATCGTGGGTCAATACCCCATACCCATTAACATGGGGGGCAGGATCTTGTTAAAGGGGGCTTCCAGATTCCGATAAGCCCCCCACAAGCAGACCCCCACAACCACCAGGCTAGGGTTTTGGGGGCGAGGCCCCCCCAAAGCACCCTCCCCATGTTGAGGGCAAGCGGCCTGGTATGGTTCAATGGGGGTGCTCGCTTGCCCCCCCTATCCTGGCCTGCCAGGCTGCTTGCTCGGATAAGGGTCTGGTATGGATTTAGGGGGGGACTCCACGCCAATTTAAAAAAAAAATGGGCGTGGAGTTTTCCTTAACCACTTCAATACCGGGCCATAGTCATATGACGTCCGCAGATGGGATCTCCCATCCTGGACGGGCGTCATATGACGTCCTCAGTTTCTCGCTGCTCCTGCAGGCCCCCCAGGGGCCCACAGCGCGGTGATCGGGGATGAGGTGTGTCCCTTGGACACAGTCCATCCCAGATCCATGTGAAGAGCCAATAAAAAATGTCTCTTTACCACGTGACCGGCTGTGTCCAATCACAGCTGGTCACATGTACTGTCCACGTGCACAGCGCTCGTGCACGCCCCTAGGGCGCGCACAGAGCGGCGATCGGAATGAGGCTTGTCACCCTGACACAGCCCAACCCCGATCTCAGTAAAGAGCCAATGAAATTGTCTCTTTACCATGTGACCGGCTGTGTCCAATCACATCCGGTCACAGAATGTCAACAAACCACGGTAACGAGATGTTACCGGATTCTCCTCCCCACACACCGAGAGATTGCGGTAACATCTTGTTACTGCTCACAATGTACACCAACCACACTGATTGCCCCCCTTATAAAGAGGGCCTGTCACCAGCCATCAAAGTACCTGTCACCAGCCATCAAAGTACCTGTCACCACTAGGGATGGGCCCGGTGCTCGATGCGAACCCACGTTCGCATCGAGCACCGGGCGTTCGCTCGCTCGGCGAGCCCAGAACTATTTTGGCCGCTCGCATCACGTTCGTGTGATGCGAGCGGCCCCGCAATGCATTGCGGCCGGCGCGGCCGGCGCAGTGCATTGCTGGCTGATGATTGGCCAAGCATGCACTGTGACCCCGCATGCTTGGCCAATCACAGCCCCGGAAACTCGAAGAGCCATAATTGGCTACAGGCAGGACGCCTGTAGCCAATTACAGCTCAGGGGCTGTAGTACACGCCCCCCCTATAAAAGGCCGCCACGCCGTCTGCGCCGGTCACATGCTGTTCCGGCGCAGATTGAGCAGGCTGATTCTGTGACACTCTGCTGGATTTAGTTAGGTAGAGAGATTCACTTACAGAGATTGAGTTAGATAGATTCAGTTACAAAGATTGATTGAGAAAGAGGGGCTTGTAGTGTGTTCGTGGCAGGCAGGCAGAGCTCCTATATTTTGTTACCAGAAGCACCTATAGGACTTGTAGTGTGTTCGTGGCAGGCAGGCAGAGCTCCTATATTTTGTTACCAGAAGCACCTATAGGACTTGTAGTGTGTTCGTGGCAGGCAGGCAGAGCTCCTATATTTTGTTACCAGAAGCACCTATAGGACTTGTAGTGTGTTCGTGGCAGGCAGGCAGAGCTCCTATATTTTGTTCCCAGAAGCACCTATAGGACTTGTAGTGTGTTCGTGGCAGGCAGGCAGAGCTCCTATATTTTGTTCCCAGAAGCACCTATAGGACTTGTAGTGTGTTAGTCCCATCACACACACAGAGCTATATTTTGTTCCCAGAAGCACCTATAGGACTTGAAGTGTGTTAGTCCCATCACACACACAGAGCTATATTTTGTTCCCAGAAGCACCTATAGGACTTGAAGTGTGTTAGTCCCATCACACACACAGAGCTATATTTTCTTCCCAGAGGCACCTATAGGACTTGAAGTGTGTTAGTCCCATCACACACACAGAGCTATATTTTGTTCCCAGAGGCACCTATAGGACTTGAAGTGTGTTAGTCCCATCACACACACAGAGCTATATTTTGTTCCCAGAAGCACCTATAGGACTTGAAGTGTGTTAGTCCCATCACACACACACAGAGCTATATTTTGTTCCCAGAAGCACCTATAGGACTTGAAGTGTGTTAGTCCCATCACACACACAGAGCTATATTTTGTTCCCAGAAGCACCTATAGGACTTGAAGTGTGTTAGTCCCATCACACACACAGAGCTATATTTTGTTCCCAGAAGCACCTATAGGACTTGAAGTGTGTTAGTCCCATCACACACACAGAGCTATATTTTGTTCCCAGAAGCACCTATAGGACTTGAAGTGTGTTAGTCCCATCACACACACAGAGCTATATTTTGTTCCCAGAAGCACCTATAGGACTTGAAGTGTGTTAGTCCCATCACACACACAGAGCTATATTTTGTTCCCAGAAGCACCTATAGGACTTGAAGTGTGTTAGTCCCATCACACAGACCTTTATTTCCTTCCCAGAAGCACCTATAGGACTTGAAGTGTGTTAGTCCCATCACACACACAGAGCTATATTTTGTTCCCAGAAGCACCTATAGGACTTGAAGTGTGTTAGTCCCATCACACACACAGAGCTATATTTTGTTCCCAGAAGCACCTATAGGACTTGAAGTGTGTTAGTCCCATCACACACACAGAGCTATATTTTTCTTCCCAGAAGCACCTATAGGACTTGAAGTGTGTTAGTCCCATCACACAGACCTTTATTTTGTTCCCAGAAGCACCTATAGGACTTGAAGTGTGTTAGTCCCATCACACACACAGAGCTATATTTTGTTCCCAGAAGCACCTATAGGACTTGAAGTGTGTTAGTCCCATCACACACACAGAGCTATATTTTGTTCCAGAAGCACCTATAGGACTTGAAGTGTGTTAGTCCCATCACACAGACCTTTATTTCCTTCCCAGAAGCACCTATAGGACTTGAAGTGTGTTAGTCCCATCACACACACAGAGCTATATTTTGTTCCCAGAAGCACCTATAGGACTTGAAGTGTGTTAGTCCCATCACACACACAGAGCTATATTTTCTTCCCAGAAGCACCTATAGGACTTGAAGTGTGTTAGTCCCATCACACACACAGAGCTATATTTTGTTCCCAGAAGCACCTATAGGACTTGAAGTGTGTTAGTCCCATCACACACACAGAGCTATATTTCGTTCCCAGAAGAACCTATAGGACTTGAAGTGTGTTAGTCCCATCACACACACAGAGCTATATTTTGTTCCCAGAAGCACCTATAGGACTTGAAGTGTGTTAGTCCCATCACACACACAGAGCTATATTTTGTTCCCAGAAGCACCTATAGGACTTGAAGTGTGTTAGTCCCATCACACAGACCTTTATTTTGTTCCCAGAAGCACCTATAGGACTTGAAGTGTGTTAGTCCCATCACACACACAGAGCTATATTTTGTTCCCAGAAGCACCTATAGGACTTGAAGTGTGTTAGTCCCATCACACACACAGAGCTATATTTTGTTCCCAGAAGAACCTATAGGACTTGAAGTGTGTTAGTCCCATCACACACACAGAGCTATATTTTGTTCCCAGAAGCACCTATAGGACTTGAAGTGTGTTAGTCCCATCACACACACAGAGCTATATTTTCTTCCCAGAAGCACCTATAGGACTTGAAGTGTGTTAGTCCCATCACACACACAGAGCTATATTTTGTTCCCAGAAGCACCTATAGGACTTGAAGTGTGTTAGTCCCATCACACACACAGAGCTATATTTTGTTCCCAGAAGCACCTATAGGACTTGAAGTGTGTTAGTCCCATCACACACACAGAGCTATATTTTGTTCCCAGAAGCACCTATAGGACTTGAAGTGTGTTAGTCCCATCACACACACAGAGCTATATTTTGTTCCCAGAAGCACCTATAGGACTTGAAGTGTGTTAGTCCCATCACACACACAGAGCTATATTTTGTTCCCAGAAGCACCTATAGGACTTGAAGTGTGTTAGTCCCATCACACACACAGAGCTATATTTTGTTCCCAGAAGAACCTATAGGACTTGAAGTGTGTTAGTCCCATCACACACACAGAGCTATATTTTGTTCCCAGAAGCACCTATAGGACTTGAAGTGTGTTAGTCCCATCACACACACAGAGCTATATTTTGTTCCCAGAAGAACCTATAGGACTTGAAGTGTGTTAGTCCCATCACACACACAGAGCTATATTTTGTTCCCAGAAGCACCTATAGGACTTGAAGTGTGTTAGTCCCATCACATACACAGAGCTATATTTTCGTTCCCAGAAGCACCTATAGGACTTGAAGTGTGTTAGTCCCATCACACACACAGAGCTATATTTTGTTCCCAGAAGCACCTATAGGACTTGAAGTGTGTTAGTCCCATCACACACACAGAGCTATATTTTGTTCCCAGAAGCACCTATAGGACTTGAAGTGTGTTAGTCCCATCACACAGAGATCCTATATTTTGTTCCCAGAAGCAACTATAGGACTTGAAGTGTGTTAGTCCCATCACACAGACCTTTATTTTCTTCCCAGAAGCACCTATAGGACTTGAAGTGTGTTAGTCCCATCACACAGAGCTCCTCTATTTTCTTTGCAGAAGCACCCATAGGACTTCTAGTGTGTTAGTGGCATCACACAGAGCTCCTATATATTCTTCTCAGCAGCACCCACAGGACTTCTAGTGTGTTAGTGGCATCACACAGAGCTCCTCTATTTTCTTTGCAGAAGCACCCACAGGACTTCTAGTGTGTTAGTGGCATCACACAGAGCTCCTCTATTTTCTTTGCAGAAGCACCCATAGGACTTCTAGTGTGTTAGTGGCATCACACAGAGCTCCTATATATTCTTCTCAGCAGCACCCACAGGACTTCTAGTGTGTTAGTGGCATCACACAGAGCTCCTCTATTTTCTTTGCATAAGCACCCACAGGACTTCTAGTGTGTTAGTGGCATCACACAGAGCTCCTCTATTTTCTTTGCATAAGCACCCACAGGACTTCTAGTGTGTTAGTGGCATCACACAGAGCTCCTATATATTCTTCTCAGCAGCACCCACAGGACTTCTAGTGTGTTAGTGGCATCACACAGAGCTCCTCTATTTTCTTTGCATAAGCACCCACAGGACTTCTAGTGTGTTAGTGGCATCACACAGAGCTCCTCTATTTTCTTTGCAGAAGCACCCATAGGACTTCTAGTGTGTTAGTGGCATCACACAGAGCTCCTATATATTCTTCTCAGCAGCACCCACAGGACTTCTAGTGTGTTAGTGGCATCACACAGAGCTCCTCTATTTTCTTTGCAGAAGCACCCACAGGACTTCCAGTGTGTTAGTGGCATCACACAGAGCTCCTCTATTTTCTTAGCAGAAGCACCCATAGGACTTCTAGTGTGTTAGTGGCATCACACAGAGCTCCTCTATTTTCTTTGCAGAAGCACCCACAGGACTTCTAGTGTGTTAGTGGCATCACACAGAGCTCCTCTATTTTCTTTGCATAAGCACCCACAGGACTTCTAGTGTGTTAGTGGCATCACACAGAGCTCCTCTATTTTCTTTGCAGAAGCACCCATAGGACTTCTAGTGTGTTAGTGGCATCACACAGAGCTCCTATATATTCTTCTCAGCAGCACCCACAGGACTTCTAGTGTGTTAGTGGCATCACACAGAGCTCCTCTATTTTCTTTGCAGAAGCACCCACAGGACTTCTAGTGTGTTAGTGGCATCACACAGAGCTCCTCTATTTTCTTTGCAGAAGCACCCACAGGACTTCTAGTGTGTTAGTGGCATCACACAGAGCTCCTCTATTTTCTTTGCATAAGCACCCACAGGACTTCTAGTGTGTTAGTGGCATCACACAGAGCTCCTCTATTTTCTTTGCAGAAGCACCCATAGGACTTCTAGTGTGTTAGTGGCATCACACAGAGCTCCTATATATTCTTCTCAGCAGCACCCACAGGACTTCTAGTGTGTTAGTGGCATCACACAGAGCTCCTCTATTTTCTTTGCAGAAGCACCCATAGGACTTCTAGTGTGTTAGTGGCATCACACAGAGCTCCTATATATTCTTCTCAGCAGCACCCACAGGACTACCGACTACAATGGCTGGAAGACCGCCAAGGGGAGGCAGAGCGTGCAGAGCCAAGAACACAGGGCAGGCAGGCTCTGTTTCTAGTGGACGTGGCCGTGGACGTGGACGTGGTCGTGCATCGTCATCAGCACGTGGCCATGGGACACGCGCGTCTTTGTTTTCGGCAGCTGGACATGTGGAGCCGCATCATGCTGAAGGCTTGGTAGAATGGATGACCAAGCCCTCCTCATCCTCCTCATCCTCTCTCACCCAGGCTCAGGGTACTGACAGAGCATCATCAGCCACCCCTTCCCTAGACCCACCATGTCCTCCTGAGGAGTCCCCCGAACTCTTTGAGCACAGTGTTGGGTACATGCTCCAGGAGGATGCCCAACGATTCGAAGGCTCGGATGACGATACCCAGCTTGAGGAATCTGGCAGTACTGTTCCACCAGCTGCAGCTTACTGCCAGGTTTGCTCTAGTGGTGAAGAGGGAGGGGATGATGAGGTCACTGACTCCACGTGGGTGCCTCAAGGGAGAGAGGATGAGGAGGAGGACGAGGAGGAGGAGGATGCGGCGTCACATGTCCAACGAGGCAGGATGCCCCCTGGAGGCCAGGTAGAGGCCAGCACAGCAACTGTACAACACCGCAGAGCTCCGCCTGTGCAGGGCGCTGCCTCTGCACGTTATCAGAAAAGTTCTTTGGTGTGGGCCTTTTTTGAGACGAGTGCAGCAGATCGCACCACTGCTATTTGCAATATTTGTCTCAAGCGTATCTCGCGTGGCCAAAACATCAGCCGCTTGGGCACGACAAGCATGACCAGACATATGGCGACCTGCCATGCAGCTCGTTGGCAGGCACACATAAAAGACCCACACCAAAGAACTAAGCGGACCTCTCCTTGCTCCTCCTCAGCTGGGATCTCCATCCCCACTACACCTTCAGTCCTCTCTGAAAGCTGCTCTGAGAGGACTGAAGGTGTAGAATTAGGTGTGTCACAACCAAGTACTTGCAGTACACCGACGTCCGATTGCAGCAGGCAAATTTCCCTGCCCCAGCTGCTGGACCGTAGAAAGAAGTACACTCCCAGCCATCCACATGCCCAGCGGTTGAATGCTAGCCTTGCTAAATTGCTAGCACTTCAACTGCTGCCTTTTCAGTTGGTAGACTCGGCCCCCTTCCGTGAGTTTGTTCAATGTGCGGTTCCTCAGTGGCAGGTTCCCAAACGCCACTTTTTCTCGCGGAAGGCGATTCCGTCTCTCTACCGGCATGTGGAGGGCAATGTCCATGCCTCGCTGGACAGGGCGGTCAGCGGTAAGGTGCATATTACCGCTGACTCATGGTCCAGCAGGCATGGACAGGGACGGTACCTTTCTTTCACGGCCCATTGGGTCACTCTATTGGCAGCTGGGAGGGATGCAGGACAAGGTGCAGTAGTGTTGGAGGTTGTTCCGCCACCACGCCTCCAAAACGCGACTACTGCTACTGGTTGTGACACACCTCTCTCCTCCACCCCCTCCTCTTCTTCTTCCTCCAGTGCTCTGTCCTTGGAACCAGCGGTGCTCCGTAGGCGTACAAGGGGCTACGCAAGTACGCAGGCAAAAAGATGCCATGCCGTGCTTGCGCTGGTGTGTTTGGGGGACAGGAGCCACACTGGGCCAGAGGTTCTGGCAGCTCTGCAGGGGCAGGCCGAGAGGTGGTTGACGCCACGTCAGCTTAAGCCAGGAATGGTCGTTTCTGACAATGGCACCAACCTCCTCTCCGCCCTGCGACAGGGGCAGCTCACCCATGTGCCCTGCATGGCTCACGTCCTCAACCTGGTGGTGCAGCGGTTCTTGGGCAGGTTCCCAGGCTTACAGGATGTCCTGAGGCAGGCCAGGAAAGTCTGTGTGCATTTCCGCCGATCTTATAATGCCAGTGCTCGGCTGACTGAGCTGCAAAAGGAGCTGAACCTGCCCAAGAACCGCCTAATATGTGACATGCCCACCAGGTGGAACTCAACGTTGGCCATGCTGCAGCGACTGCACACGCAGCAGAGGGCCATCAATGAGTACCTTTGCGACTACGGCACCAGGACAGGGTCAGGGGAGCTTGGTTTTTTTTCCCCACGTCAGTGGAGCATGATCAGGGATGCATGCACTGTCCTCTCACCATTTGAGGAGGCCACGAGGATGGTGAGCAGTGACAGTGCATGCATCAGTGACACTGTCCCTCTTGTACACCTGTTGGAGCATACGCTGCGTGGGATAATGGACAGGGCACTTGAGGCAGAACAGAGGCAGGAAGAGGAGGACTTCCTTGCCTCTCAAGGCCCCCTTTATCCGGACAGTGTTCCTTCTGTCCCACCCATCACACAGGAAGAGGATGAGGAGGAGGAGGAGGAGGAGGAGGAGGATTGTGTGAGCATGGAGGTGGAGCCTGGCACTCAGCATCAGCAGCAGCAGTCTTTTAGGGATGATGTACAGTCCCAACAAACCAGTGGACTTGTACGTGGCTGGGAGGAGGTGGCTGGCGATCATGTCATCCTCAGTGACCCAGAAGACTCCGGACCGAATGCCTCAGCTAACCTACGCTGCATGGCCTCCCTGATCCTGCAAAGCCTGCGGAAGGATCCTCGTGTTCTTCGGATCAAGGAGAGGGACCATTACTGGCTGGCCACTCTCCTTGATCCGCGGTACAAGGGTAAGGTTGCGGACCTTATCTTGCCGTCGCAGAGGGAGCAGAGGATGAGACATCTCAGGGAGGCCTTGCAGAAAGGTCTGTGCAACGCGTTCCCAGAAACTGGGAGGCTACAAACTCCTGGTCCTGGGCGACGAGTTGCTGAGGCTTCGGTCAGTGGCAGAAGGAGCGGTGGGGAAGGTGGACGTCTGACCGATGCGTTCAGACAATTTTTTAGTCCGCAGCCCCAAGGTATGATCGGTTCCAGCAACCATCGCCAGCGTCTGATATACATGGTGCAGGAATACCTTGGGGCAAGGTCAGACTTGGACACCTTTCCCACCGAAAATCCTCTGGCTTACTGGGTCCTGAGGATGGATCACTGGCCAGAGCTTGCACAGTATGCAATTGAGCTACTGGCCTGTCCTGCCTCCAGCGTTCTTTCCGAACGCACATTCAGTGCTGCTGGAGGATTTGTGACTGATCATAGGGTGCGCCTGTCCACCGCCTCGGTTGATCGACTGACATTCATCAAAATGAATCAGTCTTGGATCACCACCAGCTACCAGGCACCTGAGGCGGATATAACCGAATAATTTTTAATGTCACATCCCTTCAAGACTGCCTATGCTGATGCTGAGTGACTGTCCTCTTATGTTCACTGACTATCCTCTTCCTCCTCCTCAATGATCCATGCCACCACACCAGTGCCTAAGGCACAATTTTTCAGCCCCTGTTTAACAGGGGCGTGTACTTCCAATTTTTTAAAAAAAATGCTTCGCAACACGTGTGACTGCTGTGCTCCAAGTACAGTCTCTGTGAGGGGTTGCAGTGTTGTGGCACCAGCACCAGTGCCTAAGGCACAATTTTTCAGCCCCTGTTTAACAGGGGCGGGTACTTACAATTTTTTAAAAAAATGCTTCGCAACACGTGTGACTGCTGTGCTCCAAGTACAGTATCTGTGAGGGCCGGGTTGCAGTGTTGTGGCACCAGCACCAGTGCCTAAGGCACAATTTTTCAGCCCCTGTTTAACAGGGGCGGGTACTTACAATTTTTTAAAAAAATGCTTCGCAACACGTGTGACTGCTGTGCTCCAAGTACAGTATCTGTGAGGGCCGGGTTGCAGTGTTGTGGCACCAGCACCAGTGCCTAAGGCACAATTTTTCAGCCCCTGTTTAACAGGGGCGGGTACTTACAATTTTTTTAAAAAATGCTTCGCAACACGTGTGACTGCTGTGCTCCAAGTACAGTATCTGTGAGGGCCGGGTTGCAGTGTTGTGGCACCAGCACCAGTGCCTAAGGCACAATTTTTCAGCCCCTGTTTAACAGGGGCGGGTACTTACAATTTTTTTAAAAAAATGCTTCGCAACACGTGTGACTGCTGTGCTCCAAGTACAGTATCTGTGAGGGCCGGGTTGCAGTGTTGTGGCACCAGCACCAGTGCCTAAGGCACAATTTTTCAGCCCCTGTTTAACAGGGGCGGGTACTTACAATTTTTAAAAAAAATGCTTCGCTAAACGTGTGACTGCTGTGCTCCAAGTACAGTATCTGTGAGGGCCGGGTTGCAGTGTTGTGGCACCAGCACCAGTGCCTAAGGCACAATTTTTCAGCCCCTGTTTAACAGGGGCGTGTACTTCCAATTTTTTAAAAAAATGCTTCGCAACACGTGTGACTGCTGTGCTCCAAGTACAGTCTCTGTGAGGGGTTGCAGTGTTGTGGCACCAGCACCAGTGCCTAAGGCACAATTTTTCAGCCCCTGTTTAACAGGGGCGGGTAATTACGAATCTTGATCTAATAGTTCACAGCAGGGCCCATTCCTGCGCCCACCAAGAGTAACTATGAGGGCCTGCAGTCTTGTGGCAACACCGTCCACCACCACCGCCAAAGGCCCAATTTTTCTGCCCTGTTCATCAGGTGCTTGCAATTACAAATCTTGATCTAATAACTCACAACAGGGCCCATTCCTGCGCCCACCAAGAGTAACTGTGAGGGCCTACAGTCTTGTGGCAACACCGTCCACCACCACCGCCAAAGGCCCAATTTTTCTGCCCTGTTCATCAGGTGCTTGCAATTACAAATCTTGATCTAATAACTCACAGCAGGGCCCATTCCTGCGCCCACCAAGAGTAACTATGAGGGCCTACAGTCTTGTGGCAACACCGTCCACCACCACCGCCAAAGGCCCAATTTTTCTGCCCTGTTCATCAGGTGCTTGCAATTACAAATCTTGATCTAATAACTCACAGCAGGGCCCATTCCTGCGCCCACCAAGAGTAACTGTGAGAGCTTACAGTCTTGTGGCAACACCGTCCACCACCACCACCACCCCCAATTTTTCTGCCCTGTTCAACAGGTGCATGCAATTACAAATCTTGATCTATTAACTCATAGCAGGGCCCATTCCTGTGCCCACCAGTCTTGTGGCTACACCAACATCTAATAGGGCAAATTTCTGCAGAGTATATACGCCAGGCCCCTACTTTCAAACATCCAACTTACAAACGACTCCTACTTGCAAATGGAAAGAGAAAACAGGAAGTGAGAGGAAATCTACCCCTAGGAAGGGAAATTCTATCCTGTTAGATTTAATTTGGGAAAAAGGTATCTCCTCTCTACTGATACTTTATCACCAATCCTTGTTTCAATTAAAACCCCACTTTTCCAAAAACATTTGTCATTGGGACGGAAAGTGAGGTGACATGTTCTGAACAGATGTGCAAAGACAGCAAATGTTACAGGGGTGATAACCCCTCCCTATGTTCTCCAAAAAGCTTAAAAATAGATTTTTTTGGGATGGAGCTACACTTCATAATGTACCTGTTCAGATTCTACTTAAGAACAAACCTAAAGCCGCAAGTGGTTTTAAATGGCTTCTTTTTTTCCTTTACAAATGTCATTTTGTGCAAGGACAGTTCTAAACACGGGAAACACATGCCACTTCACAGGCATACTTTAGACACCCCCCAGGTACCATATTTAAAGGAAAATTTCACTTTTTTTTTTTCACTTTATGCATCATTAAAATGACTGCTCCCGAAAAAACGTTAGTTTTTAAAAGTTCTTTTTGCATTGATATATGTCCCCTGGGGCAGGACCCGGGTCCCCAAACCTGTTTTATGACATTAACATGCATATTGGCCGTTGTAATTAGCACTTTTGATTTCGAACGTTCGCGTCCATTATAACGTATAGGGTTCGAAAATTCGCGCGAACTTTCGGTCCGTTCGAAGGTTCTGGTTCGAACCGAACCCGGGGGTGTTTGGCTCATCCCTAGTCACCACCCATCAAAGTACCTGTCACAGCCCATCTGAGTACCTGTCACAGCCCATCTGAGTACCTGAGTACTGTCACAGCCCATCTGAGTACTCGAGTACTCGAGTACCTGTCACAGCCCATCTGAGTACCCGAGTTCCTGAGTACCTGTCACAGCCCATCTGAGTACCTGAGTTCCTGAGTACCTGTCACAGCCCATCTGAGTACCAGAGTACCTGTGTACCTGTCACAGTCCATCTGAGTACCAGAGTACCTGTGTACCTGTCACAGTCCATCTGAGTACCTGAGTACCTGTCACACTTCATCTGAGTACCTGTCACAGTTCATCTGAGTACCTGAGTACCCGAGTACCTGTCACAGACCATCTAAGTACCTGAGTACCTGTCACAGCCCATCTGAGTACCCGAGTACCTGAGTACTGTCACAGCCCATCTGAGTACTCGAGTACCTGTCACAGCCCATCTGAGTACCCGAGTTCCTGAGTACCTGTCACAGCCCATCTGAGTACCAGAGTACCTGTGTACCTGTCACAGCCCATCTGAGTATCAGAGTACCTGTGTACCTGTCACAGTCCATCTGAGTACCTGAGTACCTGTCACAGTTCATCTGAGTACCCGAGTACCCGAGTACCTGTCACAGACCATCTAAGTACCTGAGTACCTGTCACATCCCACCTGAGTACCTGTCACAGTCCATCTAAGTAACTGAGTACCTGTCACAGTTCATTTGAGTACCCGAGTACCTGAGTACCTGTCACAGTTCATCTGAGTACCTGAGTACCTGTCACAGCCCATCTGAGTACCCAAGTACCTGAATATCTGTCACAGTATATCTGAGTATCTGAGTACCTGTCACAGTTCATCTGAGTACCTGTCACAGCCCATCTGAGTACCCAGGTACCTGAGTACCTGTCACAGTATATCTGAGTCCCTGAGTACCTGTCGCAGTTCATCTGAGTACCTGAGTACCTGTCACAGCCCATCTGAGTACCCAAGTACCTGAGTACCTTTCACAGTATATTTGAGTACCCGAGTACCTGAGTACCTGAGTATCTGTCACAGTCCATCTGAGTACCTGTCACAGTCCTTCTGAGTACCCAAGTACCGGTGTACCTGTCACAGCCTGAGTACCTGTCACAGTTCATCTGAGTACCTAAGTACCTGTCACAGTTCATCTGAGAACCTGAGTACCTGTTACATCCCACCTGAGTACCTGTCACAGTCCATCTAATTAACTGAGTACCTGAATATCTGTCACAGTATATCTGTGTATGTGAGTACCTGTCACAGTTCATCTGAGTACCTGTCACAGCCCATCTGAGTACCCAAGTACCTGAGTACCTATCACAGTATATCTGAGTACCTGTCGCAGTTCATCTGAGTACCCGAGTACCTGAATATCTGTCACAGTATATCTGAGTATCTGAGTACCTGTCACAGTTCATCTGAGTACCTGTCACAGCCCATCTGGGTACCCAAGTACCTGAGTACCTATCACAGTATATCTGAGTACCTGTCGCAGTTCATCTGAGTACCTGAATACCTGTCACAGCCCATCTGAGTACCCAAGTACCTGAGTACCTTTCACAGTATATCTGAGTACCCGAGTACCTGTCCCAGTCTGAGTACCTGAGTACCTGTCACAGTCTACCTGAGTACCTGTCACAGTCTACCTGAGTACCAGAGTACCTGAGTACCTGTCACAGTCCATCTAAGTACCTGAGTATCTGTCACAGTTCATCTGAGTACCTGAGTACATGTCACAGTCCATCTGATTACTTGAGTACCTGTCAAAGTCCATCTGAGTACCTGAGTACCTGTCACATCCCATCTGAGTACCCGGGCACCTGAGTACCTGTCACAGTTCATTTGAGTACCAGAGTACCTGAGTACCTGTCACAGTCCATCTGAGAACCTGAGTACCTGTCACAGTCCATCTGGGTACCGGAGTACCTATCACAGTATATCTGAGTACCTGAGTACCTGTCACAGTTCATCTGAGTACCTGAGTACCTGTCACAGCCCATTTGAGTACCCAAGTACCTAAGTACCTGTCACAATATATCTGAGTACCTGTCACAGCCCATCTGAGTACCCAAGTACCTGAGTACCTTTCACAGTATATCTGAGTACCCGAGTACCTGTCACAGTTTGAGTACCTGTGTACCTGTCACAGTTCATCTGAGTACCTGAGTACCTGTCACAGTCCATCTAAGTACCTGTCACAGTTCATCTGAGTACCTGAGTACATGTCACAGTCCATCTGATTACTTGAGTACCTGTCAAAGTCCATCTGAGTACCTGAGTACCTGTCACATCCCATCTGAGTACCCGGGCACCTGAGTACCTGTCACAGTTCATTTGAGTACCAGAGTACCTGAGTACCTGTCACAGTCCATCTGAGAACCTGAGTACCTGTCACAGTCCATCTGGGTACCGGAGTACCTATCACAGTATATCTGAGTACCTGAGTACCTGTCACAGTTCATCTGAGTACCTGAGTACCTGTCACAGCCCATCTGAGTACCCAAGTACCTAAGTACCTGTCACAATATATCTGAGTACCTGTCACAGCCCATCTGAGTACCCAAGTACCTGAGTACCTTTCACAGTATATCTGAGTACCCGAGTACCTGTCACAGTTTGAGTACCTGTGTACCTGTCACAGTTCATCTGAGTACCCAAGTACCAGAGTACCTGAGTACCTGTCACAGTCCATCTGAGTACCTGAGTATCTGTCACAGTTCATTTGAGTACCCGAGTACCTGAGTACCTGTCACAGTTCATCTGAGTACCTGAGTATCTGTCCCAGTTCATCTGAGTACCTGTCACAGTTCATCTGATTACCCGAGTACCTGTGGCAGGTACTCAGATGAACTGTGACAGGTACTCAGATGGACTGTGACAGGTACTCAGTTCATCTGAGTACCGGAGTACCTGAGTACCTGTCACAGCCCATCTGAGTACCTGAGTACCTGTCACAGTAAATCTGAGTACCCGAGTACCTGTCACAGTATATCTGAGTACCCGAGTACCTCTCGCAGTCCATCTGAGTACCTGTCACAGTTCATCTGAGTACACGAGTACCTGAGTACCTGTCACAGTTCATCAAGTACCTGTCACAGCCCATCTGAGTACCTAAGTACCTGTTACTGCCCATCTGAGTACCCGAGTACCAGTCACCAGACCATCAGAGTACCAGTGTACCTGTCACCAGGCCATCAGAGTACCCAAGTACCTGTCACAGCCCTTCTGAGTACCCGAGTACCTAAGTATCTGTCACAGCATATCTGAGTACCTGTTACAGTTCAACTGAGTACCTGTCACAGCCCATCTGAGTACCTGAGTACCTGTCACAGTATATCTGAGTACCCGAGTACCTGTCACAGTCCATCTGATTACCTAGGTACCTGTCACAGTTCACCTGAGTACCTGTCACAGTCCATCTGAGTACCTGTCACCGCCCATCTGAGTACCCGAGTACCAGTCACCAGGCCATCAGAGTACTGGTGTACCTGTCACCAGGCCATCAGAGTACCCGAGTACCTGTCACAGCCCATCTGAGTACCCGAGTACCTGACTACCTGTCACAGTATATCTGAGTACCTGAGTACCTGTAACAGTTCATCTGAGTACCTGAGTACCTGTCACAGCCCATCTGAGTACCTGAGTATCTGAGTACCTGTCACAGTATATCTGAGTACCTGAGTACCTGTCACAGTTCATCTGAGTACCTGAGTACCTGTCACAGTTCATCTGAGTACACGAGTATCTTAGCACCTGTCACAGCCCATCTGAGTATCTGTTACAGTTCATCTGAGTAAACGAGTACCTGAGCACCTGTCACAGCCCATCTGAGTATCTGTCACAGTTCATCTGAGTACCTGAGTACCTGTCACAGTCCATCGAATACCTGTCACAGGCCATTTAAGTACCTGAGTACTTGTCACAGCCCATCTGAGTACCTGTCACTGCCCATCTGAGTACCCGAGTGCCAGTCACCAGGCCATCAGAGTACCCGTGTAACCCTCCAGGCCATCAGAGTACCGGAGTACCTGTCACCAGGCCATCAGAGTACCGGAGTACCTGTCACCAGGCCATCAGAGTACCAGAGTACCTGTCACCAGGCCATCAGAGTACCCGAGTACCTGTCACCAGGCCATCAGAGTACCCGAGTACCTGTCACAAGCCCATCAGAGTAACCGAGTACCTTTCTCCAGCCCATCAGAGTACCCAAGCACCTATCTGCAGCCCATGCCTCATAAACGTTTGCTTTCCAAAATGGGGTCATTTTGTGGCTAATTCCACTGTCCTGGTGCTCAAGGACCTTCAAAAGTGTGATAGGTAGGAATGAAATGAGATGTGTAATTTATGCTCCTAGAACGCCTGAAGGTACTATGTTCAATGTTGGGCCTCTGTATGTGGCCAGGCTGTGTAAAAGTCTCACACGTGTGGTATCACCATACTCAGGAGGAGTAGCAGAATGTGTTTTTTTTTGTAATTTTTGCTATATACATGATTTGAGTTAGAAATATCTTATAAACTGACCACTTTGTGTAAAAAAAAAAAAAATGTTTCAATTTTCTTTCCATGCTTTCTGAAGACTTGTGGGAAAAAAATGAACCATTCAAAAGACTCATTATACCTCATAGAATAGATGTTGGGGTGTTTGCTTTACAAAATGGGGTAATTTTGTGGGTAATTTTACTGTTCCGGTGCTTCAGGGCCTTCACAAATGTAATAGGTCATTAGGAAATTAGAGGTGTAATTTATGCTCCTAGAACCCCTGATGGTGCTTGCTGCATGTTGGACCTCTCTGTGTGGCCAGACTGTGTAAAAGTCACACACATGTGGTATCGCCATACTCGGGAGGAGTAGCAGAATGTATTTTGGGGTGTAATTGGAAGTATGCATATGCTGTGAGTGAGAAATAACTTGTTATTATCACAATTTTGAAAAAAAAAAATCTTAATTTTCCCAAGAATTGTGGGAAAATATTACAATTTCAAAAAAACTCACCATGCCTTTTACTAAATACCTTTGACTGTCTACTTTTCAAAAAGGGGTCATTTGGGGGTATTTGTACTTTCCTGATCAGGTGTGATCAGGTGTAATAATTTTTCAATGATTTGCACCATAGCTTGTAGACTCTATAACTTTCACAGAGACTAAATAATAGCCACTAATTTGGGTTATTTTTACCAAAGAGATGTAGCAGTATAAATTTTGGCCCAAATTTTATGAACAAAAATGACTTATTTGCAAACTTTTATCATATAAAATTAAAAAAAAAGTGTTTTTTTTTTTTTTTTTTTTAAATGTCACTATTTTTTCACTTATGTGTTATGTCGCAAAAAATAAAAGTGGTGGTTAAATACCACCAAAAGAAAGCTCTATTTATATGAAAAAAATGATAAAAATGTTGTTTAGGTACCGTGTTGCATGACTGAGTAATTGCCATTGAAAATGCGTGAGCGATCAAAGCTAAAAATTGGTCTGGGCAGGAAGGGTGTATAAATGTCCTGAATTGAAGTGGCTAAAATCCATACTAGACCCAAAGGGCCTGATTTGGATTTTTTTTTGGGGGGGGGGACCCCACGATGTTTTAAAAAAAAAAATTGGTTTGGAATTTCCCTTAAAATCTATACCAGACCCAAAGGTCTGGTATAACTACTAAACTAACTACCAAACTAGTAAACCTCAAATTTATTGGAAAACACTTTGTCGATCAAAAGCCTGTGGAGGTGCAGCTTTACCAGACCCTGAGCATTATTATAAGGCAGTTATATTTTCTCGTATTTTAGACTGGTTTCACCACTCTCACGATAAACAATGGTCCCAACTGGAAACAGATTCTTCTCCATTAAATCCTAAAGCTGCCCTCTGGCTCCCTCTCAAAGATATCAGATCCCGCTCTTCTTGGCCCAGGCTCACCTATACGGTTTTAGAATGCTGACATCATTACTTAACCACTTCACATCCAGGCCAATTCTGACATTTCTCTCCTACATGTAAAATTCATAATTTTTTTGCTCGAAAATTACATAGAACCCCCAAACATTATATATGTTTTTTTAGCAAAGACCCTAGAGAATACAATGACGGTCGTTGCAACTTTTTATCTCGCACGGTATTTGCGCAGCAATTTTTCATGCTTAAAAAAAAACAAAACAGTAAAGTTAGCCCAATTTTTTTTTGCATAATGTGAAAGACGAAGATACGCCGAGTAAATAGATATCCAACATGTCACGCTTCTAAATTGCACGCGCTCGTGGAATGGCGCCAAACTTTGGTATTTAAAAATCCCCATAGGCAAGGCTTTAAATGTTTTTACTGGTTACATGTTTTGAGTTACAGAGGAGTTCTAGGGCTAGAATTATTGCTCTCGCTCTAACGTTCGCAGTGATACCTCACATGTGTGGTTTGAACACCGTTGTCATATGTGGGCGGGGCTTACGTATGCGTTCACTTCTGCGTACGAGCTCACGGGGACAGGGGCGCTTTAAAAAAAAAAAAATTTTTTTATTATTGTTAATTTGACTTTTATTTTTTTAGTTTGACACTTTAAAAAAAAAAAAAATTGATTACTTTTATTCCTATTACAAGGAATGTAAACATCCCTTGTAACAGGAATATTACATGATCGGACCTATTTACAGTGAGATATGGGGTCAATAAGACCCCACATCTCACCTCTAGGCTGGGAAGCCTAAAATAAAAAAAAATTAAAAACGATCGTCGCTTCCCAGCCGAGGCGGCACCCTTATTTGAATACAGAGGCCGGGTGTGACATCATAACATCGCGCCCGGCCTCCGAACGATCATAGAGACTCCGGCGACCATCTGGTCCGCCGGAGATCTCTATGGTCATCATCCGGGGGCCGGCGGATCCTGTGTCCGACTCACCAATGGAAGCGTCCCCTCCCGCCGCCCGTAAGAACGATCAAGCGGCGGAACAGCCGCTATGATCATTCTTATGGTGCAGGGAATCGCCGGCTGAAAACGGCAATATCTGATTGATGTCTGTAGCTAAAGGGCATCATTCAGATATACCCCCGGAAAGCCTACGGATGGGAAGTGGTTAAACTAATTTCCTCTGTCTTCCATCCCAGGCCCTCTCACTCCTTTTATTAGACAAAAAGTGTTTTTTTTTTTCAAAAATGTCACTATTTTTTCACTTATGTCGCAAAAAATAAAAAATCCAGTGGTGATTAAATACCACCAAAAGAAAGCTCTATTTATATGAAAAAAATGATAAAAATGTTGTTTGGGTACAGTGTTGCATGACTGAGTAATTGCCATTGAAAATGCGTGAGCGCTGAAAGCTAAAAATTGTCCATTAAATCCTAAAGCTGCCCTTTGGCTCCCTCTCAAAGATATCAGATCCCACTCTTCTTGGCCCAGGCTCACCTATACGGTTTTAGAATGCTGACATCATTACTTCAACTAATTTCCTCTGTCTTCCATCCCAGGCCCTCTCACTCCTTTTAATAGACAAAAAGTAATTTTTTTTCAAAAATGTCACTATTTTTTCACTTATGTCGCAAAAAATAAAAAATCCAGTGGTGATTAAATACCACCAAAAGAAAGCTCTATGCGTGAGCGCTGAAAGCTAAAAATTGGTCTGGGCAGGAAGAGTGTATAAATGTCCTGTATTGAAGTGGTTAAAATCCATACTAGACCCAAAGGGCCTGATATGGATTTTTTTGGGGGGGGACCCCACGATGTTTTAAAAAAAAAATTGATTTGGAATTCCCCTTAAAATCTATACCAGACCCAAAGGTCTGGTATAACTACTAAACTAACTACCAAACTAGTAAACCTCAAATTTATTGGAAAACACTTTGTCGATCAAAAGCCTGTGGAGGTGCAGCTTTACCAGACCCTGAGCATTATTATAAGGCAGTTATATTTTCTCGCATTTTAGACTGGTTTCACCACTCCCATGATAAACAATGGTTCCAACTGGAAACGAAACAGATTCTTCTCCATTAAATCTTAAAGCTGCCCTCTGGCTCCCTCTCAAAGATATCAGATCCTGCTCTTCTTGGCCCTGGCTCACCTATACGGTTTTAGAATGCTGACATCATTACTTAAACCAGGCCTCGACAATTCCCGGTCGCCAGGTCGCAATGGCGACTTGAATTAGGGTCCTGGCACCTGGGGCGACACAGCTGGGGTATCCTGTCTTCCTGTGGACCCCGACCCGCCGCGCGATCGAATCGGGCCGCGCCGTCCAGTAATTTAGGCCGCGGCTTTGCGGCCTTCTGAAGCACTAATATGTAATATGGCGCCATCTGGTGGTGGCCGTTGATATTGCAACACCTCTAACATTGCTAATGCAATGTTAATGGAGCTTCAAAGCCCTGCCTGTTTCTCACTGCCCACCCATCTCCTTCCTAAAGTGGAGAAGAGAAGGAAGTGATTGCAGGCGTCATCTGGCGCCTTTTGCCTAACGGTGAGTGTGGTGGTGGCTGGTTTGAATTCATATAGCTTTTTTTTCTTTTTTTTTTTTTTCTTTTTTATAATAGCTTTGATTTTTATTTTTTTTTAAAGGTAAAAAACTTTTTTATTTTTTTTCTTAACTACATGCCGACCGGGCCATAGCCGAAAGACGGCTACAGCGCGGTCGGCTTATCCTCAGTGGACGTCCTACGGACGTCCTCCGAGAAACCTGCTCCGGCGCGCCCCCTGAGGCGCGCACTCGGGAACATCCATGACCGCCGGGTCCCGAGGACCCGGCGCATCACGGTAAACAGCCGCTGGTGGCGGCCGTTTACCACGTGATCGCTCCGTCAAATGACGGAGCGATCACATGTACACAAACTGGTGTCGGCAGAGTGAGAGGGGAGAAGCGGAAAGGGGGAGAGACGGGACCAGCGATGTGGGCTGGATGTGTAGTGCCCACAGCGCTTGTCAGTGCCTGCAATGCTCTGCCCCCACTGTGCAACGCTCTGCCCCCACAATACTGTGCAACACTGCAATACTGTGCAACACTGCAATACTGTGCCACCACTGTGCAATGCTCTGCCACCACAATACTGTGCAACATTGCAATGCTTTGCCACCACAATACTGTGCAATGCTCTGCCACCACAATACTGTGCAACACTGCAACACTCTGCCAATGCTCTGCCACCACAATACTGTGCAACACTGCAATACTCTGCCACCACTGTGCAATGCTCTGCCACCACAATACTGCGCAACACTGCAATGCTCTGCCATCACAATACTGTGCAAAAGATTGGTTCATTTTTATATTGAAAATAAAGCTTTGTCATCGTTAAAAAAAAATACTGGCTCCTAACTTTTTTTAGCTGGCTCCTAGAGTCCAAGCAAATTTGTCAAGCCCTGACTTAAACTAATTTCCTCTGTCTTCCATCCCAGGCCCTCTCACTCCTTTTAGTAGACAAAAAGTGTTTTTTTTTCAAAAATTTCAAAATTTTTTCACTTATGTCGCAAAAAATAAAAAATTCAGTGGTGATTAAATACCACAAAAAGAAAGCTCTATTTATATGAAAAAAATGATAAAAATTTTGTTTGGGTACAGTGTTGCATGACTGAGTAATTGCCATTGAAAATGCGTGAGCGCTGAAAGATAAAATTTGGTCTGGGCAGGAAGGGTGTATAAATGTCCTGTATTGAAGTGGTTAAAATCCATACTAGACCCAAAGGGCCTGTATGGATTTTTTTTGGGGGGGGGGGGGGGTGGGACCCCACAATGTTTTAAAAAAAAAAAATTGGTTTGGAATTCCCCTTAATATCTATACCAGACCAAAAGGTCTGGTATAACTACTAAACTAACTACCAAACTAGTAAACCTCAAATTTATTGGAAAACACTTTGTCGATCAAAAGCCTGTGGAGGTGCAGCTTTACCTGACCCTGAGCATTATTATAAGGCAGTTATATTTTCTCGCATTTTAGACTGGTTTCACCACTCTCACGATAAACAATGGTCCCAACTGGAAACAGATTCTTCTCCATTAAATCCTAAAGCTGCCCTCTGGCTCCCTCTCAAAGATATCAGATCCCGCTCTTCTTGGCCCTGGCTCACCTATACGGTTTTAGAATGCTGACATCATTACTTCAACTAATTTCCTCTGTCTTCCATCCCAGGCCCTCTCACTCCTTTTAATAGACAATCCTTGCTTCCCTACTGGTTTCCATTCACATGCTATTTTAAGCTGGGACAAATCTTATTGGCTGCAGATCAGACATATGATTTTGGAGGATATATTTATGTCATTCTCAAATTTTCAAACTGTACATGATCAGAGTATAGGCATTTGGATCTCTATCTACAACTACAACGTTTTTACTGCTCCTTAACACCGAGATCCACTATTCATCGACCGTTCACAGAATTTGAGCAGTTATGTATATCTTTGGAGCCACCAACACACACTATATCTAAGATTTATACCTTAATATCTAGTCTCAATTCACCAGGTCTACCACCATATACGGCCAAATGAGCTTTGGAACGCGGCCGTCCAATACAAGAGAAGGAGTGGAACCACATTTTTATCAACACTCATAAATTTTCAATAGCTTGTGATACCCAAGAACGCAATTTTAAATTGCTATCAAGATGGTACCTCACTCCAGTCAACTTGTGAATTTTTCCATCACAATAAGATCTATGCTGGTGTTGCCATGCTTTTATAGGCAATCTTTCTCATCTTTGGTGGGTTTGTCCTCCTAATTATAAACTCTGGGAACAAGTAATTCATCTTTATAATTTAGCCAAGGACAAATTAGTTCCTAATTCTGTTGACCTGGCTCTTTTCTCTTTTATACCTTGATTACTGCCTAGAGCTAAAAAATCTCTTCTCTGTTTTATTCTCTCAGCAGTTAGACAATTGATACCTAGATATTGGAAATCTTCTATCAATCCTGGAGTGTATTGAGACTCTCAATGGTATCATGTGTATGGAGGAATTGTTAGCCAAAAATAATGATACTACTGAGAAGTTTAAAGGGGTGTGGCTGACATGGATAACATTGAAAGACTCAAAGTTATTAGATTTTTTTTCAAAGCTTACTGTATTTTCCAGCAAATATCCATGCAACAATTCTCAGTACGTGCAATGACTTGACGAATGTCTTTCAAAAGTACTAAAAAATTTGTTTGCTTTTAACATTCAAACATTGGAAAGAATGTCCTTTCTTTAAGGTAAACTGCATCATTGGGATCTAAAACAAATGCCAAATTGACCCCTCTAAAAATGTAAAAAATCAAACAAACATTCTTAAAAGGAAACATTTCTAATAACAATTCTACTAATTTATGACCAGCATTGCTGTTTTGTATGGCAAGTTGTAAGTTAAGCTATGAACATGCTTGGTTTTTAGTTTACACAACTTCTATACATATCTAATGTCTTCTAGATTGTAATCTCCAAGGAGCAGGGCCCTCAGATTCCTACTGTATTGATTTGTGTTGTAACTGTACTGTTTGCCCTAACGTTGTAAAGTGCTGCGCAAACTGTTGGCGCTATATAAATCCTGTATAATAATAATAATGTTGGTTTTCGGAAAGTGTCACCTGAAAAAAAATTGTCCCGTTGCTGCAAATGGACGTAATGGCACAATGGTGAAATAATATAGAAAGTAGCATGCTGTAGTGTGTGGTCAGGACTTGAAGATGAACCTGGTCTCTGCAACTATCCTTCTCCGAAGAGGCACAAGTCATTTTCTTTGTTACATACACTTAATTAAATATTTATGAAATTAGTAGGCTATGAAGTCATTGGTTTCCTGTTGTAGACAACACTTTGTCTGGTTTTGTTTGCTATTTGCTTGCTTAGTATGGAATGACTGTTTGTCCTATTTATATATAATTGTAATGTTTTCACCCTGATACATGATGTTATCTTAGGCATTTTTTTTTGTTTTACTGCTTTTTTTCCCACCAGCTTTGTTAGTTTATTTAACAGAATAGCAACAAGGAGTTAAAATCAATCATCAGCCTTCCTGATGACATCACACAGATGAAACGTGCGTCGAGGCATCCTGGTCACGCTGCACACATATAGGAACCTGTTTATATTTCCTGATTCTCCGGAGGTGAAACGCACGCCGATCGCAATACACGGCCAGTTCACAGCACACCTTGCTGGATACGCTTGATACCTCCAGTGCCAAGGCAAGGCACTTTTAAATGTAAAAGGCCATCTGGCTGTTTTATGTATATTTTTTTATATGTTTGAATGCAACATTAAAAAACAATATTACGCTATGGCCCTGCTATTTTTATATTTTTTCTGAGCTTCTGTGGATGATTGACCATTTCCTGGTTCTACACAAGAGTTTTCTCCCATCATAGGCGGCAGTTCCTTAATCTGCCAAAGCTGCACCCGACCTGTCTTTTTAATTAAAGGGGTCATGGTGAGTCGGTGAGTAGGATACCTACTATTTTCCACCTGATGAAGCAACATTGTAGTTTTTCCTCCTCAAGTGGTGGCGGGTTTATATATCCATATATCTCAACACTAAGGACATTTTTCCAAACATATGGACTTTCTTAATTTCATTTTCTTTGTATTATGTATTGTGATATTATGATGCTAGGTATTGCATAATTAATCACATCTTGTCACAGAGCACTAGAGCACTTTATATTGGCTTGTTTGCCTCGTACTATAGTATACTTGTTTATGTTCTATTCACTGTTTACTAGTATGGCTGTAATGGCGTAATTAATTATATAGCACTAGAGCACTTTACATTGGGTTTTCCTTGTATCACAGCGCCCCCCTTACTTCGTACTACCCACTAACTTCACAAAGTCTGATCAGCACTTTGAGGGGAGCAGCTTGTTTGTTAGGTTCACTTTATTATTTAATATTCTATAAAAAAAAATTTGCGCGGAGTTCACCCCATTAGAGGTGATCACCTTTTATAAACAAAAAAAGACTGCCAATTTTGAAAAAAACAATATTTTTTACTTTCTGCCTGAAAACATATCCAATAAAAACATTGAAAAAGTCAAATTTCTTCATAAATTTAGGCCAATGTGTATTCTGCTATATATTTTTGTTAAAAAAATCCCAATAAGCATATAGTGATTGGTTTGCGCAAAAGTTATAGCGTCCACAAACTGTGGGATATATATTTTTTTTACTAGTAATGGCAGTGATCAACGACTTATAGTGGGGCTGCGACAAATCGGATACTAACTGACACTTTTGACACTTTTTGTGGACCAATGAATCTAATACAGTGATCAGTGCTAAAAAATATGCACTGTCACTGTACTAATAACACTGGCTGGGAAGAGGTTAACATCAGGGGCGATCAAGGGCAGAAGGTTTTTAGCCATCTGTGTGCAGCAGCCCCCCTAACACTTACCTGTGGTCCCTTTCTGTCCAGTGATGTCCACGGGTGTCTCAGCCGTCTGAGATTCTCCCTCCTGATTGGCTCAGACACAGCATCGGTGTTTGTGGCTGCCGCTGCTATCCATAAAAGTCACCTAGCCAATCAGGGGAGAGAGGGGACAGGGCCGGGGAGGGGCTCCGTGTCTGAATGGACACACGGAGCTGTGACTTGGCTCGGGTGCCCCATAGCAAGCTGCTTGCTAGGGGGCACTGAACAGGAGGAAGGGGCCAGGAGCACAGAAGAGGGACCCGAAAAGAGGCGGATTGGGGCTGCTCTGTGCAAATCCACTGCACAGAGCAGGTAAGTGTGACATGTTTGTTATTTTTATAGGAAAAAAAACGAGACTTTACAATCACTTTAAATGTGTTCCTAGCCAGTGCTTGTGTAGTGTGGGGGAGTTGTATTTACTAAGGCCGCCGGCGGTAAAACTGAGCTATGTTTAGCGCCGGTTTACCGTCGTACTAGCAGCGCTATTCAGCCAGTAGTGGGGCGGTTTTAACCCCTGCTAGCGGGTGAAAAAGGGTTAAAACTGCCCGCAAAGTACCGCAGCAGCGACGCTTTGCCAGTGGTATAGCTGCGCTGCCCCATTGATTTCAATGGGCAGGAGCGGTCGAGGAGCAGTGTATACACCGCTCCTTCACCGCTCCAAAGATGCTGCTTGCAGAAGTTTTTTTAATGTCCTGCAAGCGCACCGCAACAGTGTGAAAGCCCTCAGGGCTTTCACACTGGAGACACAGCAGCGGCTGTTTCAGGGCGCTTTTCAGGCGCTATTTTTAGCGCTGTAGCACCTGCAAAGCACCCCAGTGTGAAAGGGGTCTAAGGGAAAGATCTGTGTCCCTGCTTTGCAAGAACACAGGATCAATGCCTTTCCTCCTGACAGGACGACAATCTGCCTTGTTTAAACAGGCAGATCTGCATTCTGCCTGTGTACTGAATAATCGGCAGGTGCAGGTGGATCACACACAGCAGGAGTGGGTTGCTGGCAGGGTGCGTGCACGCAGGGCCGATCCTAGGGTCACAGACGCCTGGGTGCAGAAATATTTCTGGCGCCCCCACGTGGGCGTGGTCATCTTACCAACTCCTCCCCTTTACAAATGTTTCTATGACAACGACTTCAACACAGAGATGTTCCCGTAAGAAGTCTTCGTTACCCTGGGATCCTCCCATGATCTTTTACCAATAAATAAAATACAGGAAGAGCGTACACTAATGAGACCTGGAGGGGAGTCTCTCTGATGCACACAGAGGGGGCTTCTGTTAGAGAGTCTATTAGAAAGAGCCCCCAGACATAGTACAGGAGATGGTCAGAGACTGTAGACATGATACTAGAGACGGTCAGAGACTGCAATCATAGTACAGGAGACGGTCAGGCTACACACAATACAGGAGATGGTCAGAGACTGCAATCATAGTACAGGAGACGGTCAGAGACTGCAGACATGTTACAAGAGATGTCAGAGACTGCAGACATGTTACAAGAGATGGTAGTAAATAATGGCTGATCGGCCCTCTCACCTGACCCAGCGATACAGCAACAACGGTTCCTCTGATCAGGAGTCAGCTCACTCTGAATTGCCCGTGGCGACTCCGCTGGGTAGAGCCCAGATCTGTATTCCTGCAATGACTCCATTCCTTTCTCCACCAGGGATGGTGCCAGGCTGTGTGGCTTTCTCTCTCTGATGGTGTTCTCTCAGCACTGCCCTCTCCCTCTGGAGTCCTAGGTGCCCTTCCCTGAAAGCTTCCCCGGGCTCCTGGCTTTCTCTCTCCCATTCAGCTGAGCATGCTGTGTGGGCTGCAGTTTCCGTGTTACAGTGGGGCTGCCAGTCCTTGGGACCACATGTCCCACAATCCTTTTCTTTGCTCCTTTGTTTTTTCTTCCCTGGCCGTTATGAAGGCGGGGGAAGAAACATAGTGCGCCCCTCATTAGGACAGCAGCGCACGAGGAGGTGAGGGAGAGGGGAAATAAGAGCCCGCAGCTGCAGTGGCATCACTAGGGTTGGTGTCACCTGGTGCAGTAAAACATGGTATCATCCCCCCCTCCACCAACTATAGTCGTCCCTCAGTACAGACCCCACTCCATTAAGTATAGACCCCCCCTCCGTCAGTGCAGACCCTTCACTAAGTATAAACACCTCCCTCAGGACAGACCCCCCCCATCAGTATAGACCCCCAGGACAAAACACCCCCCTTTATCAGTATAGACCCCCCCTCAGGACAAACCTTCCCCCCCCTACATTAGTACAAACCCCCCAGAACAAACCACCCCCCTCCATTAGTACAGACCCCCCAGAACAAACCACCCCCCTCCATTAGTACAGACCCCCCAGAACAAACCACCCCCTCCATTAGTACAGATCCCCCAGGACAAACCACCCCCCCTCCATTAGTATAGACCCCCCAGTACAACCCCCCCCCCCCATTAGTACAGACCCCCCCACATTAGTATAGCCCCCCCCAGGACAAACCCCCCCATTAGTATAGACCCCCCAGGACAAACCCCCCCTACATTAGTATAAACCCCCCAGGACAAACCAGCCCGCCACCCACATTAGTATAGACCCCCCAGGACAAACCACCCCCCCACATTAGTATAGACCCCCTCAGGACAAACCACCCCCCACATTAGTATAGACCCCCCAGGACGAACCCCCCACATTAGTATAGACCCCCCCAGGACAAACCACCCCCCCACATTAGTATAGACCCCCCAGGCCGAACCACCCCCCACATTAGTATAGACCCCCCAGGACAAACCACCCCCCCACATTAGAATAAACCCCCAGGACGAACCACTCCCCACATTAGTATAGACCCCCCAGGACAAACCAGCCCCCATACATTAGTATAGACCCCCCATGACAACCCCCCCTACATTAATATAGACCCCCCAGGACAAACCACCCCCCCACATTGGAATAGACCCCCCCCAGGACAAACCACCCCCCCACATTAGTATAAACCCCCCCCAGGACAAACCCCCCCATATTAGTATAGACCCCCCCAGGACAAACCCCCCACATTAGTAGACCCCCTAGGATGAACCCCCCCCCCCCCACATTAGTATAGACCCCCCCAGGACAAACCACCCCCCCACATTAGTATAGACCCCCCCAGGACAAACCACCCCCCCCCACATTAGTATAGACCCCCCAGGACAACCCCCCCACATTAGTATAGACCCCCCAGGACAACCCCCCCACATTAGTATAGACCCCCAGGACAAACCCCCCCCCCCACATTAGTATAGACCCCCCCAGGACAAACCACCCCCCCCCCCCCCCCCCCACATTAGTATAGACCCCTCAGGACAAACCACCCCCCCACCCCACATTGGTATAGACCCCCCCCCCACATTAGTATAGACCCCCCCAGGACCACCCCCCCCACATTAGTATAGACCCCCCCAGGACAAACCCCCCCCCACATTAGTATAGACCCCCAGGACAAACCCCCCCACATTAGTAGACCCCCTAGGACAAACCCCCCCACATTAGTATAGACCCCCCAGGACAACCCCCCCCCCCCCACATTAGTATAGACCCCCCAGGACAAACCCCCCCCCCCACATTAGTATAGACCCCCCCCCAGGACAAACCCCCCCCACATTAGTATAGACCCCCCCTAGACAAACCACCCCCCCCACATTAGTATAGACCCCCCCCAGGACAAACCACCCCCCCCCCCACATTGGTATAGACCCCCCCTAGACAAACCACCCCCCACCACTAGGCTAATTAAAACCACCCGGGCGGCAGCTGGAGAGGACAGTGTGCAGCCGCGCCGCCCGGGTGGAGAACAGAGCGTGTGTGATGCTTGTGCTGGTGGGCAGAAGGCGGAAGTTAAACACAGGACTCCTCCTGTGTTTAACTTCCGCCTCCCGCCCACCAGCACCAGCATCACACACGCTCTGTTCTAAACAAGTCGGGCTCGGCCACGGAGCGCCCCCCCCCCCCCCCCCGTGGCGTCACTGCGCGGCCGCGGCCGCAGCTGTGCCAGGCGGAGAGAGCCGCGCCGCCTACGGACAAGGAGAGGAGGAGGGAGCGGAGCACTCTGGCGCTCCAGCGCCCCCACCTCTGTGGCGCCTGGGTGCACTGCACCCCGTGCACCCCAGGACGGATCGTCCCTGCGTGCACGCCCCAGACCCGGAAATGTCAGATCACATACTAGGTACGTGATCTGGCACAGAGCGGCTGCCCTGCCACATTTTATGTATGTGGGCGGACTGCAAGTGGATATTGCTTGAAATGGAAAGCTTCTCCAATATATTAATGTACAAGTAACCCCTAAAAAAAAAATGCATAAACTGGGAATTAGGCCCCATATTACCATTGCTCTACAACACCAGCAGATGTTTTGCAAGTCTTCTGGTCTTGTGTTTAAATATCACCTTACTGGCAACAAATACATCAGCTAGTGACATAGGCTCTGAGCTTTGATCTGCCTCACTTCCTGGAATTCTACCTCCTTGCAAAATGAACTAGTCATATAATCACAGCTGGTACGAGGTGGGGCTAAAGGGGCACATGCCCCAGGTGCAGCATTTCTATGTAAAGGCTAAGGCACACTGGGAGCTCCAGAAGCTTACTTCTCTGTTTTTTCTAACAGTAGCAAGCAAACAAATGCATAAAAGTAAAGTATTGATCTCTTCACAGGATAAGAGGCCTTTCACTGCACATTCAGCTTTAGCCTTATTTACTGCCAGGCTCCTGATGTCCCAAGCTGCTATCTTCAGTTAAACCTGTAAGAACCCTGAACACCAGAACTATTGGGAGGAAAATGCTGCCTAATAACATGCTAAAATCTGCAAATTGCACACGTTTAATGTTTGAGCATTAATGTATTCTATTGGTCGGAATAGAATATTTGTTTATTCTGGTCCTTGAAATGCATTAACGCTCAAACGCTAGACATGTATGCTCATTTCATGTTTTTCTGCTCTTCAGCTCATCTCCTGAACGTGCCTTTGCTGAGTTTTTTTTTTTTCAGTCTGTAAACGCTCCTCTCCTAATATACCTATGTACACATAGACCAGGGGTAGACAATCTTGGCACTCCAGCTGTGGTGAAACTACAGATCCCATCATGCCTCTGCCTCTAGGAGTCATGCGTGTGATTGTCAGGGTCTTGCAATGTCTCATGCACTTGTAGTCTCACCACAGCAGGAGGGCCGAGGTTGCCTACCCTTGACATAGACCATAGCTCCTAGCTGTCCCTGATTTTGATGGACTGTCCGTGATTTAGAAAAAAGTCCTCCTCATTTGTCCCTCATTTTGGTCTGATCCTATGCCTGATGGATGCCACTACTCAGCTGCATGCGTTAAACACGTCTCATAAATTCATGCCAAATGCAAAAACAATAAATTCTACGCTGCGCTTAAGTGTGCTACACCATGTAAGCCTGTATTATAGTCTATCAAATTCATATACACCTACAGACACATGTAAATATAAAAATAAATAATAAAAATATAAAATATAAATATATATATATGTAACTGATAATAACACGGTGTAAACACATCAAAATTTATAATAAAGTGCTCATATGACTCTGAGCGATCTGTGTTACTGGTACTGTCCAATAGGGGTATAAAAAATCCCCTTATAAGTAATTTCCAGAAAAAGTGCTTCTGTGGCAAACAATTAATAAATAATAATGTGACAATCTTATTGAAAAAACGTGCTGAAAGTGCATATGCGTAAATAAATTCCAAAAAAGTGCTTCTGTGCCACATAGTTCTTATTGAAACAGTTCTAAAAAATCCTGTAAGTAATTTATAAAAATTCTGTTGACAGAACATATTGAAGTGCATATGCGTGATATCCAGTTATGCTATTATTGGCATGCTCCTATATCCATTCGTGCTGCAGATCAGGCATTGGTGCAATCCGGTGACCCTCTAGGTAATGTGTGCTCAACTTAGAGCATGTGACTCAGCTGTTACGCTTAGTCAAAACATGCATTTGAACCACCCAGGGTTCTGTGCTGGTTACTGGATTCCGGGTTTCCAATGCAGTGTGTCGAGGGTATATGAAACTCGATGGCGTGATATCGTTTAAAAAAAATTATTTAAGCAAAGGCGTCAGCATACCAAGATATTTTGGTCAATTTCATGCTCCCAACTTTGTGGGAACAGTCCCTTTCTGTTCCAACATGACTGCCCATCAGTGTGCAAAGCAAGGTCCATAAAGACATGGATGAGCGAGTTTGGGGGGATGAATTAGAGCGGAGAATGCGAGCCAGACCTTTTTGTCCACATCAGTGCCTGACCTCACAAATCTGCTTCTGGAAGAATGGTCAAACATTCTTATAGACCAGGGGTGCCCAACCAGTGGCTCAGGGGGCCACATTTGGCCCGCGGAGCCCTTTGATGTGGCCCGTGATCTCCTGCTCTGGAATGGCAGGTTGGCAAGCCCAGATTGCAGGTTGTCTACCCGCCATGCCAGAGCATCAGTGTTGTGAATGGAGCCAGCGGTAGAGGAAGCAAGCAGCTGCGGAGCCAATGCTTACTGTATAGCACCGGCTCCTGTCATAGGTGGAGTGATACCAAATGTACTCTGCCTGGGACAGCAAGTTTATTACTAAAATCACAGTGTATATAGGGACATATCTGTTCTGCAGTGGTTACTGGGCTGCTTTTAAACTGATCAGGTGTAGTGCAGTGTACCTGTGGCTTACCTGCACTGAGCCATAGACTCTGAACTGGTTTTACCTGTGGGTTTGGTGCACTTTTAGAAAGTGCACCACACCTCCAGGATATGATAGAGTTCTATGGCAAAGTACAGCTAACCTGCAGGAAAGCCACAGGTGCGGGTAGACCGCAGACCATCAGTGTAAAAGTAGCCTTAGGCCCCTTTAACATGATCTGTCTGACCCAATCGGACCCTCCATTCACCTCTATGGAGCAGCAGATGTAAACAGACTTGTGTCCGTTTACACCTGCCTCCTTCCAATCCGGTCTATCAATCGTTTACACAGGTACTTTTCTAGACTGTCTACAAACCATAAAATGCGGGGAAGTAAGTGTAGCACGGACACTTTTCTAAAGTGTGCGCTATAGAGACAATTTTGTTTTTTTCAGAACTGTAACTGAGTTCTAGGGGTTAATTGTTTAGGTCATTTACTTTGGCATCAGCTTGACTGGGCTGTACTGGAGTTCTGCCTGGTCATAGGTGCAGTGAAGCACCTGTGACAGGCTGAGAACGCAGCCTGGTTGGACGTGTTAGGTACCAATCTTTCTCGGAGCCAATCAGTGGGCACGTCTGGCCCCGCTGTGTATTCTGGGAAGGGGTATTTAAGATGCTGAAGTCACGTGTTCAGGGTTCGGCTTGCTCTTGGATTCCTGATTCCGGTCCGGACCAAACCCGTGAGGGGTCCCGGACCCAGGAGTGTCTGCTGCCCCCATAAGCCTGGTCACCCTGACCAGCCCCAGAGGCCCTCATGGTCTGGGGTAGGGATCCGTCCGTTCCCGAGCCTCGGAACTGGCTAGTTCGAGGCCCAGTAACGGAAGGAGGATTCTGAGGTGTCCCGGTATTCTCTCGGCATTGGAGATGCACAGCAACTCGTACAAGCGACCAGGGGAGGACTCTTTGGAGGAGGGCCATGAAGCTGGCGGCTCGGTAAGAGCCTGGGAGCTGAGATTGTATGGACACTAGTGAATCCGCATTTCATACGGTTTTGCCGAAGCGGCTGGAAGATTCAGGTACGATAGGGAAATGAATCATTTGTTGGCTGCTAAATCCATAGAAAAGGGGTTTATCCAACAGTGAAGCACCCAGTTGCGAGTAGCTACTCTCTGGGTTACCTAAAAAGACATTCATTTGATGTCGGCAGTTCTGAAGTCCCTGAGCTTTATCACCTGTCCCCTCTATTCCCAACTAAGAGACTGTGTTATATCTGAACGTTACTTTTTGCAAATAAAAATCCTCAAAGGGACACTTGAGTGTCAGCTTCTGAAATTACTGGGTACTAACCCTGGACAACGAACGACTAGCTACAAGGAGGAGGTAATTGGTAAGCCCAGAAAATACATAGCCGCCCCCAGGGGTTATGGCGCTACATAAGGAACTTTGCAACAGATTAGGGTGTAATGTTAAACATACTAAACAATAGATTTGGGGTTACATATATCTTAACAAGTCTACTTGAATAAATTATTCGCTACATAATACCTACTAATTTCTGTTCAGATGCTGTAAAATAAGTGCTGCTCTCTGTACCTGTCAATAAAAGCAACTGTGTAAAAAAAAAAAAAAAAAATGCTGATGCTCAATTAATTGAATAAGAAATTAAAACATTCTTTTCAATACACCTTAAAGTGATATTAAAGGCAATTCTTAAAAAATAAATAAATAACAAAAACGTCATACTTACCTGCTCTGTGCAGTTGTTTTGCATAGAGCAAACCCGATCCTCCTCTACTCGGGTCCCCTGTCAGGCTCCTGACCCCTTCTGCCTGCTGAGTGCCCCCAGAGAATATTATCTCTTTTTGCCTCCATATGAGAGTATCAGTGTAAGGTCCAAATTCTGAGCTGCAGTGTGAGAGTGAGATACCCATCCATTAAGTGACACCTGTGATTATTGATTGATGCCTATATTCCAGTTCAGTCTGGTAAGAGTATTTTCAACAGGAATGATTTATCCCCCCCGCTTTTTTTCACGAGTGGAGGTGGTGGTGGTAGATTACCATGGAACATAGAGGGATTGGGATCTATAACCAGACAGGGCTTTTTCACTGAACATTGATTGCGGAATTCATCACCTGCTCACTTTTTAAATATCATTGTTATTTTGCTTTTATATATTAATTTATGTTATTTTTATGTAGCGCTGCCTTATTGAATTGTTTTTATATATATATTTTTCAATGCAAAGTAAATGAATACAATATTTAAAATATGCCTGCAAAATGCTAAAAAATGCTTGTGGACTATTACAAAATGTAAAAAAACTTTCCCCTTTCATAAATGTTACATTATATCTAGCATTTCAAGCACTGCTGTTGTGCATAGACTCTAAAGTTGGCCATACATGTGGCAACTTTCAGTAAATTTCAACCACTTTTGATCCACCAGGAATCGCAAATACAAGAAAAGGAACATGGAACATGTCCACCATGGGAGGAGTCTCTGGCTACAGTAACATGGTGATGCGGTCCATGTTGGTTAGTGGACACACTGCCCTCTAGTGATGGGCACTAATACTGCTATTTGGTTATTAGTAAGTGATGATATGGTTATGCTAGGATTAATTGTGTTTTAGATAACCAGATATATGATCTGTATACTTTTAAATTAGTGGACCAATCGTATATGCTGATTAAAACAGCAATACGTTCGGGTATATGTTGCTGAAATAGAGTGCAGTGGATCCCTTGGAACATGGCCGCCATGTTAATAGTCTTGGACTACGGAGATATGGTGGTGCGGTTCATGCTGGTTTGGAATACTAGCAGCACTGCTCCCTAGTGTTTGGCAACAGAAAGTTTCTCTGAATAAAGGAAGTGATGAGAGCACCGCTGACCCTTATTGCCTCACAGAAGAAGTCCCATTGGACGAAACGTACGTCAGGATAGGCACTGAGCAGCGGTGACTTCCGAACACTCGTGGAGAATGCTGGAAAAGCAAATTTTTCCATTTTGAGACTAATTTTATCATTTTTGTTGTAAGTACAACTTTTAATAAAATCCTGCGTGCTTTTAAAGAATGTTGCATAATGAGTTTATCTTCCTCTTTCATATGATGCATGTGTGACCAGACTCTGAAGTTTCCTTGACTGACGATAACTGTGAGGTATACATCTGTGGAATCCAATTAAGCCGGCTGGGTAGTGGATGCGGTTGAGCCCATAGTGAGGGGTGAAAGCTCAATAATGCGCATAGAGACCCTGGAGGGTCTAAAAATCTGGTAAGCAGATACTTACCCTATCTATCCTGTGGGGAGCACCGGGTGTCTTCACAAATTGAGCATTGGATCAGCACACATTTTGAGTTCACCTTATGGATGTTTAATTGGGACACTTGGACTATTAACAATTTTTATTTTTTCCTTTTTTGACGTTTTCGTCTTTAGTGCATTATACTAGATGTTTTTTTTTGCATGTTAATCATTAAGGGGATCGTTTGACAGCATGCTACATGTTATATATATATATATATATATAATATATATATATATATATATATAAAATATACCTTATTTAACGGCGTATAACACGCAGTTTTTTCACCTTAAAACCAGGGGAAAATCGTGGGTGCGTTTTATATGCCGATCCCCGCCGACTGTGAGGGGGAGCCAGCGCCGCCGAAATACACATAGCCGAGCGTACTGTGTACTCGGCTAGGCTCGGCTCCGCTCGCAGTCACGCCCAGTCCCGCCATTGGACCTGTGTTATGTCCATCATAGGAGCCGGGCCAAGGGGCGGGACTGCAAGTGGAGCCCAGAGGAGCCAAGCCTAACCGAGTACACAGTACACTCGGCTATGTGTATTTCGGCGGCGCTGGCTCCCCCTCACAGTCGGCGGGGATCGGTGTATAAAACGCACCCACGATGTATCTCGGCGGTGCTCATTTTAAACACGATCAGGCTGCAATGAGACAGGGCAAGGCTGCAATGAGACAGGGCAAGGCTGCAGTGAGACTGGGCAAGGTTGCAATGAGACTGGGCAAGGCTGCAGATGGACACTGATCATACTGTAATGATGGACAAGGCTACAGATGGACACTGATAAGGCTGCATTGATGGGCATTTAAATGTAAGTTTTTTTTCCTTAAACTTCCCTCCTAAAAGTTTTTTTTCCTTAAAATTCCCTCCTAAACTTGGGGTGCGTGTTATACGACAGCGCGTGTTATACGCCGATAAATACGGTGTGTGTGTGTATATATATATATATATATATATATATATATATATATATATATATATATATATATATACATACATTTGATTTACTATATGATCATCTTAATGTAAATAGCCAATCAATTATTGTTTTGTTTATCGGTATGTATTATAGTTGACCACAGGTGATCAATCCATTGGGCATTCAATATTGCTCATTTCATATGCAGGCTTTACCTCCTGCTTACTGGTACTGCACAATGACTGTGCAAACGTTTAGGGGTTTAAGAGTCAAGATGGTATTTTAGGTCTTACATAAAGTGTTAGCGGTTCAGTCAGGGACAAGGGTTACATGTTACATGTCTCCAGCATTAATACTTGCTCTTCGTGCTGACAGCCTCATACCAAAAATGCACTACAATCATTCAAAGTCTTTTCAATGCAAAGTAAATGAATACAATATTTAAAATATTCCTACAAGTTGGCCATACATAACTTTCAGTCAGTTTCAACCACTTTTGATCCACCAGGAATCGCAAATACAAGAAAAGTTATTGCTGGAAACTAAACACTCTACTACCCACAAGTTTGAGTGAATACCATAATTTAGTTGATTATAAATTTTAAACTGGACAATAAGCGAAAGCTCATATGCAGCTGGATGCACCGCCACTGCCAACACAAATTGAGGCCCAGGCTTTCAATCCCCTCCAATCTAACCAGGCCCTGCATTCGTCCATGGCATCCTTCCCCACCCCAGGGCAACCGATGATATATACCACCCTTAAAGATATGCTGCTATCACTTCAAATGTCATTGATGACTGATCTCTCATCACTCTTTACTAAAAACTCTACATACATGTACTTGATGATAGAGAGTCACATATTGAAAACAGCATGGAAAAATGCACCACAACAGTCAATGATTTAATCGACGCATATGATGAAGTGACAGAAGAACAATCCTGGCTAAGGGGCAAATTGGCTGATTTAAAAGACAGGTCCCACAGGAACAACGTTAAGCTACGCAGTATTCCTGAAGCCATTACCGATGAACCTCCCCAAGTATGCCAAAGAGCTCATACATGCAATTCTTCCTGATGCCTCCCCCTCCAACAGATTTGCAAAACCATCACACTTAGCAGCCTCCATCCCAGAGATGTACTAATTAGTGCGGAAAATCCGATCGTGTGTGGGCTCTAGCAGGCTTTTTCCATCTGAATTTCCGACGGAAAAAATTTGAGAGCAGGATCTAAAATTTTCCAACAACAAAATCCGATCAGACTTTTTCCGACCATGTGTAGAGAATTCCGACGCACAAAGTGCCACGCATGCTCAGAAGAATTTTGGAGACGAAAGCTATTGGCTACTGGCCTCTATGTAGTCCCGTCGTACGTTTTGTAGTCACCTCGTTCGGAACGATTGGATTTTCCGACAACTTTGTCCGACTGTATGTGTGCAACATAAGTTTCGGACAAAATCCGTCGGAAAAAATCAGACGGATTTTGTGGTCGGAATGTCCGACCGTGTGTACAGGGCATAAGTGTACATTTTTCTGAAAGTACAGACAAAACTACTACTAACGTTCAGAAAGTAATTTTTGTTTTTTAGGTTTGGTAACCTTTTTACGATTTCTATATGCATTATGCCTGGATAATGCGAAATGTCTTGTAACCTCTGCCTTCTTTATATATAGATGTGTCTTTAAGACATAAAACGAACCATTAAACCATAGCATTCAAGAGCCCTGGCCTGAACATAAATTTCTCACACTACAACTCAATTCAATGGCTCCATGGAATACCTGGGTCTTTTCCAAACACATAATTTACCATCTGTATTGAGCGTAATCTGAAATAGAAAAACATGTGGAAGTTGTCCGATCACTAAAGACTTAAGACATAAGGACGACCACTGATCTAACTGCATTCTTTGATGCACGTTCCAAAAATTATTCACTACAGAAGCCACTCCCACTTTTAGACGTCTGTGCACCAAATGGGGGCTAGTAAATAAAAGTCATATCCTGCTTTATTGTTATACAGGCGGAAGTTTATTTTTAATCAGAGAAATTATCAATTTATTTAAGACAATGAACCCAAGAAAACAGCCATCCAAATAAAAATAGAAATAAAAACATCTGTTGTAAGGGAAGGAAACAAGATGAGAACTCTAATGTGCTGCCAATAACTGATGTATAACTAAATATGTGATTGAAATGTTTTGAAAGTAAGCTGGCTTTGTGTTGGAATCTGTTTAGTTGTGACACAGGTGGCCATTGCTACAATTGTAAGACCTCTTTTAAACAGGCGGTCAGAGGATGGTAAAAACAGGCAGTTGAGCTGTGGTTGTACCACCCCCCAACCACCCTCCTAAAACCTATAATACAGCCAGAGTGGGCTGTTCACATGCAGCAAAAAATTAAAAAAAGCCATTCGGTAGATAGCAGGATCACCTCCTGAACCTCTGACAGTGCCTGCTTAGCCATGCTCTGAGAACGGAAAAGGGCAACCTTAACCTTTGGGTAGCACTGCCACTGCTAAACTATGGACTAAAAACTATTTTTGGAATATGCTTACACTTGAGCCTAGCGATCCAAAGCTACATTTCAGACTCTTTGAATGAACTGATAACCCCATAATTAGGCTAGACCTAATCAGGTTTGCTTTAGTTTCTTTATTTTAAAATGATGAGACTTGATGACTTAAACAAATGTAACACCTTCCATGTCTACAGTATGTATACAGGGAACCGCTATTGAGAAAAATAATGTATTCTGGTCACTGTATTTGGTTAATTCATGTAATGACAGTACTCAGTATACTCAATGTATTTTTTTTTCTTTTACATTATTTAATTTCACTTATCTCCAAATTAACATACAAGCCAAGCTGATCAGTACAGAAATCAGAGACAAGATCATGAGTTAAAACTTTAGGTGGACTCTGTGCAAGACATAATAGAAATGAAAGTCGAACATTGAAGAAACATCAGTCAACCAGGGTCTTGAGCCTGAAGAATGGGTGCTACAACCACTAAATTGGTGGTGCCTTCCAAACATATCTTTGAGATAATATAGTAAGAGATCAAATTAGAGAAACCTCCAGCCATTCCAGTATTCTCTAATAAAAGCAGTATTACTGAGATCCTTTGTCATTGTAGAATTAGCAGTCATCAGAGTCCAGTACCCTCTAATTCATTGAAATATATTTCAAAAACCAGAACAAAACGCTTGGATGCAAGGGAATAATTAGGAGAATGAGCTCACTGATAAAATCTGTTACCTCTGAGACATGAAGTGTGAAGAAACAAAACACTTAGCATGAATCTGTCACAACTGTACAAAGTATAAAAGTCTGGATATTCATATCTGAGATGCATTCAAAAATATTAAAGATACACTGTAATGTTTGGATTTGTTACACAAAGGTTTAGGAGAAATAAATAGTTTGGCTTACAAAATCTATGTAATGCTAAAATGGATCTCCAATGCTCAGACATGACAAATTCGGCTTTTAAGATCTTATATGTGATTTATTGCAGTTTAAGAAGTTTTTTTTTCCAGCAGGCAGTCAATACATATGACAAATCCTTTGGCAAGTGCAACTACCTTTATATCTGTCAGGAAAGACCCATGATTGCCCTATTTTGAAAAATGTCAAAACTTATATTATGTGCATATTACATTTCCAGACCTCCCTTGGGTTGCTTTTCTGTAAATTAAAAAGGGAATCATATAACAGTTAGAGTAGCAATCTCTAGACATCATCCCGCCCACCTTCCTTGACGTAAGTGGCACAGATCCTAAAAGTGAGCAGAACTAAAAGAGTAATTTAAGTATTTTTTCCTATTTCCTATTTGCGGTTAGAGTAACAATCTGTAGACATCATCCTATACCACTTACTTGACGGAATCAGCACAGATTTTAAAAGTGGTAGTAAACTAAAAGAGACATGCAAAGTCTCTTACACAAAAAATACTCTTCCTGATGATTTATTTTTTGATTTCTGTACACTGTACTGGGCATGCCAAGACTAGAGCTGGGGAAATGGAATGCATGGGTGTATGGGTTAAATCATCACTGGCCATCCAATGGATAGAAGGGCCGACTGAGATGGTGATGGCAGGGGACAAAATGCTATCAGGATCCTGGACCCATCATCATTGGAGAATAGCCTAAATAGGAGATAAGATGTGCCAAATTGTATAAGTATGCTGTGCATACTGACACATTATGACGATAGCTCCACCACCAAGGCATATTTAATATCGCTTTAAATTAGCTCATAACAAGGGAGACCATACTGTTTTTTCAGCCAAAACAGGCCCAAATAGACTTACGCAACATGGTCCTTTTGGGTAGCCAATAGAGTTTTATTTGTATTCAAAAATATAGCTTGATGAACCCCTATAAACACCTCTGAATGCCTGTCCAGATTAGTGCTTTCTCTTGTTTGTACCATGACTCTCTAAAGTATACTGTCCCTATACTAAATCCTATACTCCTAGACTACAAACTTGAACCTTTTATAATCCAAGTTAAATATAGTAGATCTTATTTATGCAACTATTTGTAATTTTATTAACTTTATTCTTTCTTTTCCAATAATTTTTTATTGAAAATGAGACATAAGAAAGGAAGTATGCTAAGATACTATAACAATGCATCAAGGTACAAGAAATATTGAAGGTGTAACCTAACCTATGGATATATTTTGATGAGCAAACTTCTTACATAACTTAGCTCAATGAGCTATCACAAACTATATAACATAAAAGATATAAAGAGAGAGGAGTATACCTGTGCCAATTTTCCCTGTTGCTCCTGTAGGTGCAATATGGAGAGAGAGAGGGAAAATGGGATGACAAGACCATAAATCTATCACATAGGTCCCCAAGAGTTCTAAATGGGGGTGAGAGGGCGTGGCAGGAAGCCGTAACGATGTCAAAATTTTGCCACATACCTTCTACCAGTTTGCTTGTAGCATAAGGTCTCTTATTGTAAAGCTCACTGGCGGATCAAAAGGAACGTATAAGAGAAAGAAAATGCAGAGGAAGAAACAGAAAGGGAGGGGGGTAGTAAAGAAGAATAGGGGAGGGAAGTGAGAATAAAGAGAGAGGAAGAGTGCACCCCATCTTATTGGAACATAAATAAATAACAGTTCCTAAAGCATCTAATCTGTAATCAATCCAGGGTTTCTAAACGTTGTCAAAATAAGCCTGTTTGTCAAGTAATATTGCTGAAAGGGATTCATTGACCATGATCCAGGACTACTTATTTTTCACCAGGTCTAGGGAGATCGTAGATGACTTCCAGGGCCTGGCAATTGCAATCCTAGGTGCCATCAATATAAATGTTTCTTTGTGTGTACCGGCGTTTCCCCAACTAAGTCTCCCAGTTATGCTTGCTGAGGTGAGTTAATAAGGTTCACTTGAGTCAGTGAATATATACAGTTATAAATGCAAATACAAATTCAGGTATGAGATCCATGCATCAAAAACCTAAACAATGACCCCGGACTGTACCTGATTGGATTGCCTTTTGGATCTTGAGGACTGAAACGTGAAGTTCATTACCTCCCCACCTTTACTTTTTCCTTCTTCATTCTTGAACCCCCCTTTCTCTTGGCCTCCTGTTCTTACTTGAGTTTCTTCCTTTTGACAATTCAGGAAATAGGTTTATTCTTGTAATTCAGACAGTGCGACAGTCCTTCCACGAAGGAAGTCGACAGATATTAAGAACATTAAAGGCGAATTTCAAGATGAAACCAGAGAATTTCTTCAGGAATAAGGTGAAAGTGTGTACTGATACCATACTCTTATATAGCATCCTGTAGGAAGACTGAAGTAAGTTAAAATGAGTATGGAAACTAGCCTTTGCTACATGACTGGGGTTGTTGATACCGTGGCTCAGTCCGCCCCTGTCCCCTGCATTCTGGACTGCTCCCAGTGTCACTTTTATTCCAGGACACGTGGCCACCCTACCGCTGGGGGCTATATTTGTGTGGGAGCCGTGACTGGGAGGACGCGTCAAGGAGGGGGCTTTTTTCCTGCAGGGGGTGGCTCTTTTGCCACCCTAGGCCTAGACCAAGAGACAGCACTGCGATTATCTCCAAAGTTTGAATAATTGACCTAAATCTTTTGGCAAGCAAAGCAATTCATATATAGTATACAGGGGGTCCCCGGGTTACAAACAAGATAGGGACTGTAGGTTTGTTCTTAAGTTGAATCTGTTTGTAAGTCGGAACAGGTACATTTTTTAAGTGTAGCTCCAGCCAAAAAATCAATTTTTAAGCTTTTTGGAGAACATAGGGAAGGGTTATCACCCCTGTAACATTTGTTTTGCTGTCTGTGCCCCTGTTCAGAAGATTTCATCTCACCTTCTGTCCCAATGAAAATTGGATTTTGAAAATTTTGGGTTGTTAGGGAAACAAGGACTGGTGATAAAGCATCAGTGGAGACACCTTTTTCCCATATTAACTCTTACAGGAGTGAATTTCCCTTCCTAGGGGTGGATTTCCTCTCACTTCCTGTTGTCTCCCTCCGTTTGTAAGTAGGAGTCGTTTGTAAGTCGGATGTTTGTAAGTCGGGGACCCCCTGTAGTATAAAAATATTGGGACACCTGCCTTTACACGCACATGAACTTTAATAGCATCCCAGTTTTAGTTCGTATGGTTCAATATTGAGTTGGCCCATCCTTTGCAGTTATAACCATTATGCATATTTTACATTTTTTTCATGAGGCCAGCCATGTGTGCTAGATAAGTCAGCAATGTCACTGTCTGCCCAAAGAAGGGACCATCGTGGTTCCCAAATGTTGGCTATGGGAGCCCTTTGTGTGACAACTTAATATATTTTAATTGTTTTGTTTTATTATAAAGGGAGTGTTGGCAATTTTATGAGAAGTTTTATTTTCTACAAAAGTAACACACAGGGAGGTCCTGCTTTTATAAAAATATAATATAAACATAATGAAATCTCTTGGACACTGAAATATAATGTGAATTATAAAGCAACTAATATTCTGGCAAACACACACCAACACATTGTTCTAGGTTTCTATTTATTCAATACGGCATTATACTAGTCATTTTCAATATTAAAGACGGCCCTGCACAGTTGTAAATATTACATTTTCGGTAAAAAATTTAAGTGCATATTATAGGAACTGTAAAGTCCGTGATGTGGAGGTTGTGACCTTTATCACAGTTGGAAACAGCATTAAAGGGAATGTGTAGTTACCAAAGATCACCTGGATACAAATAACCACATTGATGTATTTTAATGATTTGAAGACCTTATCTTTTTAAATAGTTTCTAATTATACAGTATATGTACATGGGGGCATCCATAATTATTGCATATACAGTACAATCTTTGCTTACTGCTTTGCTGCGTTACACAATGGTTAAACTTTACTGCTCCTTCTCACAATGCAAGTCTACATTTATTTACACTTTATGGAGGTAGAGATTGTGATGTTAAAACCCTGCATCTCCATCTTGTCCAACCAGAGAATGCGTTGCATTCACTGACAAAATTCTAAGTGTTTTCTGAATGGCACCAGTGCCCAGTGAACAACCACCTGTGGTTACTATGATGTAGTTCAGCCTCTTAGCAAGGGATCAGGAAAACAGTGAAGCTCACTGTAGTAGCAGTGGCTGCTACAGTTACATAGTTACATAGTAGGCGAGGTTGAAAAAAGACACAAGTCCATCAAGTCCAACCTATGTGCGTGGTTTCATGTCAGCATTACATTGTATATCCCTGTATGTTGTGGTCGTTCAGGTGCTTATCTAATAGTTTTTTGAAATTATCGATGCTCCCTGCTGAAACCACTGCCTGTGGAAGAGAATTCCACATCCTTACCGCTCTTACTGCAAAAAACCCTCTACGCAGTTTAAGGTTAAACCGCTTTTCTTCTAATTTCAGTGAATTTTTTAGTGGAAAAGTTTTATCCATATTGTGGGCTCACCAGTACGGTATGTGTACATTGAAATCTTATCCCCTCTCAAGCGTCTCTTCTCCAGATGTCATTGTATTGACGAAACGTGTGTCGGGAGGAGTTTGACATGCTGACGTCACCGTGTACTAAGGTCTCAGTGGACTGGGGTCCATGTACAGCCGTCCGGCTATTCGCTACTCTTTCTTTTTAACCTTGTAAGTGCAATAATTTTTAAATCTTTTATTAAATCGTTTAGACATTATTACACTATGGTGAGTTTTTCTTTTTTGGGTTGCCTATGACCGCCCTTTGGAGCTTTTTGGCTCAGGAGAGCCTGTTGAGTCACCCTTAATATTTGGTGGAGTGTGGATCCCCTGAGATACTTGCCTTGTCTTTAAGATAGGAGTCCGGGATTAGAAGCACCTGCTATACTTTTTGACAAACGGCCTTGACCGGGTTTAGGTTACAAGATCCATTTGCTTGCTAGTTGGTAAGCCTTCAATTTATATGGTGGTCACATGCGGTGTTGGATTTGTCGCGGAATCACTATTTCATTGTTTCCTGAACACCTTGATACCTCTTTTTTTGAACACTTGATTTATAAATTTGGATGGTTGTCACGGAGGGAAGAATTCATTTAGACTTTCAATTTTAGACCTTCACATTTAAAGACTTTTATTTTTATGATTCACTTATATGATTGTTTTTTTATAGTGTATACACTTTGATTTAATTGATTTCATTATTATCACAATCAATTTATTAACTGATTTCATTATTATCTCTATCAATTTATTATTGACATTTTGTGTTATTACACGGTTTAATCATATGATTATTATTTAGCACCAGTGATACCTAAGTATATTTTTATCACTGCTACAATTTTTCTCTATAGAATAAGTTCAGTGCTTGTATCCTTTCCTCATAACTAATGTCCTCCAGTCCCTTTATTAGTTTTGTTTCCCTTCTCTGGACTCTCTCCAGTTCCAGCACATCCTTCCTGAGGACTGGTGCCCAGAACTGGATGGCATACTCCAGGTGCGGCCAGACCAGAGTCTTGTAGAGTGGGAGAATTATCGTTTATATCTCTGGAGTTAATCCCCTTTTTAATGCATGCCAATATTCTTTTTACTTTCCTTGCAGCAGCTTGGCATTGCATGCCATTGCTGAGCCTGTCATCTACTAGGACCCCCAGGTCCTTTTCCATCCTAGATTCCCCCAGATGTTCTCCTCCCAGTGAGTAGATTGCATTCATATCTTTGCCACCCAAATGCATTATTTTATTTTTTTTTTACATTAAACCTCATTTGCCATACAGTTGCCCACCCCATTAATTTGTTCAGACCTTTTTGCAAGGGTTCCACATCCTGCAGGGAATTTATTTGAGATCCAGATCTCAAATTTTGTTTGTTGGAAATTCCATCGGAAAATGTCTGATGGAGCCTACACACGGTCGGAATTTTCGACAACAAGCTCCCATTGAACATTTGTTGTCGAAAATTCCGACCGTGTGTACGCGACATTACACGTGGTGGATGCACAGATACTTGAGATCCTGGGGACAGAGCACAACAGAACTTTATTGCACAGCAAAGAGACTTTTTTGCACAGAAATTATTCTAATTATATAATTGTCCCTTTATACCAACTTAAAATATAGATTGATTATATATCCTATTATAGAACAGTTTTTCTTGCACTAAATATTTTCTGTTTTGGGATTTTGCAATTGCCACTATGTATTGATTTTCAACCAAGATTGGTTATAGTAACAGTATCAAAGTATATATTACAAAAGAAGTGGTATCATTAATTTGTTTATGGTGAAGCAAGCGCTGTCTGTACATTTAATTACTTACACTGTCTTCAAGTTTAGTTATACTTAAGCCGCGTACACACGGTCGGAATTCCGACAACAAATGTTCGATGTGAGCTTGTTGTCGGAAATTCCGACCGTGTGTAGACTCCATCGGAATTTCGGCAACAAAAATTTTAGAGGTGGATCTCATATTTTCCGACAACAAAATCCGTTCTCGTAAATTCCGAGCGTGTGTAGACAATACCGATGCACAAAATTCAACGCATGCTTGGAATTAAGCAGAAGAGCCGCACTGGCTATTGAATTTAATTTTTCTCGGCTCGTCGTACGCGTTGTATGTTATTGCGTTCTTGACGTTCGGAATTTCTGACAACATTTGTGCGGCCGTGTGTATGCAAGACAAGTTTGAGCCAACATCCGTCTGAAAAAAATCCAGGATTTTGTTGTCGGAATGTTCGATCGTCTGTACGTGGCATTAGAGTTTAAGGCTGGGTTCACACTTAGATTGGATGCGGCTCACAGCAGGAGTCCGGTGCATCCCTGTTTTCCATTTCAGGGATGAATCAGGCCTGAATTTTTGCCTGAATTCGGACCTGAAACAGAGCCAATGATGCACAGGACCTCTGTCCAATCTGCTCTGCAGCTGCCCCGGAGATGTGTGAACCCACTCTATTGAGAGCCGGTCACAATCTTCTGTCATGCTAATTGGAATTCGGGGGAAACCCGCATTCAGTTTGCATAAGTGTGAACCCAGCCTAAAAGGATTAGAACCCTTGTCAGGTTTTTTTTTGACATCCACCCTGCATGAAAGAGGCCTTATTTATATAAGTTATCAAGTATGTTAGGATAAATCGCTTAAAAAATTAATTAAGCTGCAAATTCAGCATCAGGCCTCATTCACACAGACACTGAGCCTCATATACCATAAACAGGCCATTTGTTTAACCTGCTTGAGTCGCCAGGTGCTGCTTGCAGGCAGCAGGTGTAAGTCTATGGGGACATAGCAGCTGCATGATCACAGCCACACATCCTAATTTAACAGTCATGCTGGTGAGCGGCCCCTGAATGCACACTGTCTGCGTTCAGGGCCGCAGACCCTCAGGGCCGGTTCAGACTGCTGCGGTGCGGGAACGCTGCAAATCCACTGCGGGGTCCCGCACCGCATGTCTCCCGCCATCAGTTCACACTGCCCTATGCGAGCTGCTGGGAGTGTCAGTGAAATGTTAATGACACCCCCATATCAGCTCGCATATCGCAGTGCAATCTGAAAACTCGGACAGGAATCGGATCGCATGGTGAGAACACCATGCGATCCGATTCTGCAACGGACCAAAAAAAAGGGTCCTGTGCGAGTTTGGGCCGAATGCGATGCAAATTCAGCCATACTATCTGTATGGCTGAATTTGCATCGCACAGAGATCGCATATGATTTGAACTGCAGTGCGGTGCGAATCATATGCGATCTCCCGCACCGCAGCAGTCTGAACCCAGCCTCACACCTGTCATATTAGGATGAGTGTCTGTACAGCCCATGCATCCCCATAGACTTACATGAGCTGCCTGCATTCAGAACCTGGCGACTCAAGCTGCATAAACAAATGGCACATTCACTGACCTGAGCATCTGTGGGAAAAAGCCCTAAAGCCATACACACAATGAGAATATTGAACGAATGATTGTTCGTATTTTTTTTGCATGCTAGTTTTGTATCAAAAACAATTAGGTTACTGGAGTTATGAAAATTTTTGTAAGACAGAATGCAACTTCCCGCAATGATGTAATGTATTGTATTGTACTGTAATGAATTTTTTCCTGAAACTTGATTTTTGGAAATCTGCCCAAGTGCACAGTACTGACGTGTCGGCCCAGGGGAAGATCCGGGTCGCACGTCATCATACTGTGCACATGGTTAATCCTCATAGTAATTAACATTAACAGCAACACTATAATAGCGTCAGAGTCTTTATTACTTGTTCCATTAAGCTAGAATCAAAACTCCACTCACTATGTAAAAAACAATAAAAGATTTAAATATATATTTTTGGGAATTTTCTTTTTCTCCTTGTAGATGACAATATTTCATCTGTAGGGGGCAATCGTGCTTGAATTCCATATCCAAGCTCCTTATTACACCACCAAGTCGTGAGTTCATTTTTTGCTTATAACATTTATATAGTAAATAAAAAATCAAAAAGACTAACATCCAAAAATTTAATGTCCAGCATGCGTTTTAAATAAATTGTTAAATATATAGTCCACAATATAAAAAACTTTTTTCTCCTTTCAGAGTTTTCTGAGACCATTTGTTGACCCCAGCAGCCTCACAGTCCCTGGCGCTCGATCCTCCTCGGCCTTATCAAATCCCCAATACGAACTTTAGGGGATCCTCTGGTCTCTTACTGTCTTGGGGCCTAGGTTTTACCCGCACTATACTCCGCTTGTGAGTAAAACTTTTGGATGCCAAACAAGAAAAGGTATTTCGGCTCTAGACCAACCACCTTCTGTCGTGCCGGTGCTATATCCTATATCCTGTTTTTAACAAGTTGGAACAATTATTCTTTGTCTGCATCAATACACACGTGAGTTCATACAATTACCTTTTCTTGTCATTTCTTTAAAGAAACATTCTAAAGAAATACTTTGTATACTATTTAATAGCTATATATTCCTCAATGTATGTCCCGTATACCGTTCCCTCCCAATATTGTTCCCACAATGTACCATGTCATGTTGAACTTACACATATATATACCTTTTATATTCAGAAATAAACTATAGACTCGACACCACGACCACTGAAGAAGGAGGAAATCTTCTCACTCCGAAACGCGTCTGGTCCAATGTCACTCAGTAGATTACAAACATTGTTTTGATGCATTTTATATTCTATGTTAACATGTCATGTATGTTCCACCTTTTAGTGTAACTCCCCTACTACATATACTACACAAATAAATATTTTGTTACCTTCATTATACTTTATGTCTCTTTTTGGGAAAGTGTGGTAGTGCCAATTAAAAATCCAAAAATCTAGGGGAAAACCCTTTCTTGCTCTTCAAAATACCGGATGTGGCACACACCCTCTAATTCTCCCATACCCTGCTAAGCCAGTTGACCTAACCCAATTTTTCTATTTTCCTTCATGTAAACATCATAATTTTTTTGCTAGAAAATTACTCAGAACCCCCAAACATTGAGTACGTTTTTTTTAGCAGACACCCTAGGGAATAAAATGGCGGTCATTGCAACTTTTTATCTCACACGGTATTTGCGCAATCATTTTTCAAACGCCTTTTTTTTGGAAAAAAAACGGTTTCATGAATTAAAAAATAAGAAAACAGTAAAGTTAGCCCAATTTTTTTATATAATATGAAAGATGATGTTACGCCGAGTAAATAGATACCAAACATGTCACGCTTTAAAATTGCGCACAACCGTGGAATGGCGCCAAACTTCGGTACTTAATAATCTCCATAGGCGACGCTTTAATATTTTTTTTTTTTTTTTTTTTTTTTTCCATAAAGATTTTATTAAGGATTTTCCAACATAACAAAATAGAATACCAAACAGCACAACAGAATGCGAAATATGCGTACATGTATCACTTGTCGTGTCACGGGTTAAATGATACGGTCATAGTAACAGCAACCAACATAGGCTGACAATGCAAAAACATTATATCCCATGGTTAAGCACCCACAGTCCCTGAGTGGATCTGTTATTCGGCCCCTCATGGCAGTGTAGCTTGGCGGGGATATAACTGCTTCTAGTTGTACCTCCCTGTATCAGGGGGAGAGTATGGTTCAGGAGTACAAGGCGCCAGGGAGGCGCGCCTTCGTAGCGGCCGCCGTGAAGGTGGCCTCTGGGCCTAAATATTTTTTACTGGTTACCAGTTTAGAGTTACGGAGAAGGTCTAGTGCTAGAATTGTTGCACACGCTCTAACGCACGCGGCGATACCTCACATGTGTGGCTTGAGTGGCGTTTACATATGCAGGCGGGACTTGCGTGTGCGTTAGCTTCTGATCGCGAGCTACAGGGGACAGGGGCGTTTAAATTTTTTTTTTTATTTATTTATTTTTATTTTACTTAATTTTTTTTATTTTTTACACTTTTTTTAAAAAAAAAAATTTGGATCACTTTTATTCCTATTACAAGGAATGTAAACATCCCTTGTAATAGGAATGTATGTGACAGGTCCTCTTTATGGAGAGATGTGGGGTCAATAAGACCCCACATCTCTCCTCCAGGCTGGAAAGCATGAGATCGGTAAAAAAAATGTTACCGATCTCATGCTGACAGCCGCGATCGCGGCTTTGTTTACTTCCGGGTACCGGGCGTGACGTCATAACGTCGCGCCCGGGCCTCCGACGGTCATAGAGATGACTGGTGACCATCTGGTCACCGGAAATCTCTATGCTCGTCATCCGGCGGTGAGCGATTCTTTCTCCGGGCCCCCGATGGCACGGGAGAGCCCGGAGAAGCACCGGATGGCGGCGGGAGGGGGGGGGGACGTGATCGTTCTTATGGTGCACAGAATCGCCGGCCGGTAAAAATGATATCTGAATGATGCCAATAGCTGCACGCATCATTCAGATATCACCACTCAAAGTCAAGGACGTCATATGACGTCCTTGGTCGGCAAGTGGTTAAAAGATGGGGTTTAAAAAACCTACATACTTACCTAGGTGGATGTAGCATTGATCTGATACTGCATCTGTTCCCCGCCGCCTCTAAGACTGCGAACTGAGCGATCAAACACCACTGATCAATCAGTTCTCAATCTTCAGTGAGTAAAGAGTGGTTACTGTCAGTCACCGGCTCTCTGTTCTTCCCTACAGCCCTCACTGGAGTGCGGGTGTGCAGGGGGCAAGATCAGGCTCTCATAAACGCTGAGAGGCTAAGCCAGCTGCCATTCAGCCTGCTAGGTAAATCCCAACATTAAAGTCTGGATCTTTCTTTAGTCTGGACTGACTGAGTCATAGTATCCTCCTGCTTCACCAGACTCTCCTGGCTAGCAGGGTCCTTTACCAAAGGTGCATACAGACCTAATTATTTATATAAGAGGTCACATTGGCTCAGGTAAGTGAACATCCGCAGGTAAAGATGCATCGAAGGGCACCTGTCTGCAGCTTGATTGAAGTGGAGAACTATATCACTGATGCACTATTGACACTTTATAGTTGTGCCACAATGTTAGTGGGAACTGTTCTCTATAAGCAGTATCTTTGTGCACAGGAGCTTATGAATATTATAAGGGACTGTGAAACACGATTGAACACTTTATTGATCCACCATATTGAATTATATCATTTGTTTTTGGCTCTGTGTACCGTTTTATTTAGGTAATCAATCTATTGAGATTGTTGTATTTTACAAGTTATTCGCATCGGATGTACATTTGGATACACATTTTGTTATCTATTTTAATTATTAGTTTAGCTAGAGCGCTGCACCTTAAGCCCTGGTTCCCACCAGTGCGATTTGTCATATTACATGACAAGTCACACCCCAGTGCCGGTAATGGAACCATTCAAATTGCCGTGGCTCACAATGCAGCGTCTTTGAAAAAGGTTCCTGGACTTTTCTTGCGATTTCATGTGCGACTTGCATTGACATCTGAGTAAATTAAGTCGCACAGATGTCAGCAAGCCACGTGTGAAGTCTCACTGATTGGCAGCTTTGAAATCTGTCTTTTTAGACATATCGGATGTTTTGTGTGTACACTTGAGAGCAGCAGTTTGGTAAATATGATTTGGGTGAGTGCAGGTGTCTTCATTGCGCACACATGTCCTTTAATCCAGGCACATTTACTACCATCTGCCAACTCTCTCAGCTAAGCTTTACCCAAACCTTTTGCAGGGTCCTGCCAGAAAGGAAATAAATTCATCTGACTTCCTTGCAGGGTTAGGAGAACTCTACCTTAAAAGGGGCAGTTAAACGTTTCAATAGAAAAGAATAGAGACTTGCAAAGCGTCAATACCTGACGAACTCTGCACTCAGCAATTTTTTTTACTCACCGTGTGTACAACTGCATTCGCTCCTTGTTTTAACACTTTTGAGTGCTGCTGATAGGTGGTATGGCAGCGATAAATACACAACTTAGCCAGTAGCCACCTACAGGGCCGTTTTTAAGGCAGGGCAAAAGGGGCATCTGCCCTGGGCACTGTCATTGTTGTGGGGCCCAAAGAAGCTGCCTCATACTTGACAACTATCCTGGTTTAAATTCCCTTGTCCCTTGAGGTTTTAGTCCTGTGCTGTGTCCAAATATCTCAGTGTGAAATGCTGCTACTAATTCTGCCCAGCTCTGCCCTATTGCTGTGTACAGATGACTCACCAGCAGACCCTGTGTTTACATGTAAATTACCAGCATTCATATGTAAATAGCGGCGGCGTTCATATGTAAATAACGGCGGCCGGCAGCATTGATATGTATATCATGCCCCCCCATATCCACAGTAATCTCTAGCAACCAATCAACAAGCAGAAATCATGTGCTGTAACCTCTAGCAACTAATCAGTGAGCCGTAATGTGTGCTGTAACCTCTAGCAACCATTCAGTAAGCGGTAATGATACACTGTAACCTCTAGCAACCAATCGCAATAGCTGCCTTCTAGTAAACTGATTTTGAGTCTAACTGCTATTTATTGTATGTCTCAGAGCAGGTGGAGAGCAAAACTGCATGGGGGGGGTGGCAGAGAAAAGTTTTGCCCAGGGTCCAATCGATATTAAAGATGGCCCTGGCCACCTATGTTCAAAGCCTGTGTGAATAAGGCCTAAGAGAGCCTATGTTTCTCAACACAGGTTTTCTTTAAGAAGAGCCATTGTTCAAAACTACATTTGTTTTAGCTCCGGTGTAGGTCTTGCCAGAATAATGGAACAATCTGGATTTTCAATGACAATTTATGGTGTGAATTCTGTCTGGAATTATTACAAGCTCAGAACAGAAGAACTTTGTGCAAAACGTTACCAACAATCAAATTGATTGGGTTGGACATATGATTTGATTATCTTTCCCAGCACTGGCCTTGTCCTGTACAATTGCTGGATCCGCTGTAAATGTCTTTTGTCACTTTTGCCAAGTTTTTAGTGCTTCCTTATGTGTGACTGAAGGACTGTCATTTGAGCAGGTGTACAGCAGTGGAGATAAATTTAATTTAAGATGTATAAAGAAACATGGGACTTGCCGATACTTACACAATTTACCTTATGCAAAGCCAAGATTTTAATAACTTTCTTCCTTTTTAAAATGAACTTTTCATTTGGAAATGAAAGCAGAACCCAAGGCTAACAGCAATACAAAGATGGAATATGTATATTATTACAGGTACTTATATAGTGCTATCAATTTACGCCGTACTTTACATATAAATTAAACATTCACATCAGTCCCTACCCTCAAGGAACATACAATATAAGGTGCCTAACTCACATTCACATGTACACATATAGTAAAGTATTCACACCCCTTGAAATTTTCCACATTTTGTCATGTTACAACCATAAATGTAAATGTATTTTATAGGGATTTTATGTGATAGACCAACACAAAGTGGCAAATAATTGTGAAGTGGAAGTGAAATGATAAACGGGTTTCAACATTTTTTACAAATAAATATGGGAAAAGTGAAGCGTGCATTTGTATTCAGCCCCCTTTACTCTGATACCTCGAACTAAAATCTAGTGGATCCAATTGCCTTCAGAAGTCACCAAATTAGTAAAGAGAGTCCCCCTGTGTGTAATTTAATCTCAGTATAAATATAGCTGTTCTGTGAAGCCCCCAGAGGTTTGTTAGAGAACCTTAGTGAACAAACAGCATCATGAAGGCCAAGGAACACACCAGACAGGTCAGGGATAACGTTGTGGAGAAGTTTAAAGCAGGGTTAGGTTATAAATAACTATCACAAGCTTTGAACATCTCACAGAGCACTGTTCAATCCATCATCCAAAAATGGAAAGAGTATGACACAACTGCAAACCTACCAAGACATGGTTGTCAACCTAAACTGACAGGCCAGGCAAGGAGAGCATTAATCAGAGAAGCAGCCAAGAGGCCCATAATAACTCTGGAGGAGCTGCAGAGATCCACAGCTCAGGTGGGAGAATCTGTCCACAGGAAAACTATTATTCATACACCCCACAAATCTGGCCTTTATGGAAGAGTAACAAGAAGAAAGCCATTATTGAAAGAAAGCCATAAGAAGTCCAGTTTGCAGTTTGTGAGAAACCATGTGGGGGACACAGAAAACATGTGGAAGAAGGTGCTTTGGTCAGATAAGACCAAAATTGAACTTTTTGGCCTAAAAGCAAAACTCTAAAGCCCCATACACACGGTCGGATTTTCCGATGGATTCTGTCCTATCGGACAATGTTGTCGGAGATTCCGACCGTGTGTAGGCACCATCGGACATTTTCCATCGGATTGTCCGACGGACAAAGTTTTATCTCCTGCTCTCAAATTTTCCGACAACAAAGTCCGATCACACCAATTCCGATCGTGTGTAGCGTAGTCCGACGGACAAAGTGCTACGCATGCTCAGATCACATTACAAGACCAAAGCTATTGGCTACCAGCCTCTACGTAGTCCCGTCGTAGGCAACAAACGTCACCACGTTCAGAATGATCGGATTTTCCGACAACTTTGTCCGACCGTGTGTATGCAACACCAGTGTCGGACAAAATCCGTCGGAAAAAATCCGAAGGATTTTGTGATCGGATTTTCCGACCGTGTGTACGGGCCTTATGTGTGGCGGAAAACTAACACTGCACATCACCCTGAACACACCATCCCCACTGTGAAACATGGTGGTGGCAGCATGTTGTGGGTATGCTTTTCTTCAGCAGGGACAGGAAAGCTGACCAGAGTTGATGGGAAGATGGATGGAGCAAAATACAGGGCATTGTTAGAAGAAAATCTGTTAGAGTCTGCAAAAGACTTGAGAGTGGGGCGGAGGTTCACCTTCCAGCAAGGCAACAACCCTAAACATACAGCCAGAGTTATAATAGAATGGTTTAGATCAAAGCATATTCATGTGTTAGAATGGCCCATTCAAAGTCCAGACCTAAATCCAATTGAGAATCTGTAGCAAGACTTGAAAAATGCTGTTCACAGACGCTCTCCATCCCATTGGAAAGAGCTTGAGCTATGGAAAAAGCTGGAAGAGACATCCCCAAAAAGACTTGTAGCTGTAATTGCAGCGAAAGGTGGTTCTACAAAGTACTGACTCAGGGGGGCTGAATCCGGAGTATCCGGCACTCCTGCCTTGGATCCAACCTGGCCACCACCTCGCCACACTGCTAGAGAGCCTGGGGGAAATCTTCCAAGTTAAGGCGGTGCCGCCTTACCGTCTGTCCCTGGGGGTCGGGGTGTCATCGGCGGCGGTGGGTGTCGGTGGTGCGAGTGGGGGGGGGGCAGGTTTGTTTGCGCCCCCTCCCAAAATATTGAGCACCACCCGCCACTGATGACTAATCCTTTTTCATCCACTTGCTTTTTGGTCACATCTTCCACAGTTCCAGTCCTCTTAAAAAATATAATCACTATCAGCAGGTAAAAAAAATGTGCATTTATTATTTTTTGTTGCAAGAGCCTGGAAAGCATTGCACCAGCGATCAGTAGATTGCTGATGCCATACAGGTCTCATGCATGCTGTCACTGTATTGGCTTACCTGTACATAAGCCATACTCTTTGACAGGAACACTCAATGAACTACCCCAGCGCTCCATGGCACCATGGTAGTTCATTGAGAACTACAAGCCGACAGCTGCTAAGGATGTCGGGGCTTGTAGTTCATTCACACACATGAATTTGTGTGTCTGAATGACGCTGCGCTGTTTTGAGGAACTTCACCCCGTGCCACAGGGAGGGGAGGCAGCGGGTGGCGGCTGCAGCACTGGGAACCCTTAAATTCAGGCAGTACATGTAACATGTTCCCAAAGGTGAACTTATCTTTTAAGTTAATTTGTATGCTTTCCTAAGGCAACACGTGCCATTGAGATCTTCCACAATGAAGCTCAGCTCATTAAGAAGATCATTGGTCCTGCATATTGTAAATGTCACATGTGGCCACCTATTGTTATGGCAGTTTTCTGCTCTGCAAGGGGCCACGCAAACACATCTGAATCTAATGAAAATGTGTGTATATTTCATTTGACTTTCCAATCGCTTTCTCCTCTTATAAGGCAGAATCTGTTTACAGTGGACACAAGATGTTCTCACAGCTGCACGGAGTGAATGGTTGTAGAGGCAGATGTTTGATATTACAGAAAGTCTCTGACTCTGTCACTGGAGACATCCCTCACCGTGCCTCAGACTGATAAGCAATTTCCCTAAAATCCCCAGGAAAAGCAACTTATGGTAATTTTTGACCTTGGCTGACAAATCTATGTACATTTCCATATTGATATTTATGAGAAAAAAATTACAGAAATTCACTTTGCCATTGCATATTTTGGCACAGTTGTGGAAGAAAAAACACTACTGAGTAATACAAATTCAGTAGGGACAAGCTGAAAAAAGCAAAAGTGGTGCTGTTGCATTTATAAGGCAATCAGGTTTTACGTTTCACATGAAACAAAGATATGACTGGCTGCCATAAACAAAATACACATAGATTTTTATCATCCCTGTAATGGGATCAAGGATCAAACGAAGAACACAACAACCTATTAAACATATTTAGTAATTTTAACTATTAGCCAAAAAACTTTTTTGCTGAAGACACCCAGGGTTCGAACCTCAGATCGAACCATCAGATTTTTATTGCAGTCTGTATTTCCATTCGATAAATTTGAGGAAACACAGGCAGTACCCATGAGATAATCAACATTTCATTAAAATTTTGTCATTTAAACTTTTAGCTAGGAACATTTTTGTTAAAGACACCAAGGTTTAGAATCTATATCCGATTTTTATTGCTGTCTGGATTTCCATTCGATAGATTTGAGGAAACACAGACAACACCCATGGGATACCCAACATTTCAGTGAGTCGGGATAGGTTGAGAAGTAATGGAACAAGCTATGGGTCTAGTTGCAATACAACACTATCATGTTTGGTTGGAATTAAAGTGTTTGTAAAGCCACTTTTTTCTTTTTATAGTTCCCCCTGTTAGATAACATGATGTTCCCCAGTGTATGTGATTTATAAAAATATGCTGCCTAATACCCTATTTCCAAGTGCCATTCGGCGCTCACGTGACTGCCTTCTGGTCTCCTCTTCCAATCTGACAGCTACAGGGGGGGGGCTGAGTATACCCCTCAATATCCCCCTCAGCCGGGACAAGGAGAGGAGAGGAGGAGAGCAGCGGGCAGTCACGTGAGCGCCGGGCGCCGCTTGGTAACCAGGTGTTAGGCAGCATCAGATACAAAATCACATACACTGGGGAGCATCATGTTATATAACAGAGGGAACTGTAGGAAGCAAACACAGTTATTTTTACAGCAGGAGGGGTGATCAGGGAGCTGACAGGCAGGGAGGGAGGAGAGGACTAAGGAGTGGACAAAAGAGATTTGTTTCTCTCATTGGGCCACAGATTCAATGTATGGGCTTGTAGAACAATAACTGCACATGCCTCTAATTTTTTTCCCAGGAATTCCTGTTTTTGACTATGTAACTGGTGATCAGGGAACCATATTCTGTACGTCTAAAAACATGCAGTAGAAAAGTAATATATCATATTATGGACTCCCATTCTAATCTGTTATGGCACAGTTTCCCAATTCTCCCCAAAGAAAAAACATTTCTGTGGTTGTAGAAGATACAAAGCTATGTAGTGGAATAAAGTCCTTACTAGATGTCCCTAACCTATAACACTGGTGGATTGGGGAGCTACATGGCAAATAATGGTTAAAACATAAATACATGATAAAAACTAAAGAAAAGTAGGTAAGCCAAAGCTGAAGAAGTATGTTTCCTGTAGATCATAGATTTAAAGATATCAAAATATATATATATATATATATATATATATTTGCTAAATAAGTTGCTAACCGAACTACAATCTCACATGCATTTCTTTCCAGCATTGCACATACAATCAGAGTGAGAGAGACACAAAGCCAAAGCCATGCGAGTCAGTGTGGCTTTGGCCACAAAGTTTGATTTTACTTCTAAACAAGAGCATGCACATTGTGGAGACTCTGGTGGGACTACATAGATCCTTTCAGGCACTGGGGGCACCCTCATACCTGGAATTGGGCAGGGTGGATGGAAGGGAGGCAGTATGAGGAGGAAGCTAAAAGGAGAAAAAAATATAAAAACAACAGCAGGAGCACGTATGGTCTGCTATTAGCAGTTCAACCCCACCCCTCCAAAAAAATAAAAATACAATTAATTTAATTATACTTTAATAACAGCATGTAATTCCAATCTACAGCTTTTGCAGTGAACAACAAACTTTCTTGTATTAACAAAGCATAGAATCAAGAACATTCGTAAGACCTCATTTTCAATATGCAGTTAAAATGTGTAAGTTCACCTTCTTACAAAAAATTATAAGGTGAATTGACATCATACTATATCTACCAACTCCTGATCCCTGCTTTCACTGCCCATACAGCCAGTACAGGGATCTGGGTACTTGAAATTCCACGGTCTTCTTCCCCTTTTTTCCTTATTGATGCCTGAATAGATCAGTGATTCTGATCGGTCAAAGTGGCCAAGTCCAACCAGAAAAAGACTGTGGTTTCAAATCCCCGTACCCAATCATTTACAGAGGTAATTGCAGCATTTTTTGTTAAAAGGTGAACTTACGCTTTAAGTTTTAGGCACTGGTTCACAAAAAGGTTTCAAAAATTGAAAAAATCTGAGACATTTAATTCAATTGATAAAAAGGGAAGGAGGACCTATGCTATAAGGAAATATTAACAGAACTAACTTTATTCACCATTGCGAAAAGATGATTAAGGGGAATATGATGACTACACAAACTATAAATGCCAACTAATATTATCAGGAAATAATATCATAGAATTTTGATCCAGGGAGTTTTGTGGATCAGGGAAGATTATTTTCCTTGTTACAAAAAGTTGCACCATGCTTTATTTTTGCGTTCTTATGGCTCGCTTGCAGGCTTAAGTTTCTGAGGATGCAAAATTTTTCTTTTGGTAATGATAACTTTTAAACTATAGTCACAACTTTGATTAGCCTCCCACAACCCCACTGCTATCACTTAGAAGCACTCCAAACAAGAGCCTGCAACCAAAACTTATTGGTTTGGGTGAAGGAACTTTTTAAAAGTTTTTAAAGTTAGATTAATTATGTGAACGGTATACAGACCTTATATGGACACAAATATGTCCTGAAACACAATAACAGTTTACAGAATGATTTTACAGGCTGGCTCTGTTTTTCCTGTATATATGAAAATAATAATCCTCTTGGTCAAGGGATATTACATATGGTGGTCAACCATACTCTCCTCTGTCTAGAATATACTGCATGATGTGGAGTACAAAGGATCACATTACTGAACATGATTGCTGGAATTGGCTGTATAAACAATAATAGGATGTTGGTGAAAATCCTTAGAAAGGTTAAGAGTCAATGGAAGAGCAGCAACAGAGAAAATACGAATATGTAGTCCTGGCGTGCAAGGAATTTGGACGAAATCCAAATGTAAGCAGATAAGGAATAACAAATCTGACCGTGTAAATATATTTTTTTCTTAGTGTACATTCAGCCTAGGTTCACCCCAGATGTTTTAGAACTACATTTCCCATGATGCTCATGCACTCTGCAGTGTAGGTAGGCATCATGGGAAATGTAGTTCCAAAACATCTGGGGTGCCAAGGTTCGCCATCACTGGCCTAGGCTATAAGAAGATTTCCAAGACCCTGAAACTAAGCTGGACATTTTCACTTAGGGGTGTACTCACTTTTGTTGCCAGCGGTTTAGACATTAATGGCTGTGTGTTGAGGTTATTTGGAGGGGACAGCAAATTTACACTGTTATACAAGATGTACACTCACTACTTTACATTGTAGCAAAGTGTCATTTCTTCAGTGTTGTCACATGAAAAGGTATAATAACATATTTACAAAAATGTGAGGGGTGTACTCACTTTTGTGAGATACTGTGTATATATATATATATATATATATATATATATGTAGCGTTAACACTTTTACAAGGTGTCCGCTATATGTAAAAATTTAGTTTTTTCCTCAGAACAGTAATGGGGTTCTGAGGGTTAATTGTGCAGGTAGACTTTGGCATCAGTTTGGCTGGGCTGTACTAGGGTTTTGCCTGGTCATGGGTACAGTGAGGTACACATGACAGGCCCAGAACCAGGCCTGGTTGGACCTTTTGAGATCAGTCTTCCCCGGAACCAATCAGTGGGTGCGTCTGGCCCCGCTGTGTAGTCTGGGGAAGGGTACTTAAGGGGCTGAAGTCACGTGTTCGGGGTTCGGCCGTAGCTGCCTGTTCCTGAATCTGGACCAGGGTAGCCCCACGAGGGGTCCCGGGCCCGGGAGAGTTTGCCGTCCCACAACATGGTCAGTTTGACTAGCCCCACAGACCTGCATGGTCTGGGGCAAGGATCCATCTGTTCCCGAGTCTCGGAACCGGCTGGTTTGAGGCGCAGTAACTGAGGGAGGATTCAAGGCGTCCGGGTGTGCTCTCAATCTTGGAGGGGCACCGCAGCTCGTGTAGGCGACCGGGGTAGGACTCTTTGGAGGAGGGCCAACAAGCTGGCATCTCAAGAAGAGCCTGGTTGCTGGGTTGTTATGGACACTAACGAATCCACAGTTTCGCAGTACTGCCAAGGAGACAGAGAAAGATTGTTATTTGCATGAAAAGATCAGTACTTTTTTTAATGGTTGGGTACACTAATACTCACTATTAATGTTTTCATACTGGACATAGAAGGAGCTGTCTAGCGGTTAATATGTATCGCATTGCTGGTAGTTTCCATTTTTTCAGAACAAGTGTCAACGTGCAGCCTAAAGAAAGTGCCATGTGGTGAACCATAGGCTAAATAGTAACACATTTGAAACTATACCTTTCTTTATTTTAAATATACTGGAAAAAAAAACCTGAATAAAGTTTGACTGATGCTGGCTATACTTTAAAACAGCTTACTTCAGCATGGAAAAGACTTTACCCCACCTTTATCACACCTGACACAAGCTTGTCCCACCACAGGGTTTTTAAAGTTCCTGTCTGCTTTAGGCAGCAGCGTCTCAATGCCAAGACAATCCACAGTTCTCACACAACTGTGTCCTCCACTCTGCAATGTACCCCAGAGAGGGCATCAGCATTCTAGTGTTACTTCCCAGGTCTCTGTTCTACCATGGATTTGTACTCTTTTGTACCAAAAACCACCTGGTTACCCTTGCATTTGTGTTTGTTCAGTCTCATCAAGGTCAGTGGGATATATTCTGACACTAGAAGAAACTTCCTGCCAAGCAGAAAATGGTGTAGGGAGTCTAAAGCCCACTTGATGGGACATTCTCACTCCACTATGGTGACTGACTGCTTCCTGCCCTTTTCAGTCCTCTCCTGCAGGTAGGTTAACTGTTTCAGAACCATAGTAACTGTATTCAGGGTTGCAGGTCCTTTCCCACCCCAAAATCTACCCATTGCTTCTAAATTCCCTGTCCCATATGAGGACTTAATAACTCCGGGGAAAACGGCAAATCAGCCTTCCCTCTCTATCAGACAGTGTCAGATCGTCCATTAGGGGCACTCGGGCGCCGCCCCCTCTCTCCTCGCCACCCCCCTATATGCAGTGGATAGATTCATGCATTGCATGAATCTATCCCCGGCCACCACAGCCGACCCTATTCATGTGTCCGGCCCCTTTCAGGTCACTGGCACATGAATTACAGCGGCCAGGGTTTTGTTTTGAAGCGCCTGATTAGAGCCAGAGGCTCTAATAGGCTTCAAAATACCGTGGGCTCGGGTCACAGAGGATGCGTCCACAGCCCACCCTAATTGTGTTGCAACAGCGATTGAATATTTGCTGTTGCAACACTGACCCCAAACAACATCAGCTTGGAAGAAAACCATGGGGCCTTCAGGAAAAAACTCAAGACCCACCTCTTCTAATAAAGAAGGACAACAAGGACAGACCAAGCGCCTTGAGGCGATTCAGTTCGCATTTGCAGCGCTATACAAATCATTCATTCATTCATGATCCTCCTCTCGAACCTGTTTTGCCTTCAATGTTTTCACATAATGGTTCCTCGTTAGATCCTAAAATTGCACCCATTTTTTTACCATTAACCCTGGACACAACACCCCACCCAAGTTAATAGCCCCGCCAATCACCTCACCCCTTCCAGCAGGTCCTGATGTTCTGAATCTATTCTCTATTTCGTTAACTTTAGAGCAAGAAAAAGTCCTAAAATTAGGTTTGACTTTTTGTCCATCCTCAGACTTTGACAAATTCGAATTTGTTAAAGATATTCACCTTTTTGCCCGTAAGCTGATTTACAAAGTTATTTATGATAAACCAGTTACTAAATCCACTGATTCGGCGACCGTTGTCTCCAATCAAGCGCCCACATTCGAAGAAATGCAGGCAATTGATGAACTCATGGCTCTTTGGGAGGAGGGAGCCACCGCCGACGACGAAGCTGAAACTTCAGCTCTCGTCGCCCTCGGTGCCTCTTTCCCCCCCCCCGCTTCTTTTAAACCTAAATCTAAGAACTTTCCAGCCCTGTCCACCAGTCCTAATATTTCAGCTTTCGTTCAACAAATTTGTCTTGCAATTAAGAACCTACAATATATACCTTCGGGTCATTCAAACCTATCTCAGGAGAGCTTGCGGGCCTTAAAATCCCTTCAGGCTCATCCCGACATCGTAATTAAACCAGCTGATAAGGGTGGCAATGTAGTAGTTATGGACACTAAGGCCTATGAATCTATGTGTTATAAAATATTGAATAACCGCGAATGGTATCGTCCCATTGCCCTATCTCTTATAAAGAACTTTTCTCATCAATATGACCAATTGATCTTCCATGCTTATCAGGCCTCTGTTATTGACCAAAGCACCTGGAACTTTCTAAAGATCATTGAACCTACCATACCTACATTCTACGCCCTACCTAAAATCCACAAGTCAACCATTAATCCCCCAGGACGTCCTATTGTGTCAGGATGTCATTGCTTAACAGAAAATGCAAGTGCCCTTGTGGATAAATACCTTGCACCCCATGTTACACGCTTACCTTTTTATGTTAAGGACACACTTCATCTCCTTAAACTATTATATAACATGATTCTACCTCCCAATACTTGGCTCGTCACGTTGGACGTCGAATGTTTATACAACTGCATCCCCCATGATAGGGGCTTAGAAGTCATCCGAGAACTCCTTTCGGAACGGGGACCCCGTTTTGACAATTATGCGAATTTCGTTTTGGACCTCCTAAAATTCATTTTGACTAAAAATCATTTTTTGTTTGATGGCTCCCACTTCCTCCAGGTGCAGGGAGTGGCTATGGGGACCAAATGTGTGCCCTCATATGCCAACCTGTACCTGGGGGGGTGGGAACGCCATATTTTTTCACATCTAACCTTAGACTATAAAACTCATATGTTGTATTGGTTTAGATACATTGACGACATTTTACTATTTTGGTCTGGCTCATATGCGGACCTCAAGGACTTCTTTGATTCTCTAAGCAATAATAACTTTAATCTCAAATTTACATTTGAATCTAGTCAGTCATCAGTCAATTTTCTTGACCTCACAATCAATATAGATAAATCAGGACGGATCAGCACGGCCTTATTTAGAAAGCCGACTGCTGGTAACACAATCTTACATGCTGAAAGCGCTCATCCTCAATCCCTACTTAACAGTATTCCGTACAGTCAATATCTTCGAATTAAACGCAACTGTACTTCAGATGCGGATTTTCATAAAGCATCCAATGAATTATTTCATAGACTTGTCAATAGAGGCTATAGTCGGGCACTTCTTAAACGCTCTTTCAATAAGGTCAAGAAACTTGACAGATTTCAACTGATCCACAAGTCCAAAAATCCCACTGACACTCAACCTGTCAGATTGATTACCCGATTTTCATCTATGCACACTCAAATACGTGAGGTTGTCAATAATTTTTGGCCTTTATTACTTGCAGATCCTACTGTCAGCAAGTTCATTGGCCCACGCCCAGATATAACATATAAACGATGTCCCTCATTACGTGACCGACTCATTAGAAGCCATTATGCTCCAACAATAACCCAAAGTCGCCCTGACAATGGCACTTATTCGTGTGGGTCATGTGATATTTGTCAATTCGTCTCTAACTCTAGACTTACCCTGCTTCCTGATGGTTCTCTCCATGAAATCGCTCACCATGTTAACTGCCGAACAATTGGTGTTGTATATTTAGCCACTTGTACCTGTGGATGTTTCTACATTGGCAAGACCAAACGGCCCTTTCAGGTCCGGATACGTGACCATATCAAACCCACTCTTAAACGCATCACCACTACAGCTATCAATAGACATCTTGCTGCTGCACACAATTTTGACCCCAAACACATACGTTTTTCGGCATTAGATCATGTCAAGACGCATGTGCGAGGAGGAGGCATCGACGAAAAACTGCTGCAAATTGAAACGAAATGGATACATAATCTCAATGCTGTCAAATACCCAGGTTTGAATGAACATATAAGCTTCAAGCCCTTTTTATAAATACTTCTCAGTTATTATATTCCATTTATGGTTGTTTATCCATACTATTTACTTATGGTTACCTACTAGTAACGTATCCATATTATCGATATTTTACCATGCATCCTTCCTCGTCTTCCCTGGTTGTGCGCTATGTTGTGAGAAGACCGCCCTTTGGGCGTTCGGGCACCTTGACAGCTGCTTTTTTCTATTATCTGTATAATTACTATATTTGTATGCCCCCATTTTTTCAATTGTTCACATTGATGTATCCATATTGAACTTAAACTTAAGACTTTTTTCTGTCTACATATATTTATTATAAACTTACAGTACCCCCTATTTTGTTCCATATCCTTCTTGGTACCATTCTTCCTTTGTAATCCATGTAATAATAATTTAATATGTATGTCTCTGTCAATTAATCACTCAATCCCCATCTCTGTTAATGTTAAAGTCCATGTCGCCACAACTGGAACCCCATTGTTTGGTGGACAAATTGGGTCTTGGCTCACCGTCTCAATCCCACTGCCCTTGCTTTCCATCTTCCTTGGTCCCAGGGATCATCTGGAGTGCCTGGGCGCGTTTTACCCCATTTCTGGCTTTCCCACCTTCGCCCTATCATCTTGACCAATTGTACTCCCCATTTGCATAGGTAACTGTTTGGGCACCCCAGGGCTGCGAACCTATGGTCGCAGCCCACTTGGCTTGGTTGCCTGCACACCTCCCTTATGCTCCACTCACACCTGGTAACCTAACAGCTCGAATTCCACTCTTAGCCTTGGATCCAATGTTTTTCCATCCTCCCCTTTGTTTCCAGCACATTTGCCCTGACAATTGTGATGTAGTTACCCCCTCCACTCGCTAGAGGGCTCTTTTCTGTTCGGAATTTATTGTATGCGTGTCTGTTGAGCTGCGCTCGCATCTCCCGAACATGTTGCATTATGGGAAATGTAGGCACACGCACTGGTGCTACTGCACACGTGCGAACAGCCCATTCTGCCCGCCCGCCTCATCATGTCAACCATGATCAGGTGTGGAGGACCTATATAGCCTGCTTTTCCTCCAGCACCTTTTGTGTTGGAATCTGGAGCGCCATTCATGCTGTGAACTTCAACGATGCAGGTCTGTTTTCCTCTCTTCTCCAGCCTATGCCTTATTAGTCTGCTTGAAAAGGTTCTTACCTAGTTATACTGCAATATTCTCTCTTTGCAGCCACTGGTCCCTTGTCGGTGACCTAGCCAAATAGAGCTGTCTATTGGTTTGGTTTCAGACTTCTCCTGTCCAGTCTTAACCAACTAATACCCATGTTTTAGGTGAGTTTTTTTTTTATTTTTTATTTTTTTTTTTTTTTCCCCTCTGTTTCCTTTGGATTGCTATATCTATCTACCCTATTCTTATCTCTGGTCTTTTTTTTGCTATTTTTCATCAGAGCTGACCTTTTCCAAAACTCTCAGATGACTGTGCTTATTTGGCGCTCCATCCATATTTTCCATCTCTGATATATTGGTAAGTTTTTATACAATCTAAATTTAGGCTATGTTTAGCCAGTTAATGGCAAAGGAAAATAATAATAATCTTTTGCCGTACATATTCATATATTCTTTATTGTTTTTTCCACCTTATCTTACCAGGCTCTATATAGATCCTCGATAGTTCCTTGCTACTTGGGATTCAAGTACAATTGGCCACATCGGCGACTCAGGTGGTTGCTCCAGCATTTTGGGGAATGTGCCTTCTGTAAACTCCAGGTGTGAACTTACTGGGCTGAGCATAGTGCAGTGTTGTATATTGGACGGGTGGGCTGTTTTGTGGCGATGTGGTGACACATAAATTATTCTTTTTCACCATACTTATTGTTTTATATAAATAATTTTTTCTTGTGTTTTCATATTTCTCAGATCCTTTCTCTCTTTTTCACGGTACAAACTGACCCTGAAGAAGCCATAGTGTGGCGAAACATGTTGGTCGGCTTTCTCCAACCAGCCTCTTTGTACCCAGGATCTATCAAATTCCTGTAGATCCTTTTTATAAAGCTCATATTTTATTGCCTATCCCCACGGTCCCCTAGTCATCCCCGGACCCTATGCGCCTCCACCATTGCATTGGTCAGGATATGACTTTAGGACCCACCCCACGATACCCATGTTTGTAATATATGTGAATGTTTGTCATTTATGATTTTCATTGTTTAATTGCTCAAGAATAAACTATTTTGTAAATAATAAAAAATAAAAAAATTATTTCTTATTCAAAAAGTTGCAAGTATTATCTACTTTTTTTCGTTTACCGCTATAGTCCCCTACTCTATCCCTGCTCCTCCTTTTACTATTATGAATGAACAAACAGCACTGATTGTTCAGTCATAATAGTGACAGATCACTCAGCTTAGAGAAAGGATGGGTCTCTGTGCTGGCTGAACCTCCCCCACAGAAACACCCATAATTTGGGCTTCAAAAGGGAACGGACTAACAACCAGCATTAGGAGGTGTGTTCACAGGACAACGTGGCCACCCATCAGAATGGAACCAAGTGCTATATGCACTTGATTCACTAAGGAGTTAAACCCACAACAGTAAAATCAGTCTGTATATACAATAAAGCACGCTTGTTATACTCAATGTGGAACCTAAAGGGGTTAATCCTCTGCATTGTGCAAAAAATCTGTGTAGCACTGCCCCCTGTGGGGGTTACTGAGTATAGACTTCCCTGGGGCTCCCACTGATTAATTTACAGCCAGTTACATAGCAGTTTCACACAGCCAGGTGCACACACTCTTCCACTCATTGTCTTCAATGACCAGTCTAGGGGATGTGTTTTTATGTTTTATCTGGAGAACTTGGATAGGAGAAGGGAATTATTAGAATACTCCAAATCAACTATGCACAAGCGAGGACGACTCTCTTTCTGTAGAACTGTGGAGCAGATTATCTGCTGAACTATACAGTGTTTGTATGGAAGAACAAGTCCCTTTGTAGCAGAAGAGACTCAGTGGACTTTGTTTCTTCGATACACTAGCCAGTGTCCCCTTTAACTCATACACACAGTATGCTAACTTCTAGGACCCAGAGGGGGATTTCAGCAACATACACAGTCTCAGGGATCCCTTCAGAGGTCTGTACTCACAAAATGTCCAGGGACAGCTGGTAGCCAACTTCCAAGCGACACTCTATATTAGTGACATCAGACCAGATCATCCATAAACATCCTCCCTCAGTCAGCTTTTTTTTTTTATTTAACAATCCTTTTTCTTTTATTTATAGATAAATCAGAATTACATACAATAGGAGCAAAAAAAAAGAATTTCTCCACAAAACTACATATGTATATAACAAAGAATAAAAAACTCATCGGCAGGTTGCATACATATCGCAATATTGACTTAGTATTCATACTTATAGAAATAACTTATCTTCATATCAAGTGGTGCCCCCCCTTGCCCTCCCCCTACCCCCCTTCCCCCCCATTACTGTCTTGTGTCACCACTTTGTGCCTCCCTAGGGAGGATATAAGTAGAGGGTGAAAAAAACATAAACAAAAAAGGAAGGAAAAAAGAACGAATAAAGAAAAGACAAAAAACGGGAAAATTAAAAAGAAGAAGAGAGAAGAAAAAGTCAAACCCAGAGCAAGCAATCTCTCTGCTAGGCTGGAGGCCTCGTCAACCAGGGTCCCCAGATAGCCATGAATTTCCTATGACTGCCCTGCTTTGTAAAAAATACTTTCTCATTTCCTATTGTTTTTTCAATAGTCATTAACCAGTTTTCTACTGTAGGGGGCAGTTGCGACTGCCAGCATTGGGCAATCCATTTCCGTGCTTGGAATAGGGACCTTAAAACTAAATCAATCATATTTTTTGGAACACTACCCCCCTCTATCAAGCCCAAAAGGCAAGTCTTGGATGTTGGTTCCAGTTTTGTGTTTAAAGCTTTGTTGATAATGTCAACAATGTTCGTCCAGTATCTATACAGCTTCGGACATCTCCAGAGCATATGGATAAAATCCCCAGCTGCCCCACATCTAGGGCATTGGTCATCATCCCGCAATCCCAGTCTTAGCATTTTCTTGGGGGTGTAGTATACTCTATAGAGGAAAAAAAGCTGTGACATTTTATGCGAGGGGGCGATTGAAACGCGTGTAGTTTGTCCCAGGATGAAGTCCCATTCCGCTGGTGATAGCGGACCCACATCGCTCTCCCATCTTCCCTTGGTTTTGGTTGGGCCACTACGGTCTGTCATTCTATCGCCAAGTCTGGTATACAGCCGAGAGATCAAACCTTTGGTTGATGCCAATCCCACCACTTGTATTAAAGTAGTAGTTTGGATCCATTGTATTGTTTGGGATCCAAATTGTGTCTGGACTGCATGTCGGACCTGTAGATATTTGAAAAATGAGCTATTAGAGAGGGAAAATTCCTGCTTCAGTTCCGCAAATGATTTTAAGTTTTGGCCCACGAAGAGTTGACTTATGTGAATGAGGCCCCGGTTGGCCCATTCTCTGGACTTAACAACTTTGGATAGCTCAACCAAGTTGTTATTATGCCATAGAGGGGCCAGTTCTGAAATGCCCTGGTATCCCAACATGGCCTTGGCTGTTTGCCAAAGTTTAGCTATTAAATCTATCGTTGAGCAGCGTATTGAAAATTAATTTGCCTCCAGTGCTTCAATGAGTCCATTGTGCGGGCATCTCTCTAAAGCCCCATACACACGGTCGGACTTTTTCATGGATTTGGTCCGATCGGACAAGGTTGTTGAAAAATCAGACCGTGTGTATGCACCATAGGACAGTGTTCGTCGGTTTGTCCGTCGGACAAAGTCTTATCTCCTGCTGGAAAGATTTGCCGTCAACCCGGTCCGATCACACCAAATCCGAGCGTGTGTACGCTTGTCCGACGGACAAAGTGCTACGCATGCTCAGAAGAAATTCTGTGACGGAAGCGCTCGGTCAGGTAAAACTACCTTTCCTAATCGACACAGCACATTCGTCATGCTGCAATGTTAAAATGTCTTTAATGCAGCGCATTCTCTTTTTCTTTACAATGCAACAAGAATGACATCTTTTAGCTGCTCCTATTCACCCGCACTTCTCACAAACTTACTTCTTTATTACTTTGCAGCATTTATACACTACATGTTTATTTTTACTCTGAACGGAAAAGAATCTTTGTTATTTTTTTACCATGATTTGTCTTTTTTTTTTTTTTTTTTTGGGGAATACATATTTGAATGTTTTTTTTTTTTTTTTTTTGAGGGGGTTTGTGTGTCTCAAATTACCAAAAACACATTATTAACATTTGTATTTCTTGCTTAAATTTACTAGGAGGTTGTTTGTTGTTGGTGCCCCTTGTTAATTCTACTTTAGGATTAGTGAAATGTACCTGCTTACTCAAAGAAAAACTGTCATTGTAGCAAAGTAAAACACAATAGTCAATGATTATTTCAAATCAAAAAAACCTTTATTTAGGTCACACCAACAAACCAAAGAGGAACGCAGCCATGGTGAAACTTGGGGAATTTGCAAAGTCTTGGCCCCCCACGGCAACCATCATTGTTCAAGCGTAGAAAATTGGGGGCCTGAGGAGTACGTATATTAAGGGGAGTGCAATCTGGTCGTGAAGTCCAAAGTATCCGGAACTGCAGCAGATGCCATCTAGGTCCCCAGGCTCTGGTACTACAAGAGGCTCCATCTTCTCTCAGACCAGACTGATTCCAGGTCGTCACTCTCAGGTCTTCCTTCCACGCTTCCTTCCACGCTGTGGCTGTCGTGCTGGTGGGGTGGCAGAAGGAGGAGGAGGAGGAGGCGGAGCATGGTAACTATGGCAAACATGTGTGACTGGGGTCATCTCCCCAGCCCTACCCTTATTTAGGACATGGAGGATGAGCCCCTCACACATGTTGCGTTGCCCCACCTCCATACCCATAATTTTTGTGACAACCACCGAGCCAAAGGTCTCCTCGTCGGCGGGTGTGGCATGTAGGGAGTCTGAAGCCTCTCTGATCATGCGGAGCGCTGACTGTGCCGCATAACCCCCCCTTCTCGCCCTTTTGTACGGAGGGCGGAGGGGAGGGGTTTGGGTGTCAGTCAGGCTCCGCGGCCTAGCCCCCTCTTGGCTGCCACTACCCAGCTGGTGGCTGCCACTAACCCCTGCCTCCTCCTGACTGCCACCTTCCACAGCCACCTCCTGGCTGAGGTCTTCCTGTGTATGAAAAAGGGACATAGTTTCAGTTATTTGTTCATCAAACACACACAATTCTCATCTAGTGACTGGTGCAAAATGTTTACAAATAGAAAACCATACAATTCTCAGCCCTGCAGTTTAGATTCTGGCCCCAAATGTCTCCCACACCACTGTCTGTTGATATGTCAAACACGTTAGGAACTAAGCAATTGGGGATCCTGAATTAAGTGAACATCATTCATTATTCCAATAAATGGTAACAAAACTACTATACCTGGAACAAGCTGGGCTCCTCCACCTCTTCCAGACTGGAAGGCCCAGGTTGCTCCTCGGAAGCCTCATCAGGGGTGGGCTGCGCGCAAGGAAGCGTGGAAGGAGGAGTTGAGGTTGGCTCCGTGACATCAGCCTGGTCTTTCAGAAAATGGAGACTCTGATAGTACCAGAGCTTGGGCACATAGACCTCATCTGCTGAAGTTGCAGTTTCCTCAGACTTCACGACCTTCTTCCGCTCCCTGATATACGCACTCCTCAGGCTGCCAATTTTCTTTCTTATATCATCAACAGTTGCCGTGGGGAACCTTGGCTTGACAAATTCCACAAGTTCCTCCAGGGCTGCGTGCCTCTTTGGTTTGTTGGTGTAATGTGGGTGTATACCCTGCCACAATATGGGAAAATCCCTGTATTTGGCAATGAAGAGGGGGAGAAAACTCATGTCGTTGAATCCCTTCATATCAATCTCTGCAAGACACAACACCACACAAAACCCTATAAATTATGTCAGGCTAAACTCTCCTAATCTTCTCCATAAAGAAGCCTCAAGTTCAAATCAGTCTAGGCTAGTTATGTACCAACGTCAAATTGTACCTTCGTTTGTAGCGATCGTCTCGTGTGAGTTTTCTCTCCCCTCGTCTCCCAGATCGTGGCTACGACACAGGCGTGTGACGTTTTATATACAGTGCGCATGCTTCAAACTCCGCCCGCCCCTGACGATCTTTCTCGTCTATTCCCCACCCCTTCTCTTTACGGCGCAGTGGGGAGAGCACATGGCGGGGACACAGCAGGTGCGCCACAAATATCCCACCAACGAGGAGGAGGACGAGGAAAGTCCGGAGGCAGAAACGTCCCGATCCCGGAGCCTGAAATTCAAGGCCTCCAATATGTCATTTGGAGAAATGTTGGAGATGGTGGACATATTAAAGAGGAGCGACTATGATGGGAAGTATGGGCCTTACCTCAACCCCAATGTCCGCAAGGCCAAGATCATGTCTAAAGTTGTGAGGAGGCTGTACAATCATTTTGGGGTACAACGATCCAAGGAGCAACTGAGGAAACGCTGGTCAGACCTGAAACTGAGGGAGGCCGATCAGTACAGAAAGATCAAGTGAATTCTTCTAAAAAGTAAGTAGATGTGTTTTGTGTTTGATTTCTTGCTTGCATACTGCTCCATTGTGGTTTGATTTTTACAAAGTTGGACATTCCAAAATGGCCACTTTCAGGTTCGTCTGTGCATTCGATCGTACTCAGCCTCGATCTTTCTGCCACTGTCATGGTCGTGTGTGTGTCCATTCGATCGTACGCAACCTCGATCGTTCGGCCACTTATAATACGATGTTTGGTGTTTTTTTTGGGGGAAAGGAAGTTTGTTCTCACTAGAAATGTCATCAAAAATGTAAAGCCAATTTATTCCATGTAAAGGAGAGGTCACCCAGTAGCTGTTTACCCATCTGGACTCTAGAGCACTAGTGCTGGGACACCCAAACCCCCTTTTTATTAGGCTTTTCCACACATGTGCTCCAGTGGATACTAGAGGGGGGTCTCCATCACACAAACTTCTACCAAAAAGCTAGTCAGTTTAGCACCTTTACAAAGTGACTACATTCATGTAGTTGACATTTGTAACTGGCCAAACTAAAATAGTGTCCGTCACTTTCAAGCAATGTTTGTCATTTCCTATTTCTGCCCTCAATAGCTTGTGTTGCTAAATCTTCCTTTTGGACATTCTCATAGGGGAGCGAAAACTTGGGCCGTCTGAGGAAACCCCCAAACCAACACCTCCCAAAAAAGGGGAAAGAGCAGAAGCAGAGGAGGAGGAGGAGGAGGAAGGAGAGATCATCGAACTTGGAGAAATTGTCACCACAACAGGTGAGTGTGGGAGAACACAGCTACTGGTAAGCTAATCCATGTATGGCTGCCTCATTTCCAACACCCCATTTTTGTTTGTTTGTGGTTTTTAGGTGACGTGGATGTTGTGGAAGAAAAATCGCACTTTACCACAGAGAGTGCCCACGTACTCATCGGAGAGATAATGGTCTGCAATCGAGATCTAGATTACATAAAGCAAAACATCAATGATGTTCAACAAAAATTGAAGAACATCATTGATGTTTTAGGAAAAATATGAAAACGCACCAAGTAATTAACACACATTTGTGCCAGCTTCTGAACACATTTGCAACTTAAAAACTGTGTGAAATTTGGAACATGCACACATTGTGTCCACATTTGCTAGCTCCCATCATGGTGGATGAATGCCAACGTTTTTTTGGGGGTGCAAACACTTTACGAACTACGAAAGTGGTTGTGGTGAAGGGGTTGCACCCCCAAAAAACGTCCATTCATCCCCATGATGGAAAATGGCACTTTTGAAGCTTCTAGGCATGTGTTTTACCATCTAATGTCCATTTTCAGACCCAAATTGTGTGCATGTTCTAAATTTCCACTTTCCGGGGGTGACCCCCCCATGTGATGAAGGCAAGATCAAACACACTTTGAACATATAGTCATGTCTGATCTTGTCTTCACTTTACAAAGTTGAACTTTCCGAGTTCATAGGTTCTGTTTTGCTCCATGCCTGGTTTTACCAGTTGCGGAATGTTTGTAAACACTGTTGTAAATAAACAAGATGTTGTCAGTTTTGGCGTGAAGATTGTAAACGCACTTGGGAATGTTTTCCTAGTAAACTTTTTTAGTTTTCTAAATGTGTGGCTTCTTTATTTAAAAAACACAATGCATTATGTATGTAAAATGTAAAGGATATGGGGGGCAATGGGTGTTATTTACTAAAGGCAAATCCACTTTGCACTCCAATTTTCTTTCCCTGGGAACTTTTTCAATGCACTTGTAGAGCATAGCGGATTTGACTTATGTAAATGACACCCACAGTGCTTTGTACGAAAACACGGAGCACAGCATTTTTGAGAATACACACATGTCAGACCTGGTGCTGAAAAGGAGTATTTTGGGTGTCAGTTATGCAGGACAAACCTTCTCTAGACCTAAGATTAGGTAGCAAACACACAACATGAGAATAATCTTTTTGGGAAGAAGAGACTGTTACCTCCTTTTGCCCAGAAAGTGCATTCCCACTGTCGAAGGCAAAGGGAAAAAATGTCAAGGTAAAATAAGATAAAAAGAAGACTGAAATGACAAGAAATCATAGGTTGGTTAAAATATCTGATTTATTAAAAAATGCCTCTCACACATCGTCAGGCAGAGCAATGGCCCCCCTACCCACAAAGTACTCCATATATTGGTCCCGGACCACACGGGCATTTAGAGGGGGCAAGCCTGGACGTGCCACTCGAAGGGCTGTGAGTTCCGCATTTGGAGGGCCCTCCACATCTGGGCCAACGGGCACCACATAGTTCCTGTTATGTCTTTTGAGGAAGTTGTGCAATATGCAACAGGCAAGAACTATGTGGTTCAGTTTGTATTCCGCCAAGTTAAATGCCGTCAGGAACAGGCGGAAGCGGCTGGCCAGGATGCCAAAAGTGTTCTCCACCACTCTTCTGGCTCTGGACAGCCTGTAGTTGAAGACCCTCTGGTCCGGGGTGAGGGTCCTCATCGGGAACGGCCTCATCACATGGGGAGTCAACGCAAACGCTTCATCTACGACAAAGACGAAGGGGAGTCCTTCGGCATTCTCCTCTGGAGGTGGCAAGCACAGACTGCCACTTTGGAGACGCCAGTAGAACTCCGTGTGCGTAATGGCCCCACCATCCGATATCCGGCCATTCATCCCCACGTCCACATACATAAACTCGTATGTTGCCGACACCACCGCCAACATCACTACACTATTAAACCCTTTATAATTATAATAGTAGGACCCCGAGTTGGGCGGTGGGACGATGCGGACGTGTTTCCCATCAATTGCCCCTCCGCAGTTAGGAAAGTCCCAACGGCTGGCAAAGTGGGAGGCCACAGTCTGCCATTCCTGTGGCGTGGAAGGGAACTGTGGAGTGAAACAAGAAAAAAAATTAGTCACTTTGCACCTAAACATTGCAAGCAGATTAGACAATCAACATCTTGGAACAAGAGCATTGTATAAAATTTGAGGCTGGAAAGTATTTGCACAGAAAAGTAGAGGCTCCCCTTCACAGATTACTCACCCCCCCATCAATCCCCCCACTTCTGATGGGACATTGGCAATAACTAGGGTTTTGGGGGGGGGGGGGGTGGACAGGTAACCCTCTGCACTTCATTGATTGGCAAATGGCTCAAAAATGTGGGCTAGTTTGCCCAGACCCTCTGTACTTAACACTATTGGCCGGCCACAGGAAAGATAAAATAACATTTCAACCCCCCCCCCCCCCCAAAAAAAAAAAGGCAGGCACAGTGTGACATTATTAAATTACCAAGCAAGCTAATAGGAGGGAAAGAAGACAAAAAAATAGGAAATGGAAAGTATGGAGGCAGCCCCTTGCACTACATGCTTTGCTGAATTCATCCCTAAAGATGCGCACTATAAAGAGGTAGGTATATAGTGTGTATGGACCTTGGGAAAGCCAGCAGATAAAGGATTGGTACCATCTGACAGAGCAGTTGGGGGAGGGGGTTCCTAATGAGTTTGCCCCCCCCCCCCACCAAAAAAAAAAAAAAAGGGGGCTCTACATGAAGTAAACCACACAGCAAACATTTGTGCATATTTTAGGGGGTGTTTTGGGGCAAACAATACTATGCAGCAGACAAAAGACATTGCTTAAGTGACTAGGCCATAGGTGTCTATTGGGCCAGAAGAGCATGCTGGGGAGGTAAGTGAAGGGAAAAATGCATGAAGGAGAAAAGGGGCACAGCATATTAGAACATATTGCAATCATGGTAATTAGGGAAGGAGGTCAAAAATACAAGACATTAGCAAACAGAGCATACATAGAAGGGAATAGTAAAGTAGAAATGTTACCTTAATATAGTCCTCCTGCAGGACCTGAATGATGGCAGAACAGGTCTCTGGAATAATGATTCCCAGGGCCTGGGGAGAGATACCTGAAGAGAACTTCAAATCCTGAAGACTTCTCCCTGTCGCCAAGTACCTCAACGTGGCAACAAGCCTCTGCTCCGGAGTAATGGCTTGTCTCATGCAGGTATCCTGCCGGCTGATAAAGGGGGTCAGCAAAGCCAAAAGACGGTGAAAATCGGGGTCCGTCATCCTGAGAAAGTTCCTGAAATCATCAGGATTATTCTCCCGGATCTCACGAAGCAAAGGCATGTGCGAGAACTGGTCACGCTGAAGCAACCAATTCTTGGTCCACATACTCCTCGTCACTCTGTTCATGGACGGGTCTTGGGTCAAAGCTAAAAGCCCGACACCAATTCCGCGTACAGCACGAACTCGGCGACGAGTACGCACGGGAAACATCGCTCAGAAGGTCACAAAAGGTCGGCTGGTCAGAACGGACAAACAGAAAGCAACGATAAACAGCAAGGCCTGAAAGAACGAAATGAATACCAGCAACGAGCAGACAATAAGCAGTGCAAATCAAAGCGTCCTATATCAAGATATAGGCCGCAATGACCAACAAATGCGAACTGACTACACGCACTAATAAACAGATACGCACGACAAGCACAAACTGAAGAGCAGTAACGATCTGAGTCAGAAAACTGAGAAGCGCGAATCTTAAGTCACCAAACTTCCACTAACTCTCGATAAACACGGGATCAGCAGAAGGAGCCCAACGGGTGCCTGACGTGGTGCTGAACTTCCCTTTTGTAATCTCGTGGACGACGACTTACGTCACGACGTTCTTGCAGACCGGATATTCCGACAATGTAGTCCGACCGTGTGTACGCAACACCAACATCGGACCAAGTACGTCGGACAAAATCCGACCGACCTGGTCCGCGGATTGTCCGAGCGTGTGTATGGGGCTTAAGTGTACATTGAAATCTTATCCCCTCTCAAGCGTCTCTTCTCCAGATGTCATTGTATTGACGAAACGTGTGTCGGGAGGAGTTTGACATGCTGACGTCACAGTGTACTAAGGTCTCAGTGGACTGGCGTCCACGTACAGCCGTCCGGCTATTCGCTACTCTTTCTTTTTAACCTTGTAAGTGCAATAATTTTTAAATCTTTTATTAAATCGTTTAGACATTATTACACTATGGTGAGTTTTTGATTTTTGGGTTGACTATGACCGCCCTTTGGAGCTTTTTGGCTCAGGAGAGCCTGTTGAGTCACCCTTAATATTTGGTGGAGTGTGGATCCCCAGAGATACTTGCCTTGTCTTTAAGATAGGAGTCCGGGATTGGAAGCACCTGCTATACTTTTTGACAAACGGCCTTGACCGGGTTTAGGTTACAAGATCCATTTGCTTGCTAGTTGGTAAGCCTTCAATTTATATGGTGGTCACATGCGGTGGTGGATTTGTCGCGGAATCACTATTTCATTGTTTCCTGAACACCTTGATACCTCTTTTTTTGAACAATTGATTTATAAATTTGGATGGTTGTCAAGGAGGGAAGAATTAATTTAGACTTTCAATTTTAGACCTTCACATTTAAAGACTTTTATTTTTATGATTCACTTATATGATTGTTTTTTATAGTGTATACACTTTGATTTAATTGATTTCATTATTATCACGATCAATTTATTAACTGATTTCATTATTATCTCTATCAATTTATTATTGCCATTTTGTGTTATTACACGGTTTAATCATATGATTATTATTTAGCACCAGTGATACCTAAGTATATTTTTAGCACTGCTACAATTTTTCTCTATAGAATAAGTTCAGTGCTTGTATCCTTTCCTCATAACTAATGTCCTCCAGTCCCTTTATTAGTTTTGTTTCCCTTCTCTGGACTCTCTCCAGTTCCAGCACATCCTTCCTGAGGACTGGTGCCCAGAACTGGATGGCATAATCCAGGTGCGGCCAGACCAGAGTCTTGTAGAGTGGGAGAATTATCGTTTTATCTCTGGAGTTAATCTCCTTTTTAATGCATGCCAATATTCTTTTTACTTTCCTTGCAGCAGCTTGGCATTGCATGCCATTGCTGAGCCTGTCATCTACTAGGACCCCCAGGTCCTTTTCCATCCTAGATTCCCCCAGATGTTCTCCTCCCAGTGAGTAGATTGCATTCATATCTTTGCCACCCAAATGCATTATTTTTATTTTTTTTTACATTAAACCTCATTTGCCATACAGTTGCCCACCCCATTAATTTGTTCAGACCTTTTTGCAAGGGTTCCACATCATGCAGGGAATTTATTTGAGATCCAGATCTCAAATTTTGTTTGTTGGAAATTCCATCGGAAAATGTCTGATGGAGCCTACACACGGTCGGAATTTTTCGACAACAAGCTCCCATTGAACATTTGTTGTCGGAAATTCCGACCGTGTGTACGCGGCATTACACGTGGTGGATGCGCAGATACTTGAGATCCTGGGGACGGAGCACAACAGCACTTTATTGCACAACAAAGAGACTTTTTTGCACAGAAATTATTCTAATTATATAATTGTCACTTTATACCAACTTAAAATATAGATTGATTATATATCATATTATAGAACAGTTTTTCTTGCACTAAATATTTTCTGTTTTGGGATTTTGCAATTGCCACTATGTATTGATTTTCAACCAAGATTGGTTATAGTAACAGTATCAAAGTATATATTACAAAAGAAGTGGTATCATTAATTTGTTTATGGTGAAGCAATCGCTGTCTGTACATTTAATTACATACACTGTCTTCAAGTTTAGTTATACTTAAGCCGCGTACACACGGTCGGAATTTCCGATAACAAATGTTCGATGTGAGCTTGTTGTCGGAAATTCCGACCGTGTGTAAACTCCATCGGAATTTTAGCAACAAAAATTTGAGAGGTGGATCTCATATTTTCGGACAACAAAATCCGTTCTCGTAAATTCCAAGCGTGTGTAGACAATACCGACGCACAAAATTCCACGCATGCTTGGAATCAAGCAGAATAGCCGCACTGGCTATTGAATTTCATTTTTCTCGGCTCGTCGTACGTGTTGTATGTCATCACGTTCTTGACGTTTGAAATTTCTGACAACATTTGTGCGGCCGTGTGTATGCAAGACAAGTTTGAGCCAACATCTGTCGGAAAAAAATCCAGGATTTTGTTGTTGGAATGTCCGATCGTCTGTACGTGGCATTAGAGTTTAAGGCTGGGTTCACACTTAGATTGGATGCGGAGTCCGGTGCATCCCTGTTTTCCATTTCAGGGATGAATCAGGCCTGAATTTTTGCCTGAATTCAGACCTGAAACAGAGCCAATGATGCACAGGACCTCTGTCCAATCTGCTCTGCAGCTGCCCCGAAGATGTGTGAACCCACTCAATTGAGAGCCGGTCACAATCTTCTGTCATGCTAATTGGAATTCGGGGGGAAACCCGCATTCAGTTTGCATAAGTGTGAACCCAGCCTAAAAGGATTAGAACCCTTGTCAGGTTTTTTCTGACATCCACCCTGCATGAAAGAGGCCTTATTTATATAAGTTATCAAGTATGTTGGGAAAAATCGCTTAAAAAATGAATTAAGCTGCAAATTCAGCATTAGGCCTCATTCACACAGACACTGAGCCTCATATACCATAAACAGGCCATTTGTTTAGTCGCCAGGTGCTGCTTGCAGGCAGCAGGTGTAAGTCTATGGGGACATAGCAGCTGCATGGTCACAGCCACACATCCTAATTTGACAGTCATGCTGGTGAGCGGCCCCTGAATGCACACTGTCTGCGTTCAGGGCCGCGCACCCTCACACCTGTCATATTAGGATGAGTGTCTGTGTCTGTACAGCCCATGCATCCCCATAGACTTACATGAGCAGCCTGCATTCAGAACCTGGCGACTCAAGCTGCATAAACAAATGGCACATTCACTGACCTGAGCACCTGTGGGCCCTAAAGCCATACACACAATGAGAATATTGGATGAATGATTGTTCGTATTTTTTTTCCATGCTAGTCTTGTATCAAAAACAATTAGGTTACTGGAGTTATGAGAATTTTTGTAAGACAGAATGCAACTTCCCGCAATGATGTAATGTATTGTATTGTACTGTAATGAATTTTTTCCTTTCTGAGCATGTGCAGACTTGGTCACTCAATTTGTTCTGTTATCTTACGAGAATTTTTTTTGTGGTTGTCCCTTCAGATAGTTTTGCATGAGCGGTCATGATTGGCTCTCAAAAACGTTGTACTAACAGTCAGATTATCGGACGATCGCTCCAAAAGCGGTATTTTTCCGCTCGATTTTCTCATCGTGTGTACTCGGCATAAATTATAAGTTTTAGGGCTTGTTTGATAACTGTAAAATGAAGAAAGCACAAAGTACATTAACTACGGACAACGGGATATTTCATCTGAAATCAGACCAATACAAGAAGGATTCTGATTGGCTGCTATGGGTAATGCACTTTGTGCCTTGCACTGCTTTATTGGAAAAGCTTGTATTTAGATACATAATGATCTCAAGAACTTGAATAGGCTACGCTATTATCTCTCATATTACACATTGCCTGCCAAAGTGAATATAAAAGAATTTGACATCTGTAAAGCACAAATCAAAACAAAATTGAAATACTTAATTCTGTTAAAGCTCATTTCAGCACCAAAATTATTCCAAGCAGTGGTTTCCATTCTCAAGAATACACTTAAAAATAGAAACTATTTCTGTTCCTCTAAAGTGGACGTTTTCTGTAATTTTTACATATTGTATATTTAAGTAAAAACAAATCCGTTAAAATTAGAGCTGCACATACAGAAAGATCTGAATTATCCCTAGTTATTACTGCTTATAACAGCCTATTATATTCCCCATGATAATAGACTGGAGACATGGGGAAGCTGGCTAGTTGTTAAAAGATGGGGTTTAAAAAACCTACATACTTACCTAGGTGGATGTAGCATTGATCTGATACTGCATCTGTTCCCCGCCACCTCTAAAGCCCCATACACACGCGCGGATTATCCGAGGACCAGGTCCATCGGATCATGTCCGTCGTACTTTGTCCGATGTTGGTTTTGCGTACACACGGTCGGACAAAGTTGTCGGAAAATCCGATCATTCTGAACGTGGTGACGTTTGTTGCCTACGACGGGACTACGTAGAGGCTAGTAGCCAATAGCTTTGGTCTTGTAATGTGATCTGAGCATGCGTAGCACTTTGTCCGTCGGAATTCGCTACACACGATCGGATTTGGTGTGATCGGACTTTGTTGTCAAAAAATCTATCCAGCAGGAGATAGGACTTTGTCCGTCAGACAATCCGATGGAAACTGTCCGATGGTGCCTACACACGGTCGGAATTTCCGACAACATTGTCTGATAGGACAGAATCCATCAGAAAATCCGACCGTGTGTATGGGGCTTAAGACTGCAAACTGAGCGATCAAACACCACTGATCAATCAGTTCTCAATCTTCAGTGAGCAAAGAGTGGTCACTGTCAGTCACTGGCACTCTGTTCTTCCCTATAGCCCTCACTGGAGTGCGGGTGTGCAGGGGGCAAGATCAGGCTCTCATAAACAAGCTGAGAGGCTAAGCCAGCTGCCATTCAGCCTGCTAGGTAAATCCCAACATTAAAGTCGGGATCTTTCTTTAGTCTGGACTGACTGAGTGAAAGTATCCTCCTGCTTCACCAGACTCTCCTGGCTAGCAGGGTCCTTAAGAGACTGTGAAACACGATTGAACACTTTATTGATCCACCATATTGAATTATATCATTTGTTTTTGGCTCTGTGTACCGTTTTATTTAGGTAATCAATTTTTTTGAGATTGTGGTATTTTACAAGTTATTCGCATCGGATGTACGCATCGGATGTACATTTTGTTATCTATTTTAATTATTAGTTTAGCTAGAGCGCTGCACCTTAAGCCCTGGTTCACACCAGTGCGATTTGTCATAAGACATGACAAGTCACACCCCAGTACCGGTAATGGAACCATTCAAATCGCCGTGGCTCACAATGCAGCGTCTTTGAAAAAGGTTCCTGGACTTTTCTTGCGATTTCATGTGCGACTTGCATTGACATCTGAGTAAATTAAGTCTCACTGATTGGCAGCTTTGAAATCTGTCTTTTTAGACATATCGGATGTTTTGGGTGTACACTTGAGAGCAGCAGCTGGATAAATATGATTTGGGTGAGTGCAGGTGTCTTCATTGCGCACACATGTCCTTTAATCCAGGCACATTTACTACCATCTGCCAACTCTCTCAGCTAAGCTTTACCCAAACCTTTTGCAGGGTCCTGCCAGAAAGGAAATAAATTCATCTGACTTCCTTGCAGGGTTAGGAGAACTCTACCTTAAAAGGGGCAGTTAAACGTTTCAATAGAAAAGAATAGAGACTTGCAAAGTGTCAATACCTGACGAACTCTGCACTCAGCAATTTTTTTTACTCACCGTGTGTACAACTGCATTCGCTCCTTGTTTTAACACTTTTGAGTGCTGCTGATAGGTGGTATGGCAGCAGTAAATACACAACTTAGCCAGTAGCCACCTACAGGGCCGTTTTTAAGGCAGGGCAAAAGGGGCATCTGCCCTGGGCCCTGTCATTGTTGTGGGGCCCAAAGAAGCTGCCTCATACTTGACAACTATCCTGGTTTAAATTCCCTTGAGGTATTAGTCCTGTGCTGTGTCCCAATATCTCAGTGTGAAATGCTGCTAATAATGCTGCCCAGCTCTGCCCTATTGCTGTGTACAGATGACTCACCAGCAGACCCTGTGTTTACATGTAAATTACCGGCATTCATATGTAAATAGCGGCAGCGTTCATATGTAAATAACGGCGGCCGGCAGCATTGATATGTATACCATGCCCCCCTGAGGTCATATCCACAGTAATCTCTAGCAACCAATCAACAAGCAGAAATCATGTGCTGTAACCTCTAGCAACTAATCAGTGAGCCGTAATGTGTGCTGTAACCTCTAGCAACCATTCAGTAAGCGGTAATGATACACTGTAACCTCTAGCAACCAATCGCAATAGCTGCCTTCTAGTAAACTGATTTTGAGTCTAACTGCTATTTATTGTATGTCTCAGAGCAGGTGGTGAGCAAAACTGCATGGGGGGGGGGGGGGGGGGGGGTGGCAGAGAAAAGTTTTGCCCAGGGTCCAATCGATATTAAAGATGGCCCTGGCCACCTATGTTCAAAGCCTGTGTGAATAAGGCCTAAGAGAGCCTATGTTTCTCAACACAGGTTTTCTTTAAGAAGAGCCATTGTTCAAAACTACATTTGTTTTAGCTCCGGTGTAGGTCTTGCCAGAATAATGGAACAATCAGGATTTACAATGATGTACCATAGAACCTAGCGTCCTACTCAGCAATTTATGGTGTGAATTCTGTCTGGAATTATTACAAGCTCAGAACAGAAGAACTTTGTGCAAAACGTTACCAACAATCAAATTGATTGGGTTGGACATGCAATTGTAATATTTAATGAAAATATGATTTGATTATCTTTCCCAGCGCTGGCCTTGTCCTGTACAATTGCTGGATCCGCTGTAAATGTCTTTTGTCACTTTTGCCAAGTTTTTAGTGCTTCCTTATGTGTGACTGAAGGACTGTCATTTGAGCAGGTGTCCAGCAGTGGAGATAAATTTAATTTAAGATGTTAAAAGAAACATGGGACTTGCCGATACTTACACAATTTACCTTATGCAAAGCCAAGATTTTAATAACTTTCTTCCTTTTTAAAATGAACTTTTCATTTGGAAATTAAAGCAGAACCCAAGGCTAACAGCAATACAAAGATGGAATATGTATATTATTACAGGTACTTATATAGTGCTATCAATTTACGCCGTACTTTACATATAAATTAAACATTCACATCAGTCCCTACCCTCAAGGAGCATACAATATAAGGTGCCTAACTCACATTCACATGTACACATATAGTAAAGTATTCACACCCCTTGAAATTTTCCACATTTTGTCATGTTACAACCATAAATGTAAATGTATTTTTTAGGAATTTTATGTGATAGACCAACACAAAGTGGCAAATAATTGTGAAGTGGAAGTAAAATGATAAACGGGTTTCAAATTTTTTTACAAATAAATATGGGAAAAGTGAAGCGTGCATTTGCATTCAGCTGCCTTTACTCTGATACCACTAACTAAAATCTAGTGGATCCAATAGCCTTCAGAAGTCACCAAATAGTAAAGAGAGTCCACCTGTGTGTAATTTAATCTCAGTATAAATATAGATGTTCTGTGAAGCCCCCAGAGGTTTGTTAGAGAACCTTAGTGAACAAACAGCATCATGAAGGCCAAGGAACACACCAGACAGGTCAGGGATAACGTTGTGGAGAAGTTTAAAGCAGGGTTGGATTACAAATAACTATCACAAGCTTTGAACATCTCACAGAGCACTGTTCAAGCCATCATCCAAAAATGGAAAGAGTATGGCACAACTGCAAACCTACCAAGACATGGTTGTCCATCTAAACTGACAGGCCGGGCAAGGAGAGCATTAATCAGAGAAGCAGCCAAGAGGCCCATGGTAACTCTGGAGGAGCTGCAGAGATCCACAGCTCAGGTGGGAGAATCTGCCCACAGGACAACTATTATTCATGCACCCCACAAATATGGCCTTTATGGAAGAGTAACAAAAAGAAAGCCATTGTAGAAAGAAAGCCATAAGAAGTCCAGTTTGCAGTTTGTGAGAAATCATGTGGGGGACACACAAAACATGTGGAAGAAGGTGCTTTGATCAGATAAGACCAAAATTTACCTTTTTGCCTAAAAGTAAAACGCTATGTGTGGTGGAAAACTAACACTGCACATCACCCTGAACACACCATCCCCACTGTGAAACATGGTGGTGGCAGCATGTTGTGGGGAGGATTTTCTTTAGCGGGGACAGGGAAGCTGGCCAGAGTTGATGGGAAGATGGATGGAGCCAAATACAGGGCACTGTTAGAAGTAAACCTGTTAGAGTCTGCAAAAGACTTGAGACTGGGGCAGAGGTTTACCTTCCAGCAGGGCAACAACCCTAAACATACAGCCAGAGCTATAATAGAATGGTTTAGATCAAAGCATATTCATGTGTTAGAATGGCCCATTCAAAGTCCAGACCTAAATCCAATTGAGAATCTGTAGCAAGACTTGAAAAATGCTGTTCACAGATGCTCTCCATCCCATTTGAAAGAGCTTGAGCTATGGAAAAAGCAGGAAGAGACATCCCCAAAAAGACTTGTAGCTGTAATTGCAGCGAAAGGTGGCTCTACAAAGTATTGACTCAGGGGGGCTGAATCCGGAGTATCCGGCACTCCTGCCTTGGATCCAACCTGGCCTCCACCTCGCCACACTGCTAGAGAGCCTGGGGAAAATCTTCCAAGTTAAGGCCGCCGCCTTACCGTCTGTCCCTGGGGGGCGGGGTGTCATCGGCAGCGGTGGGTGTCGGTGGTGCGAGTGGGGGGGAGGTTTGTTTGCGCCCCCTCCCAAAATATTGAGCACCACCCGCCACTGATGACTAATCCTTTTTCATCCACTTGCTTTTTGGTCACATCTTCCACAGTTCCAGTCCTCTTAAAAAATATAATCACTATCAGCAGGTAAAAAAAATGTGCATTTATTATTTTTTGTTGCAAGAGCCTGGAAAGCATTGCACCAGCGATCAGTAGATTGCTGATGCCATACAGGTCTCATGCATGCTGTCACTGTATTGGCTTACCTGTACATAAGCCATACTCTTTGACAGGAACACTCAATGAACTACCCCAGCGCTCCATGGCACCATGGTAGTTCATTGAGAACTACAAGCCGACAGCTGCTAAGGATGTCGGGGCTTGTAGTTCATTCACACACACGAATTTGAGTGTCTGAATGACGCTGCGCTGTTTTGAGGAACTTCACCCCGTGTCACAGGGAGGGGAGGCAGCTGGTGGCGGCTGCAGCACTGGGGACCCTTAAAATCAGGCAGTACATGTAACATGTTCCCAAAGGTGAACTTATCTTTTAAGTTAATTTGTATGCTTTCCTAAGGCAACACGTGCCATTGAGATCTTCCACAATGAAGCTCAGCTCATTAAGTAGATTATTGGTCCTGCATATTGTAAATGTCACATGTGGCCACCTATTGTTATGGCAGTTTTCTGCTCTGCAAGGGGCTACGCAAACACATCTGAATCTAATGAAAATGTGTGTATATTTCATTTGACTTTCCAATCGCTTTCTCCTCTTATAAGGCAGAATCTGTTTACAGTGGACACAAGATGTTCTCACAGCTGCACGGAGTGAATGGTTGTAGAGGCAGATGTTTGATATTACAGAAAGTCTCTGACTCTGTCACTGGAGACATCCCTCACCGTGCCTCAGACTGATAAGCAATTTCCCTAAAATCCCCAGGAAAAGCAACTTATGGTAATTTTTGACCTTGGCTGACAAATCTATGTACATTTCCATATTGATATTTATGAGAAAAAAATTACAGAAATTCACTTTGCCATTGCATATTTTGGCACAGTTGTGGAAGAAAAAACACTACTGAGTAATACAAATTCAGTAGGGACAAGCTGAAAAAAGCAAAAGTGGTGCTGTTGCATTTATAAGGCAATCGGGTTTTACGTTTCACATGAAACAAAGATATGACTGGCTGCCATAAACAAAATACACATAGATTTTTATCATCCCTGTAATGGGATCAAGGATCAAACGAAGAACACAACAACCTATTAAACATATTTAGTAATTTTAACTATTAGCCAAAAAACTTTTTTGCTGAAGACACCCAGGGTTCGAACCTCAGATCGAACCATCAGATTTTTATTGCAGTCTGTATTTCCATTCGATAAATTTGAGGAAACACAGGCAGTACCCATGAGATAATCAACATTTCATTAAAATTTAGTCATTTAAACTTGTAGCTAGGAACATTTTTGTTAAAGACACCAAGGTTTAGAAGCTATATCCGATTTTTATTGCTGTCTGTATTTCCATTCGATAGATTTGAGGAAACACAGACAACACCCATGGGATACCCAACATTTCAGTGAGTCGGGATAGGTTGAGAAGTAATGGAACAAGCTATGGGTCTAGTTGCAATACAACACTATCATGTTTGGTTGGAATTAAAGTGTTTGTAAAGCCACTTTTTTCTTTTTATAGTTCCCCCTGTTAGATAACATGATGTTCCCCAGTGTATGTGATTTATAAAAATATGCTGCCTAATACCCTATTTCCAAGTGCCATTCGGCGCTCACGTGACTGCCTTCTGGTCTCCTCTTCCAATCTGACAGCTGCAGGGGGGGGGGGGGGGGGCTGAGTATACCCCTCAATATCCCCCTCAGCCGGGACAAGGAGAGGAGAGGAGGAGAGCAGCGGGCAGTCACGTGAGCGCCGGGCGCCGCTTGGAAACAAGGTACTAGGCAGCATCAGATACAAAATCACATACACTGGGGAGCATCATGTTATATAACAGAGGGAACTGTAGGAAGCAAACACAGTTATTTTTACAGCAGGAGGGGTGATCGGGGAGCTGACAGGCAGGGAGGGAGGAGAGGACTAAGGAGTGGACAAAAGAGATTTGTTTCTCTCATTGGGCCACTATCAGGGAAGTAACTTGGATCAACCTTACCATCTCCCTGCGCGCAGGCGCACACAAATGCACCATGGATTGCCACTCCAGCGGACGCACATTCGCGGCCCTACTCAGCGGCGCGCACGCGTACGCACAAGTGCACGCATAATGTGAATCCCCTGACTAGCCTATAAAAGGAGCCTTGGCAGACAGACAAGTTGCTGGTTTGTCTCAGCTCACCTGTGTTCCTCTGCTTCCTGTTCCTGTTTACCATTTCCTGTTCCTGTTTGCCATTTCCTGTTGTGACCCGGATCGTTTGAAGACTACGCTGAATCTCTCCTGACCTGACCCCTGGCTTGCTTTACGGACTTCCTTGCTCTCTCCTGCGTTTGACCCTCAGCCTGCTCCTGGATTATCTTCTGCCTTCAGCACTTAGCCTTGCTGGCTCCTGGACTGATTACCTGTGTTTGACCCTCAGCCTGCTCCTGGATTATCTTCTGCCTTCAGCACTTAGCCTTGCTGGCTCCTGGACTGATTACCTGTGTTTGACCCTCGGCCTGTTTCTGGACTTTCCTCACCTGTTTTACAGACCTGCTTGCCACTTACCTTCTGGTCCGGTCCATCCTGCATGAGCCATCTTCCAGACCTTCACACAAGTCAGGTGTCCTGCTGGAGGCTTGTGTCTCTTGGTGCAACCCACTCCCTGTATCACCTCCAGGGGTGGTGTGCGCCGAGGCGCAACAGCCACCGCTCTCTGCATCTTGGCCTCGGTGAGTACCTCTTTGCTGATAGTACAAACCAGCCATGTCAGAGGCCAACAGAGCGGGTTCACCCTTGGAGATTTTATGCCAGCAAGTTACAGTCCTCGCAGAAGCTGTGCAGAAATTGCAGGAAGGGTACACCCAAATTGACAGCCGTCTGCAGCAACTAGCCGGAACACCCGCACCAGTTAACACAGCACCAGCACCTACCAGCGGGGCCTCCTTACCTCAGGCCCATTCACCACCCGCCATGATGATGGCGGTTCCTGAACCGAGAGTACCTACACCCGAGCGATTTTCGGGCGACCGGAAAAAGTTCAGGGCATTTAAAAACGCCTGCTCCTTATATCTGGCCCTGCAACCAAGGACTTTTTCTTCCGAAATAGTGAAAGTCGGATTCATCATCTCCCTACTGTCCGACGAACCCCAGGCATGGGCACATAGCCTCATGGAACAAAGAAGTCCCCTCCTGAACTCTGTGGAAACCTTCTTTAACTCCATGGGTCAGTTATACGATGACCCACAACGTACTGCTACAGCTGAAGCCACCCTGCACGCCTTGACACAAGGAAAGAGACCAGTGGAGGACTATACCGTCGAATTCCGCAAATGGTCAGCTGACACCGGCTGGAATGAGGCCGCCCTCAGGTACCAATACCGACAAGGCCTTTCCGAAACTTTAAAGGATGAACTGGCTAGGGTTGAGACCCCCGCTTCTTTGGAGGACCTGATTCAATTGGCCACCAAGCTGGACAGACGCATGCGAGAGCGGCGCTCTGAGCGCCTTCAGACCCCTCGGCCCAGCTGGATGCTCCCCAAGTCAGCCACTCCTTACCCTCCAATTCCGGTCCCTTCCGGCCCCTCGGCCTCGGAAGGGGAACCCATGCAGCTAGGACTTGTTCGCCCTCGTCTCTCCCCTGATGAGAGGCAACGAAGACGGCAGGCCAACCTATGTCTGTACTGCGGAGGGGCTGGCCATTACCTCCGCAACTGCCCAGTGAGACCCTGTAAGCCCCCTCTGCAAGTTGTTATGAACTATCAAGCCACAGGTCTTGCCCAGTCTTATGTTACTCTTTTTGTTTCTCTGCAGCTGGCGGAAGAGAGGATTCAACTACCGGCCGTAATTGACTCTGGAGCATGCAGTTGTTTCCTGGACATCTCGGTGGCTCAAAATCTTCACATCCCTCTCCATGACAAAAAACAAAATCTTCTTGTCCACTTGGCTGATGGGTCTTTACCCCGCTCCGGACCAGTGACACAGGAGACCCAACCGATTCTCACCTCCACGGACTCAGGCCACCAGGAATTCCTACGCTTTGATTTAATTTCTTCTAATTTCTTTCTTCCATGTTCCCTATTATTTTAGGGCTTCCTTGGTTGCAGGCCCATGACCCTCAAGTTAACTGGGGCAAGAAGAAGGTCTCCTTTACGTCTGTTTACTGCTCTCAACACTGTTTCCCTCCAGTTCCAGCTCCTTGTATGGCAGTCATTCCTGCATCCGACAATCTTCAGCATATCCCTCCAGCATATCTTGAGTTTAAGGATGTTTTTGATAAGAAGAAGGCAGATTGTTTACCACCTCACCGGTCCTACGACTGCCCCATAGAACTGTTACCAGGGTCTGAAATTCCTTTTGGGCGCATATTCCCTCTGTCCGAGACTGAACTAAAGGCTCTTAAAGCCTATATCGATGAAAACCTGGAAAAAGGCTTCATTCGCCGCTCTTCATCTCCAGCCGGGGCGGGTATTTTCTTTGTTGGGAAAAAGGATGGCTCCCTCAGACCCTGCATTGATTATAGAGAACTCAATAAAATAACTATCAAAAACCGATACCCGCTCCCGCTCATCCCAGAACTATTTCAGCGCCTCCGGACTGCCAAGATCTTTTCCAAACTTGACCTGCGAGGTGCCTATAACCTTGTCCGGATTCGTGCCAATGACGAATGGAAAACAGCCTTCCGGTCCAGGTTTGGGCACTTTGAGTATTTAGTGATGCCCTTCGGCCTGTGCAACGCCCCAGCCACCTTTCAACACCTGGTGAATGATATTTTCAGAGACTACCTTGATGACTTTGTAGTCGTCTACTTGGACGACATTCTCATTTTCTCTGCCACCATCGAACTACACCGAGACCATGTAAGGAAGGTCCTTACCATTCTTAGGAAACATAGACTATACCTTAAGGCAGAGAAATGCGAATTCGAGAAGACTGTTGTCCAATTTCTTGGATTCGTCATTTCCACTGAGGGGATCGCCATGGACCCCCAAAAGGTCAAGGCAATTCTTGAATGGCCCGCTCCAGGGGATAAAAAAGCTGTGCAAAGATTCATAGGCTTTGCTAACTTCTATCGAAGATTCATCATCGGCTTCTCATCCATTGTTTCTCCAATTACGCAGTTAACCAGGCTACATGGTCGCTTCCAATGGTCCCAAGAAGCTCAGGAAGCCTTCACTAAACTGAAATCTTTGTTCACCTCAGCACCCATTCTACAGCACCCAGACCCGCTTTTGCCATTCGTGTTAGAAGTTGACGCTTCTGAAACCGCCACTGGAGCCATTCTTTCTCAGAGACGGGGCACCAAAGCCCTTTTGCATCCAGTAGCTTTTGCATCCCGAAAGTTAAGTCCTCCAGAAAAGAACTATGATGTCGGGGATCGAGAGCTATTGGCCATTAAGTTCGCCTTAGAAGAATGGAGGTATCTCTTAGAGGGCGCAACCCATCCTATTACAATTTTTACGGACCACAAGAACCTAGAATACCTCAGAACAGCCAAGCGCTTAAGACCACGACAAGCCCGTTGGGCACTTTTTTTTTCTAGGTTCAGCTTCCATATTTCTTACCGTCCAGGGTCCAAAAATGGCAAAGCTGATGCACTCTCTCGGATGCTCCCTGAATCCTCCCAGTTAACCGAGCCCAGCACCATTCTGTCACCTCAAAATTTCCTTCTTCTTACACAATCTGATCTGGCAGCTGCCATTAAAACAGCCTCAAGCTGCTGTACCGATCCAGTAGTGTCTTCCTTGGAGAGACGCAATGATCTATTTTGGGCACAGGATAAGGTCTTTGTCCCTCAGGAAGTAAGACCAGCAATCTTAAAGACTTTTCATGACCACAAGTTGGCTGGCCACTTCGGAATACGGAAGACGTCAGAATTAATTTCTCGTTCCTTCTGGTGGCCTGGTTGGAGGCGGGACTGTCAGAAATTTGTCTCCTCATGTGTTCCGTGCCAACGCAACAAAGGATTTAAAGCCAAACCTTGGGGATTACTGAGACCCTTACCTATCCCTGAACGGCCATGGGCAGATATCTCCATGGACTTTATTGTGGACCTGCCACCCTCAGAAGGGTTCACCACCATCCTGGTCGTTGTTGACCGTCTCTCGAAAATGGCCCACTTCGTGCCCATGATTGGTACTCCATCTGCCTTGGACACTGCCAATACCTTTATTAAGGAAATAGTCAGACTCCACGGAGTACCTAACAGTATCGTCTCAGATAGGGGCTCTCAGTTTACCTCTAAATTCTGGAGAGAACTCTGCAAAACCCTGGAAATCAAGGTCTGTCTCTCATCCGCATACCACCCTCAGAGCAACGGTCAGACAGAGAGGACAAATCAATCTCTAGAACAGTATCTCCGCTGTTTCTGTTCCGGCTCCCAGGATGACTGGTCTTCCCTCCTGTCTTATGCAGAGTTTGCATACAACAATTCGGTACACACACGGCTACTCACCAAACACCGTTTTGGTCGAATTTTGGATTCCATCCCTCCTTCCTCCCCAACACCATCCCTGAAACTTCAGTCCCTGCTGTTCAGGATCGGATAGTCTCTATCCAATCAAATTTTCAAAAAATTCAAGAGACCATGCAAAGAGCTCAAGACGACTACAGGAAGCACTATGACAAGGGAAGAAAGGAGAATCCAGCTTTTGGAATTGGCGAAAAGGTTTGGCTAGCCTCTACTCACCTCAAATTACCCTGCCCTTCACGTAAGTTAGGTCCTCGGTTCATAGGTCCATTCACAATCAAGCGAATGGTGAATCCTGTGGCCTTCGAGCTAGACTTGCCCAGATCGTACAGAATACATCCGGTTTTTCACGTATCTCTCTTAAAACCAGTAGTCCCTAGTCCATTTCCCGGGAGAGAGGAGCCTCCCCCGCCTCCAGTTGTAATCGATGGGGAGGACGAATTCGAAGTGGAAGCCATACTTAGCTGCAGGAAGATGGGAAGACAACTTCAGTACCTGGTAAAATGGAAAGGGTACCCATCGGAAGACAACTCCTGGGAACCATCTGGTAACTTTCATGCTCCAAGATTGATTAGAGCTTTTCACCGGGAACATCCGGAGTTGATGGCCAGCTTGGGCGTCCAGAGGCCGCCCCTCGGGGGGGGGCACTATCAGGGAAGTAACTTGGATCAACCTTACCATCTCCCTGCGCGCAGGCGCACACAAATGCACCATGGATTGCCACTCCAGCGGACGCACATTCGCGGCCCTACTCAGCGGCGCGCACGCGTACGCACAAGTGCACGCATAATGTGAATCCCCTGACTAGCCTATAAAAGGAGCCTTGGCAGACAGACAAGTTGCTGGTTTGTCTCAGCTCACCTGTGTTCCTCTGCTTCCTGTTCCTGTTTACCATTTCCTGTTCCTGTTTGCCATTTCCTGTTGTGACCCGGATCGTTTGAAGACTACGCTGAATCTCTCCTGACCTGACCCCTGGCTTGCTTTACGGACTTCCTTGCTCTCTCCTGAGTTTGACCCTCAGCCTGCTCCTGGATTATCTTCTGCCTTCAGCACTTAGCCTTGCTGGCTCCTGGACTGATTACCTGTGTTTGACCCTCAGCCTGCTCCTGGATTATCTTCTGCCTTCAGCACTTAGCCTTGCTGGCTCCTGGACTGATTACCTGTGTTTGACCCTCGGCCTGTTTCTGGACTTTCCTCACCTGTTTTACAGACCTGCTTGCCACTTACCTTCTGGTCCGGTCCATCCTGCATGAGCCATCTTCCAGACCTTCACACAAGTCAGGTGTCCTGCTGGAGGCTTGTGCCTCTTGGTGCAACCCACTCCCTGTATCACCTCCAGGGGTGGTGTGCGCCGAGGCGCAACAGCCACCGCTCTCTGCATCTTGGCCTCGGTGAGTACCTCTTTGCTGATAGCCACAGATTCAATGTATGGGCTTGTAGAACAATAACTGCACATGCCTCAAATTTTTTTCACAGGAATTCCTGTTTTTGACTATGTAAAACTGGTGATCAGGGAACCATATTCTGTACGTCTAAAAACATGCAGTAGAAAAGTCATATATCATATTATGCACTCCCATTCTAATCTGTTATGGCACAGTTTCACAATTCTCCCCAAAGAAAAACATTTCTGTGGTTGTAGAAGATACAAAGCTATGTAGTCGAATAAAGTCCTTACTAGATGTCCCTAACCTATAACACTGGTGGATTGGGGAGCTACATGGCAAATAATGGTTAAAACATAAATACATGATAAAAACTAAAGAAAAGTAGGTAAGCCAAAGCTGAAGAAGTATGTTTCCTGGTAGATCATAGATTTAAAGATATCAATATATATATATATATATATATTTGCTAAATAAGTTGCTAACCGAACTACAATCTCACATGCATTTCTTTCCAGCATTGCACATACAATCAGAGTGAGAGAGACACAAAGCCAAAGCCATGCGAGTCAGTGTGGCTTTGGCCACAAAGTTTGATTTTACTTCTAAACAAGAGCATGCACATTGTGGAGACTCTGGTGGGACTACATAGATCCTTTCAGGCACTGGGGGCACCCTCATACCTGGAATTGGGCAGGGTGGATGGAAGGGAGGCAGTATGAGGAGGAAGCTAAAAGGAGAAAAAAATATAAAAACAACAGCAGGAGCACGTATGGTCTGCTATTAGCAGTTCAACCCCACCCCTCCAAAAAAATAAAAATACAATTAATTTAATTATACTTTAATAACAGCATGTAATTCCAATCTACAGCTTTTGCAGTGAACAACAAACTTTCTTGTATTAACAAAGCATAGACTCAAGAACATTCGTAAGACCTCATTTTGAATATGCAGTTAAAATGTGTAAGTTCACCTTCTTACAAAAAATTATAAGGTGAATTGACATCATACTATATCTACCAACTCCTGATCCCTGCTTTCACTGCCCATACAGCCAGTACAGGGATCTGGGTACTTGAAATTCCACGGTCTTCTTCCCCTTTTTTCCTTATTGATGCCTGAATAGATCAGTGATTCTGATCGGTCAAAGTGGCCAAGTCCAACTAGAAAAAGACTGTGGTTTCAAATCCCCGTACCCAATCATTTACAGAGGTAATTGCAGCAATTTTTGTTAAAAGGTGAACTTACGCTTTAAGTTTTAGGCACTGGTTCACAAAAAGGTTTAAAAAATTGAAAAAATCTGAGACATTTAATTCAATTGATAAAAAGGGAAGGAGGACTTATGCTATAAGGAAATATTAACAGAACTAACTTTATTCACCATTGCGAAAAGATGATTAAGGGGAATATGATGACTACACAAACTATAAATGCCAACTAATATTATCAGGAAATAATATCATAGAATTTTGATCCAGGGAGTTTTGTGGATCAGGGAAGATTATTTTCCTTGTTACAAAAAGTTGCACCATGCTTTATTTTTGCGTTCTTATGGCTCGCTTGCAGGCTTAAGTTTCTGAGGATGCAAAATTTTTCTTTTGGTAATCATAACTTTTAAACTATAGTCACAACTTTGATTAGCCTCCCACAACCCCACTGCTATCACTTAGAAGCACTCCAAACAAGAGCCTGCAACCAAAACTTCTTGGTTTGGGTGAAGGAACTTTTTAAAAGTTTTTAAAGTTAGATTAATTATGTGAACGGTATACAGACCTTATATGGACACAAATATGTCCTGAAACACAATAACAGTTTACAGAATGATTTTACAGGCTGGCTCTGTTTTTCCTGTATATATGAAAATAATAATCCTCTTGGTCAAGGGATATTACATATGGTGGTCAACCATACTCTCCTCTGTCTAGAATATACTGCATGATGTGGAGTACAAAGGATCACATTACTGAACATGATTGCTGGAATTGGCTGTATAAACAATAATAGGATGTTGGTGAAAATCCTTAGAAAGGTTAAGAGTCAATGGAAGAGCAGCAACAGAGAAAATACGAATATGTAGTCCTGGCGTGCAAGGAATTTGGACGAAATCCAAATGTAAACAGATAAGGAATAACAAATCTGACCATGTAAATATATTTTTTTCTTAGTGTACATTCAGCCTAGGTTCACCCCAGATGTTTTAGAACTACATTTCCCATGATGCTCATGCACTCTGCAGTGTAGGTAGGCATCATGGGAAATGTAGTTCCAAAACATCTGGGATGCCAAGGTTCGCCATCACTGGCCTAGGCTATAAGAAGATTTCCAAGACCCTGAAACTAAACTGGACATTTTCACTTAGGGGTGTACTCACTTTTGTTGCCAGCGGTTTAGACATTAATGGCTGTGTGTTGAGGTTATTTTGAGGGGACAGCAAATTTACACTGTTATACAAGATGTACACTCACTACTTTACATTGTAGCAAAGTGTCATTTCTTCAGTGTTGTCACATGAAAAGGTATAATAACATATTTACAAAAATGTGAGGGGTGTACTCACTTTTGTGAGATACTGTGTATATATATATATATAGATATATATATATATCTATATATATATAGATATATATATATGTAGCGTTAACACTTTTACAAGGTGTCCGCTATATGTAAAAATTTAGTTTTTTCCTCAGAACAGTAATGGGGTTCTGAGGGTTAATTGTGCAGGTAGACTTTGGCATCAGTTTGGTTGGGCTGTACTAGGGTTCTGCCTGGTCATGGGTACAGTGAGGTACACATGACAGGCCCAGAACCAGGCCTGGTTGGACCTTTTGAGATCAGTCTTCCCCGGAACCAATCAGTGGGTGCGTCTGGCCCCGCTGTGTAGTCTGGGGAAGGGTACTTAAGGGGCTGAAGTCACGTGTTCGGGGTTCGGCCATAGCTGCCTGTTCCTGAATCTGGACCAGGGTAGCCCCACGAGGGGTCCCGGGCCCGGGAGAGTTTGCCGTCCCACAACATGGTCAGTTTGACTAGCCCCACAGACCTGCATGGTCTGGGGCAAGGATCCATCTGTTCCCGAGTCTCGGAACCGGCTGGTTCGAGGCGCAGTAACTGAGGGAGGATTCAAGGCGTCCGGGTGTGCTCTCAATCTTGGAGGGGCACCGCAGCTCGTGTAGGCGACCGGGGTAGGACTCTTCGGAGGAGGGCCAACAAGCTGGCATCTCAAGAAGAGCCTGGTTGCTGGGTTGTTATGGACACTAACGAATCCACAGTTTCGCAGTACTGCCAAGGAGACAGAGAAAGATTGTTATTTGCATGAAAAGATCAGTACTTTTTTTAATGGTTGGGTACACTAATACTCACTATTAATGTTTTCATACTGGACATAGAAGGAGCTGTCTAGCGGTTAATATGTATCGCATTGCTGGTAGTTTCCATTTTTTCAGAATAAGTGTCAACGTGCAGCCTAAAGAAAGTGCCATGTGGTGAACCATAGGCTAAATAGTAACACATTTGAAACTATACCTTTCTTTATTTTAAATATACTGGAACAAAAAAACCTGAATAAAGTTTGACTAATGCTGGCTATACTTTAAAACAGCTTACTTCAGCATGGAAAAGACTTTACCCCACCTTTATCACACCTGACACAAGCTTGTCCCACCACAGGGTTTTTAAAGTTCCTGTCTGCTTTAGGCAGCAGCGTCTCAATGCCAAGACAATCCACAGTTCTCACACAACTGTGTCCTCCACTCTGCAATGTACCCCAGAGAGGGCATCAGCATTCTAGTGTTACTTCCCAGGTCTCTGTTCTACCATGGATTTGTACTCTTTTGTACCAAAAACCACCTGGTTACCCTTGCATTTGTGTTTGTTTAGTCTCATCAAGGTCAGTGGGATATATTCTGACACTAGAAGAAACTTCCTGCCAAGCAGAAAATGGTGTAGGGAGTCTAAAGCCCACTTGATGGGACATTCTCACTCCACTTTGGTGACTGACTGCTTCCTGCCCTTTTCAGTCCTCTCCTGCAGGTAGGTTAACTGTTTCAGAACCATAGTAACTGTATTCAGGGTTGCAGGTCCTTTCCCACCCCAAAATCTACCCATTGCTTCTAAATTCCCTGTCCCATATGAGGATTTAATAACTCCGGGGAAAACGGCAAATCAGCCTTCCCTCTCTATCAGACAGTGTCAGATCGTCCATTAGGGGCACTCGGGCGCCGCCCCCTCTCTCCTCGCCACCCCCCTATATGCAGTGGATAGATTCATGCATTGCATGAATCTATCCCCGGCCACCACAGCCGACTCTATTCATGTGTCCGGCCCCTTTCAGGTCACTGGCACATGAATTACAGCTGCCAGGGTTTTGTTTTGAAGCACCTGATTAGAGCCAGAGGCTCTAATAGGCTTCAAAATACCGTGGGCTCGGGTCACAGAGGATGCGTCCACAGCCCACCCTAATTGTGTTGCAACAGCGATTGAATATTTGCTGTTGCAACACTGACCCCAAACAACATCAGCTTGGAAGAAAACCATGGGGCCTTCAGGAAAAAACTCAAGACCCACCTCTTCTAATAAAGAAGGACAACAAGGACAGACCAAGCGCCTTGAGGCGATTCAGTTCGCATTTGCAGCGCTATACAAATTACCATTAGCGTCTCAATGCCAAGACAATCCACAGTTCTCACACAACTGTGTCCTCCACTCTGCAATGTACCCCAGAGAGGGCATCAGCATTCTAGTGTTACTTCCCAGGTCTCTGTTCTACCATGGATTTGTACTCTTTTGTACCAAAAACCACCTGGTTACCCTTGCATTTGTGTTTGTTCAGTCTCATCAAGGTCAGTGGGATATATTCTGACACTAGAAGAAACTTCCTGCCAAGCAGAAAATGGTGTAGGGAGTCTAAAGCCCACTTGATGGGACATTCTCACTCCACTATGGTGACTGACTGCTTCCTGCCCTTTTCAGTCCTCTCCTGCAGGTAGGTTAACTGTTTCAGAACCATAGTAACTGTATTCAGGGTTGCAGGTCCTTTCCCACCCCAAAATCTACCCATTGCTTCTAAATTCCCTGTCCCATATGAGGATTTAATAACTCCGGGGAAAACGGCAAATCAGCCTTCCCTCTCTATCAGACAGTGTCAGATCGTCCATTAGGGGCACTCGGGCGCCGCCCCCTCTCTCCTCGCCACCCCCCTATATGCAGTGGATAGATTCATGCATTGCATGAATCTATCCCCGGCCACCACAGCCGACCCTATTCATGTGTCCGGCCCCTTTCAGGTCACTGGCACATGAATTACAGCGGCCAGGGTTTTGTTTTGAAGCACCTGATTAGAGCCAGAGGCTCTAATAGGCTTCAAAATACCGTGGGCTCGGGTCACAGAGGATGCGTCCACAGCCCACCCTAATTGTGTTGCAACAGCGATTGAATATTTGCTGTTGCAACACTGACCCCAAACAACATCAGCTTGGAAGAAAACCATGGGGCCTTCAGGAAAAAACTCAAGACCCACCTCTTCTAATAAAGAAGGGCAACAAGGACAGACCAAGCGCCTTGAGGCGATTCAGTTCGCATTTGCAGCGCTATACAAATCATTCATTCATTCATGATCCTCCTCCCGGACAATCGGGAAGCAGGTATGAAACCTGTTTCCCGATTGTCCAAAACATCAGGCGATCCCATTGGATGCCTGGCGCCGGAAGACGCACCACGGAAGCTGCTCCAGGAGAGGACGCCGGAGCAGGGGGGTGGGTGGCAGTTGTGCTAGTGCTGCTCCACTGGCGGCTGGGGAGGGGGGTTGTTTGCCACCCCCCCAAAAAAAAAAAAAACACCAGCCGCCACTGCTATCAGATCAACCCGGAACCCCTCTTCTTGCATGGGTGAGAATTACTCCAACTAAGATTCTTTTCAACCTCCTTGAAGAGAGCACAGCCCAAATAATTGGGACACATATCTGCCTTTCAGGATCCATCCTTGGCGTCCTGTACAATACTTAAAAAAAAAGAGCACAGTAGCTTTCAGGGGGGTGGTAGGAAATGGGGAGCAGGGGCCACTCTGGAGACTAGCGCTGCCATTCACAAAATAAAAAAATAAAATCACACCAGTGCTGAGGTGATCTTCCTTCCGGTGCCATGGGTGCGCCAGGAGGAAGTGGGAGCTGGAACCCTTTAAAAAGAGGGTCCCCCCCCCCCTCAAAAAAAAGACATGCCAAATGTGGCATGTCAGGGGGTCATCTTCCCTTAAAGTGGAAGTTCCATTTTTGGGTGGAACTCCGCTTTAAGGTCTATGAATGAGCAATCACACTGTCGGCCCGACATCGCTGATCGCTCATTCATATATAGTGAATGAATGAATGAATGAATGAATGATTTGTATAGCGCTGCAACTGCGAACTGAATCGCCTCGAGGCGCTTGACTGCTCATGTTGGGATGCCATGTATTAGAAGAGGTGGGTCTTGAGTTTTTTCCTGAAGGCCTGATGGTTTTCTTCCATGCGGATGTTGTTTGGTAGAGCATTCCATAGCCGGGGTCCCTGTACTGCTCTCAGAGTGCTGAAGCACTGTATAACCCAACAACTTAGATTTGTGTCTGCAAAAGCAACCACTCATAGACACACAGTGCCACAGTGCTGAATGAACTGTCACTGTTATGAAAGAATGATCAGTGCTGTTTGTTCATTTATAATAGTAAAAGATTCCTCAGAGCTGTGGCTCTGTGTAAATTATCTGCAGCCTCTTGTACACACACAGGGCATCGGCAGATACTTTAAACAGAGCCAAAGCTCTGAGTGATCTTTTACTATTATGAATGAACAAACAGCACTGATTGTTCAGTCATAATAGTGACAGATCACTCAGCTTAGAGAAAGGATGGTTCTCTGTGCTGGCTGAACCTCCCCCACAGAAACACCCATAATTTGGGCTTCAAAAGGGAACGGACTAACAACCAGCATTAGGAGGTGTGTTCACAGGACAACGTGGCCACCCATCAGAATGGAACCAAGTGCTATATGCACTTGATTCACTAAGGAGTTAAACCCACAACAGTAAAATCAGTCTGTATATACAATAAAGCACGCTTGTTATACTCAATGTGGAACCTAAAGGGGTTAATCCTCTGCATTGTGCAAAAAATCTGTGTAGCACTGCTCCCTGTGGGGGTTACTGAGTATAGACTTCCCTGGGGCTCCCACTGATTAATTTACAGCCAGTTACATAGCAGTTTCACACAGCCAGGTGCACACACTCTTCCACTCATTGTCTTCAATGACCAGTCTAGGGGATGTGTTTTTATGTTTTATCTGGAGAACTTGGATAGGAGAAGGGAATTATTAGAATACTCCAAATAAACTATGCACAAGCGAGGACGACTCTCTTTCTGTAGAACTGTGGAGCAGATTATCTGCTGAACTATACAGTGTTTGTATGGAAGAACAAGTCCCTTTGTAGCAGAAGAGACTCAGTGGACTTTGTTTCTTCGATACACTAGCCAGTGTCCCCTTTAACTCATACACACAGTATGCTGACTTCTAGGACCCAGAGGGGGATTTCAGCAACATACACAGTCTCAGGGATCCCTTCAGAGGTCTGTACTCACAAAATGTCCGGGGACAGCTGGTAGCCAACTTCCAAGCGACACTCTATATTAGTGACATCAGACCAGATCATCCATAAACATCCTCCCTCAGTCAGCTTTTTTTTTTTATTTAACAATCCTTTTTCTTTTATTTATAGATAAATCAGAATTACATACAATAGGAGCAAAAAAAAAGAATTTCTCCACAAAACTACATATGTATATAACAAAGAATAAAAAACTAATCGGCAGGTTGCATACATATCGCAATATTGACTTAGTATTCATACTTATAGAAATAACTTATCTTCATATCAAGTGGTGCCCCCCCTTGCCCTCCCCCTACCCCCCTTCCCCCCCATTACTGTCTTGTGTCACCACTTTGTGCCTCCCTAGGGAGGATATAAGTAGAGGGTGAAAAAAACATAAACAAAAAAGGAAGGAAAAAAGAACGAATGAAGAAAAGAAAAGACAAAAAACGGGAAAATTAAAAAGAAGAAGAGAGAAGAAAAAGTCAAACCCAGAGCGAGCAATCTCTCTGCTAGGCTGGAGGCCTCGTCAACCAGGGTCCCCAGATAGCCATGAATTTCCTATGACTGCCCTGCTTTGTAAAAAATACTTTCTCATTTCCTATTGTTTTTTCAATAGTCATTAACCAGTTTTCTACTGTAGGGGGCAGTTGCGACTGCCAGCATTGGGCAATCAATTTCCGCGCTTGGAATAGGGACCTTAAAACTAAATCAATCATATTTTTTGGAACACTACCCCCCTCTATCAAGCCCAAAAGGCAAGTCTTGGATGTTGGTTCCAGTTTTGTGTTTAAAGCTTTGTTGATAATGTCAACAATGTTCGTCCAGTATCTATACAGCTTCGGACATCTCCAGAGCATATGGATAAAATCCCCAGCTGCCCCACATCTAGGGCATTGGTCATCATCCCGCAATCCCAGTCTTAGCATTTTCTTGGGGGTGTAGTATACTCTATAGAGGAAAAAAAGCTGTGACATTTTATGCGAGGGGGCGATTGAAATGCGTGTAGTTTGTCCCAGGATGAAGTCCCATTCCGCTGGTGATAGCGGACCCACATCGCTCTCCCATCTTCCCTTGGTTTTGGTTGGGCCACTACGGTCTGTCATTCTATCGCCAAGTCTGGCATACAGCCGAGAGATCAAACCTTTGGTTGATGCCAATCCCACCACTTGTATTAAAGTAGTAGTTTGGATCCATTGTAATGTTTGGGATCCAAATTGTGTCTGGACTGCATGTCGGACCTGTAGATATTTGAAAAATGAGCTATTAGAGAGGGAAAATTCCTGCTTCAGTTCCGCAAATGATTTTAAGTTTTGGCCCACGAAGAGTTGACTTATGTGAATGAGGCCCCGGTTGGCCCATTCTCTGGACTTAACAACTTTGGATAGCTCAACCAAGTTGTTATTATGCCATAGAGGGGCCAGTTCTGAAATGCCCTGGTATCCCAACATGGCCTTGGCTGTTTGCCAAAGTTTAGCTATTAAATCTATCGTTGGGCAGCGTATTGAAAATTAATTTGCCTCCAGCGCTTCAATGAGTCCATTGTGCGGGCATCTCATCATCATCAGGCCAATACTGGACCCCCTAGATATTCCTGCCCCTGCCAGATGCTGTAGCTGAGATGCCAAGAAATACAACCTGGGATGCGGGACCGCCATCCCCCCTCTAGAAGCGGAAGCTGCAGGGTTTTCAAAGCTATCCTGGGCTGACCTCTTTTCCAGATTAAGTCTCTAAAAAGTGATTCTATCCTCTTGAACCAACTCTGTCCTATCCACAGTGGGGCATTATGGAAAATATACAGAATCTGAGGCAGCCATATCATTTTTAGGAGGTTACACCTCCCTGCCACCGAAAGAGGCAGACGGCCCCACACCCCTGACTTGTACTTCCATTTTGTTAGTAAAGGGCCTAGATTGTCTTTGAGATACATATTTGTATCTCTTGAGATCCAGATTCCTAAATATTTCAGTTTCTCCAACACCTTAAGGTTTACATTATAGGGTAGCATACCTCCTGGAATTGGATCTATCGGGAGGAGGGCTGATTTATCCCAATTGATAACGAGCCCAGAGATTTTGCTAAACTCACCAACCATTGTTGTTGCTGCTTCTAAAGATGCTTGGACGTCGCCTAAATAAAATAAGACGTCATCTGCAAACAGTGCTATCTTCTCCTCTTGTTTGTCCCTCCTAAATCCCTGTATATCCGGATTACCTCTGGTTACAATAGCCAGAGGCTCAATTGCAAGGGCAAAGAGTACAGGGGACAGGGGGAATCCCTGTCTCGTCCCTTTTTCCAGCTCGTTGTTTATTTTTATTTTTGCTTTTGGGTTGGTGTAAAGCAGTTTCACCCAGTTGATGAAATTTGGTCCAAACCCGAAGTTGGTCAGTACTTTAAAGAGTCAGTCAGCTTACACAGGAACCCTGGGTTGTAGCTTCATGGCTTCAGGCCCTCAGGTCAGGCACCCTATGCTGGGAAGAGGCAGCCACCGCCTCCTCCCCACCTGAACCTCTCTCCTTAGAGGTGGGCTGGACTGGAACCCCATCCCATGTGCTCCTCAGACTTAAATACAGGCTCCCAGCATTCCATGGGGCACATCCCCTTCTAATTGGCCAGGGCTGTATCTACATCCATGCTCTCGCCTGCTAGGTTAGCTCTCACTGTCCAATATGCCTTCTGGCTATTGGATCAGTTTGAAACATCAAGACAGCGTGAGCAGCATCAGAGCACACTGAGCAGACCTCACCAATCAGTAACTGCTCTCTGTTAAGCAAACAGCACCTAAATTTGCCTGTCTGCTTCTCTATTAAGCAGAAAAGCCACAAACTATATACACTCGCTAGCACCTACCTATGAGGGTGCTACATCTGTTTGATCCTGTCTTCTCTGATCTTCCCCTTCTTCCACTGTCCCCAAGCCATCTCCTGATAGAACAGTCTTCAGAGTCACTCTGCACATACTCAGTTTTGTGTGTGTGGGTTTTCACTGTCCAGACAGAGGGTCAGGGGTCATACAGCCTCATAGGACAGTCAGTGTAGACAGAAAACTTCTCCTACAAGCTTTAAGCAGACACTGATAGAAGTCACAAGACTGCTATATACTGCTGACTAGAAAAGGTATTTAGCAGTTTATAATTACTAAAATAATTGCATTTCCATGTTCTGTGTACTGTGGGAGACCAGATATAGTGAATGCAGGGTCCTGGGTTTAGTAACACTTTAAATAAAATATAGAAACATTAACGATAGTTATCCTTTAAAGGTAAACTCTTCTTTCATTAAAAATGTTATGACTTATACAATTGTTAAATAAACCATTTTGTAAATGCTTTATTTACTATTATTATTATTATTATTACTAATATTATTATTTAATTTATTAAAATGCCTATTTCATTTCAGTTTGCAGCCAGCTATGATTTTCTAAATCAGCTTTTTTTCAGGACAGTGTTGAAAATCCTCCCAGAAATGTAAATTCATATAAATTCTAAAGCCCCATACACACGGTCGGACAATCCGCGGACCAGGTCCGTCGGACCATGTCCGTCATACTTTGTCTGATGTTGGTTTTGCGTACACACGGTCAGACAAAGTTGTCGGAAAATCCGATCATTCTGAACGCGGTGACGATTGTTGCCTACGACGGGACTACGTAGAGGCTAGTAGCCAATAGCTTTGGTCTTGTAATGTGATCTGAGCATGCGTAGCACTTTGTCTGGTCGGACAACCGTACACACGATCGGATTTGGTGTGATCGGACCGTGTTGTCGGCAAATCTTTCCAGCAGGAGATAAGACTTTGTCCGTCGGACAATCCGACGTACACTGTCCGATGGTGCATACACACGGTCTGATTTTTCAACAACATTGTCCGATCGGACAGAATCCATGAAAAAGTCCGACCGTGTGTATGGGGCTTTACTGTGATTGGCTCCCTGATTTTTCCAGCATTTTTGCTCTATTAAAACACAGGCTGATAAAGTGATTACAGTAGGTATACCCTCCCAAACATGACTTGGTTAGGAATACTGAAATGCATAGATCACAATCTATGAATCTAAGATCCGGACCAGGCAACAGTCTAAAGTGTAGTTTCCAAAAAAATCTTCAATATAATTGACCTAGGGGGAAATTGTTTCTTTTTAAACTTCAGTTTTACATTAACTCTCAAACAGTTCCCACATTGTGAGAATGAAATGTTTTTAAGCACTGAGTCTCCTGGATATCAGCCATACAGCCAGAGGTATAGAACATCTATCTCATGCCAGAAGCATTCAACATTACACTCTCTTGTTTGGGAGCTATGAAACACATTGAAAAGCTAAAAAATAGTTTATGTCTCCATAAGCCCCCATACTTGCTACACCTGTGACATGACCGGTGACATTAGATAAGACAAGGGCATTGCAAGGACAGATTAAGAATGAATGGGGTGTCTCAGCCAATGGGCAGGGATTTTCTTGGGTCCCTTGGCCTGCTGGGAGAACCTAATTATTTGGGTGGAGTCAGGTGATCTGTGCCACCTGGACAGCTGTCTGGGTGGACATGTGTCGTATTGCCCTGCTAGGCCAGAAACCTAAGGCCTAGCCCGGAACATCTGGCTACTAAGCTATCTGAGAGCCTATCCAGAAGTAATGCAGGGTTGGGACTGCAGGCTTGTAGTCCAAACAGAAGTAGTCAGAGGTAGAGGGGAAGCTGTCGCCACATAGGGACCACCTTGCTACAGGAGAACACAGTGAGTGAGCTGAGGCCAGTACCAGAGCAGACTTCTCGCCAACGGGACGGTGAAGAAGTGGGAAAGCAATAGCGAGTGCCAAGTCTTGTACCCAGCGGGACAGCAGAGGTGACGCTTGTGGAGTGCCAAGCCAGGGACCTAACATGTCAGCAGGGGTGAAGCTTGAGGAGTGTCTGTGAGTGCCAAGCCAGGGACCCAGCAGTGAAGCGGGGGTGACGCTTGAGAAAGATACCATGTGCTACAGTGAAAGAGCTCAGGGGATCCAGTGGTTAGTGGATCTGAAGTCTAGTGAGTGAGACTGGGAGCTCATTGAGTGAAGACCCACAGTGAATGAGTGAGTGTGGGGTAAAAAGAACTGTTTCGTGTTGCAGAAAGTTGAATACCTTTACCATTAGTAACAGCTACAAGATTGCCATAACAGACAGTGGTCCTAACTATACAGAAGTGGTGTCCGGCTGGAGGCCCTATTCCCCTTCTCTCTACTGTATGAAGATTTTCTGGCAATGGACTGTTAAATAAGAGACCTTAGTGCTGGGAAGGGCAGGATTTAATCTTGATTTGGAGAGAAGTGGAAGCTCTGTGTACAGTTTGTGCATAGGTTGCACAGTTTGTCCTCAGCCTTCCCCAAGGAACTTTGAAGACAAGTGCAGATAACAAATCCTAATGACATATTCACATGAAGACTATCCCAAAATGCAATGCTGCTCAGCTTTTCTTGGCATGGCATACAGTGCCTTGCAAAAGTATTCACCCCCCTTGGCTTTTTATTTTGTTACATTACAGCCTTTAGTTCAATGTTTTTTTAATCTGAATTATATGTGATGGATCAGAACAAGTCTAAGTTGGTGAAGTAAAATTAGAAAAATATATACATAAAACTATTTTTCAGAAATAGAAAACTGATAATTGGCATGTGCGTATGTATTCACCCCCTTTGTTATGAAGCCCATAAAAAGCTCTGATGCAACCAATTACCTTCAGAAATCACATAATTAGTGAAATGATGTCCACCTGTGTGCAATCTAAGTGTCACATGATCTGTTATTACATATACATACCTTTTTGAAAGGCCCCAGAGGCTGCAACACCTAAGCAAGAGGCACCCCTAACCAAACACTACCATGAAGACCAATGAACTCTCCAAACACGTAAGGGACAATATTGTTGAGAAGTACAAGCCAGGGTTATGTTATAAAAAAATATCCAAATCTTTGACGATCCCTAGGAGCACCATCAAATCTATCATAACCAAATGGAAAGAACATGGCACAACAGCAAACCTGCCAAGAGACGGCCGCACAGCAAGACTCACGGACCAGGCAAGGAGGGCATTAATCAGAGAGTCAGCACAGAGACCTGAAGTAACCCTGGAGGAGCTGCAGAGTTCCACAGCAATGACTGGAGTATCTGTACATAGGACAACAATAAGCCGTATGCTCCATAGAGTTGGGCTTTATGGCAGAGTGGCCAGAAGAAAGCCATTACTTTCAGGAAAAAAAAAACGAAATGGCACGTTTTGAGTTTGCGAAAGGCATGTGGGAGACTCCAAAATGTATGGAGGAAGGTGCTTTGGTCTGATGAGACTAAAATTTTACTTTTTGGCCATCAAAGAAAATGCTGTGTCTGGCGCAAACCCAACACATCACATCACCCAAAGAACACCATCATGCTGTGGGGATGTTTTTCAGCAGTCGGACTGGGAAACTGGTCAGAGTTGAGGGAAAGATGGATGGTGCTAAATACAAGGATATTCTTGAGAAAAACCTGTATCACTCTGTGTGTGATTTAAGACTAGGACGGAGGTTCACCTTCCAGCTGGACAATGACCCCAAACACACTGCTAAAGCAACACTTGAGTGGTTAAGGCCTCATGTACACTGCAGCTGCTAAACGGATGTTTAGGAGCAGTTGGGAATTTTTTTCAACTGCTCCTGAACTCTCCTCTATGTTATCTTATCAGTACATGTACATAGGGTTGTTTATAGTTGTTTCTAGGCAGTTGAGTTTAGAGGCCTTTTTTGTAAAGCAAAAAGATTTGTTCAGACGCTGAGTTTAGAAGCATTTCAAGCCCCAAATGCTTCTAAACGTGGTTAAACGCGGTAACTCGCGTTAAGCCGCGTTTCGTTTACAGGCGTTTTTCATTTTTTTCCTAAATTTAAAATTAATAAAATAATATATATATATATATATATAAAATTCAAAGCACTAACAATAATTCACAAAGCCATCCATGACTCTGCCCCCAGCTACATCACTAACCTAGTCACAAAATACCAACCAAGCCGCTCTCTTCCCAAGACCTCCTGCTCTCTAACTCCCTTGTCCCTTCTTCCCATGCTCGCCTCCAGGATTTTGCCAAAGCTTCTCCCATCCTTCGGAACTCTCTACCCCAATCTGTCCGACTGTCCCCTAATCTATCCATCTTTAGACGATCCCTGAAAACCCTTCTCATTAAAGAAGCCTATCCTACTTCTAACTAACACTGTTTTACTTCCTCCATCAGCTCATTCCCCCACAGCTATTACATTTTGTATCAATTGACCCTTCCTTTTTAGATTTTAAGCTCTAATGAGCAGGGCCCTCTGATTCCTCTTGTACCAAATTGTAATGTAATTGTAATGTCTGCCTTTATTTTGTTAAGCGCTGCGCAAACTGTTGGCGCTATATAAATCCTGTATAATAAAAAAATATATATATATATATATATTTATTTTTTTTAAACGCGGAAAAACGCTGCTAAGCGCGGCATGTAAAAGCAGCAAAACTGATGTTTTAAGCGCGGGTTACTATCTGTCAAGTTAAATCGTTCAGGAGAGGTTTTAAAAATGTCCCGTGTACATTAAGCCTTAAGGGAAAACATGTAAATGTGTTGGAATGGCCTAGTCAAAGCCCAGAACTCAATCCAATAGAAAATCTGTGGTCAGACTTAAAGATTGCTGTTTACAAGCACAAACCATCCAAATTGAAGGAGCTGGAGCAGTTTTGCAAGGAGGAACGGTCAAAAATTCCCAGTGATAAGATGTGGCACGCTCATAGAGACTTATCCAAAGCAACTTGGAGCTGTTATAGGTGCAAAAGGTGGCTCTACAAAATATTGACTTTAGGGGGTGAATAGTTATACACATTGACTTTTTCTGTTATTTTGTCCTATTTGTTGTTTGCTGCACAATAAAAAAAAAAAAAAAACATCTTGAAAGTTGTGGACATGTTCTTTAAATTTTAATTGATGCAAATCCTCAAACAATCCATGTTATTTCCAGGTTGTGAGGCAACAAAACACGAAAAATGCCAAGGGGGGTGAATACTTTTGCAAGGCACTGTAGATCTGGCCAAAGGAACTCTTTGAAAGCAAATTACTTTTTCACACTCCTATACAAATATCTTATAATTCTACAAGTTCCCTAAAAAATGGGCAGAGGTTAACTATTTTAAAAATCCATTCCATGTCTTTTGCTTAACATGATGGCAGGGATTAGCACTATAATCACTACTAGACATTACATCAGAACTCTCAACTTTTACTCTGTACAGCTGTACATAATGTTATTCAACTGGAGGATTGGAGAGGAAACTATCCCTTTTCCTGTATAGCTCACACTCTACTCTACGCTGGAGCAAAGCACCATTTCTAGCAGATGTTCTTTATCCCAAACATCACCTCCTTCTTTAAAGCTGATATACCCCAAGGCCTTTTACTTCTAGGATCCCCATATATTTCTAATGCTTTTTCAGAATCTTTTTTAGAGACATTTGCTGTCAAAATACAAAGCCACTCCTAGATTTGATATAATCAATGTGCTCAGCCCACGGAGCCCTCTGATGTGGCCCGCAACCTCATGCTTTAGGATGGCGGGTCAGCAAGCCCAGATTGCGATTATTGGGTTGCTGACCCGCCATCCCAGAGCATCAGGTGCTGGCAGCGGAGAAAGCAGGTGGCTGCCGAGGGAGCAGGAGCCGCATAAGCCAATGCTTCCTCTGTAACGCCTGCTGTCCCTGGCAGAGTGATACCAAGTGCATGCTGCCTGGGGCCTTTCTAGCGGCCTGGAGAGCGCTGCCAGCAGAAGCTGGAAGAGGAAAAGGTCAGTGTATTAAACATCACATACGCTGCACCTTTGCAATGGGCATATTAGCACTTATAAAAATGGGACTATTTTTAAGATATAGACTTATATTATATCCTGTGGGTTTGGTATGCTTTTTGAAAGCGCACCAAAACTTCTGAATGCAGAAGTTTTGGTGGGCTTTCAGAAAGTGTACCAGACCCACAAGATGTAATAGAAGTCTATGTCAAAGCACAGCTAACCCACAAGAAAGCCGCAGGTGCACTGCGATGCACCCGCGTTGCGGGTAAACCACAGCACATAAGCTTTATAGGGGGCACAGGACAATAAGGGCTCATTTACATTTGTGGTTTGAGGGGGTAGTAAACCCCATTATTCATTGTGGCATAAAGCCGGTTACCAAATCACTTAAGTGGCCCTGGCTCTTCAAAAGGTTGAGCATCCCTGGTATAAAACATTGATAAATATTTAGGACATTTTTTATTAGGATTTACATGCACAAATGGGACACAAATAATATCTAAAAGTTAACTTTTATTACAAAGAAAATACATAAAAACACACTCTTCATGGGTCAACGCATTTCACGTTTTCGCTTCTTCAGGACAAATGATGAGAATAATTCCTGGCACGCACTACAGTTTTTTTTTTTTGCTCAGCCAGCTGACAGCTCCTGTCAGAGCCGCTGTACTAACCATCCAAAGTTAGTGCAGCGATCTCCCCTGCTAAGCTGTAATGTTCTGACAAGGGGATGATCCCCCCCCGCCAGATGGACAGCTTCTGTCGGACAGACTGACAAACACACGGACAGAATGTCGGATGGTTTTTATTGAACCGGCCAATGTCTCCCGATATTTGGCTCAAGTGTATGGGGCTTAACAGTGGTAACTTGTATGACTGAGCAAGCATCTGCACAGAAATACCCTCTGGGCAGCACTGGGAATATCAAGGGAGACCAGAGAAAAGAGGCCAGCAGGAAATCTCCCAGCAAATTGGGTTCTTCAATGAGAAAAACCAAGACTCAAAGGTAAATCCACATAAAGTCCTGAGAAGCAACATGCACCTGATGTCTCCAGAAAAAACAATAGGACTCAAGAAGGGGGGGGGGCTACTGACACCCAATATACAGTGTATAGCCACTATCATAAAGCAGGCAGGATAACCAGATGTAAAGTCCCAAAACACACATGTAACGCAGGTCCTCCAAAGTTCCTATACTCAATCTTAAAGCAGCATGCCCAGGGAGATGATCAAATTTAAATCGACTTAACTAACAACTTTAAGCAGAATGCCATCTAACACATTGTAAACAGTTACAGCAACCGTTTTTTATAAATCTAAAATTTATGAAATGTTTTCCCTTCAAACCTTTCCCGTGATGGATGCTTTGCATCCCTGAGTTTTGGGACACAAATGTAGATGCTACACCTTTGGGTTTTTTTTCTTTTCCTTTTTTTCCCCTTACATTATTCTAATGGACATATGTGGTTCAATATTTGCCCAAATGTGTTTATTATGATTATTTGTTTTTTTTGTAATGGTAGAGGCATTGCTTGCTTTGAGGGGATCATGTTTCTCTGTAAGCCCTCACACTTGTACCCGGCACACAAAGGCCCCTGTATTCATATTAGCAGCCTTTTCATTTCTCTAAGATGTATTGGAATTCATTCCAATCACTAGAGATCACTGTGTCATTGGCTTTTGTCACCAATATGGCTGCCTGTTGTCATCCAGGAAACCGGACATGACGCGGCAACGCATGACGCCAATATGGTGCGTCACACGTGACATCAGTACGGCGCGCATGCGCAATATAGGGAGATGACGGGGTTGCAGCTGGTACCATTCCTCTCTACCACACGGTTGTGGTGGATGTAAGCCAGCGGAGCCGCGCTCTTTGCAGGCGGCAGGAGGTCAGACATCTATGAGGACTGCCTTTGCATTAGGATAGCCCAATTTGGGAGGTTTTAGTTAGTATCTTCCTCATTTTATATGCAAACATTTTGGCTGATAGTTTCTCATTGGGACACTGTTTGTCTGAATGAATTAAGCTTTGAACTGGGTTGATATGCATATCACCCAGTCAGGGCAGTAGATCATTTTTTTTCCTGGGGGGGGGGGGGGGCGGGGGGGGGTTCAGATCTTTCAAACTTAAAGGCATCAGTTACACTTTTATGTTGGGGCAGGTAGCGTAAAAACAGGTTACAGCAGAGTGGGGCCATGAGACTTTCCAATGCAGTAAAAATTATCCCCATTCAACTGAAAAGAACGCAATGCACGCAGTTGTGGTGCGGTAGTGTACTCATTAGTACAGCAAGCTCCTCTTAAGCTCTCTTTTTTCCCTTCAGCCCGCTGGGTTGAACTAAAAAAAAACTTACCAGGCTTTAGATCTCATTCATATGTTCTAAATGGCCATGGAATGGCAAATATACCATGAATACCTACAACCAGGATCCCAGATGTTCCAACTTTTGTCAGCTGCTCAGCCTGTCCAGTCTGTTGAGTGATGGGCTGAAAAGAGCCACCGCTGTTAACATGTATCTGTCCCCATGTTTAAGCTCTGGGGGACAAAGCAAAACACATTGGGGTATGGCCTGGCAGGAGCCCAGGCTGAGGTCTCTCCCATCACTACTACATTACCATAGGACTTTGTGGATGTGTGGTACCAGGGATTTTTTTTCTCTCTTCCCTTCAGTGACTACAGGAGCTGGGATAAGCTCCACCCCTCGCCAGCATTCCTACAGCACATTCGGTATCATCTACATTACTACACACATCCCCACATCAATTAAGCCTGAGCAACACACTAACAAACCATGGGTCACAGTGGTTACCTGCCGTTAGGGACAAATTTCTGACTCTGGATGGAGAGATTTTATCTTAAGGGCAAAAATGTGTCCCTACCTGCGGGTAACCACTGGATGTGCAGATAAATGTGGATACATGTTTACAGCAGCAGACAGCCTTGGCTCTTATCAGCCCATCACTCAGGTGAACAGGCTGAGCAGATTATAGAACATCTGATCTTGGGTGTAGGTATTTGCAGTATACTTGCTGCACCGTGGTCATGTAGGATGTATGAATGAGACCCAAGACTGGATTTTAGCTAACCTTACTGTGCAAGTTGAGCAGGTGCAAGGGGCAACATATTGTGGTGGGCAGTAAATGCAGTGATTTATTTAAACCTTAAAACAATGTGTCCTAAGAAATTTTATGAAATGTTTTAAGAGATGAAAAAATAAAATATATATTGTGCACTGCCTACCACAGGATGGTGCCCTTTGCACCTGGTCAATATGGTTGGCTTTTATTCAGTAGCAAACCCAGCTTTTGAACTTGTACCTACAAGTAAGCCTATAACAACGCTTATCTGTAGGTATAATGAATATCTCCTAAACTTGTGGTATTTAGGAGATATTCACATGGAAAGCAGCCGGTGATGTCACCGGTGCATGCGCTCTGAAGGGACAGCATACCGCTTGGTTGTACTTCTCCTGGGGAGGAGCGCAGTTCGTTCTGCACTTTTGTGACCCATTTTTATCCGACAGCCAGCTATAGCCCACTGTCAGCTGACATCGCTCAACAGGTTCAGGCTGTGGAAAGATCCTAACTTTAAAGTCAGGGTTCACCCAGATGCCTGGACCAGCAGCTCGCTCAGCCTCTCAGTGAGCCGTAGAAACCCTGAGCCAGCCGCTCCTGCCCCCTCCACAGCCTGGCATTCCAGTGAGCTTGGGGGAGGGGGGGGCAGAGCCAGGGACTGACAGTCACCACTCTTTGCTCACTGAAGGCTGAGAACTGAGTAATTAGCGGTCTTCAATCGCTTTGTTGTTGGGCTTAGAAGCAGCTGGGGACAGATGCAACATTGGATCGATGCTCTATCCACCTAGGTAAGTATAATTTAAAATAAAAATCTCTTTTAAAGGAAGAAAAATCCCCCTCTCCCTCCTAAGAACCCTCTCTCCCCAAGCAAAGATTCCCACTGTAAAATATCTCCCTCCCTGAAATATCCCCCCAAAATTAAACCCCCTGTCTCTAAACCGACCCACCAAAGCAAAAATATCTCCCTCAGTCAATACCCTCTCTCCCAGCAAAGATTTCTAATTATGAAGAAAATCTCCCTTCATCCAATCAAACGCCCTCCCAGAAGCAAATCCCTGCCATTAACCACCCCCTGTAAACTTCTCTACAAGAAACCCCCCCCCCTTCTCCAAAAGCAAACCCACCCCCCTTTCCTTAACCCCCCACCAAAATAAACTCCCCCAGACTGGAATTCTTACTTCCTCTATCCTAAAACAGAAAAATGATGCCTCCCCACTTACCAGACCTCTGATTCAGCATGACACAGAAGTGGGAAAACTTCTGCATCCCCAGTCTCCCTTTGGCTGTGTCATATGATACTTCGAGGAGGAGTCCAACAGTTCCCTCGACTGTGCACTGTCAATTGCCAGCATCTGAGACCTTGCAGTAATTTCATGCTTTTCAGGGGGACCCCTTATTAAATTGAGGGGATGGGGCACAATAGAAGGGGGGCTGGCTGCTGCACTCTGAAACTCTGATTGCTTCTACTGTGATGATGCTGAGGCTAAACAGCAGGGACACTATGTGAGCATTTTGCCAGGATGCTCTGGGGGGGGGGGGGGGGTTGAACACCCCTTAACCTCCCTTATCTATGCCCCTGCACCCAGTGGACTCATCACCCTCCTCTCTTTTTTTTTTATATTTTTGCAGTCTGAATACCTCTAATCTTTGTTCTTTTGTGCCATACCATTTGGATAATATCCAGCGGTCCTGTACAAGGTGAAGGGCAAGCTATAGAGATGATTTGTGTTTCTGGCTGAAGGAATGCCTCTACTTTATATATATATATATAGATATATATCTATCTATGTATATAAATATGGAATGTAAGTTAAGTGTTTATGTGATGAAACTTCAACGTGTTACATATGGAATTCATATATATGGATTCTAAAATGAGAATACTTTATATTTTAGAAGTGGTATAAATACCTGAATAAGATTTTGCTTATGCTCATACATTTCGAAATGCGTTTGATATCCCCTCTACTGATCACCATCTGCATTCCATATCGATGGTAGTCCAACAAGTAGTTAGGAAATACAACTTTCAGGACCATCATTTTTATACTATATCATGCAATGTTTTTAACCATTGTGATATTTAGCATTTTTGTATATTTGTATATATGCTGAATATTTTTTCAATCAATTGATATTTGTTTAAATAAACTTTTTTTTATATTTTTTTATTCAAAATTACCTTAAAAATCCCAATTTAGAGGTTTAAAGTATTTTTCCTAGCAACCGTTTTTTTTTCTTTTGGGATAAATGTTTTTTTACAAATGAATAATAGCTGACCATTGTAAGCCCCCTGACAGTGGTAAATGGTTTGTCTCAACCAAAATGACCAAAATAAAAGTCAGCGTTGGGATTCCAATATCTAGGCAGATAACATCAAGGTTTGACATACAAACACTTAAAAGAATGTTCAAGGTGAAAATGTAGTGCTACTTGACTATTAAAGAAAGATGAAAAATAACAGATTTACTGGCTGGAATATGTGGTGAAAATAAAGGAAGAAAAAAGCCTTCAAAGAAGAAAACTAATGTAGCCACCACTTCTAAAAATGTGCAAGCTCGAATATAATACATTTTGTTTGGAGGTTTAATACCATTTTAACCACTTCAATACAGGGCTTTTAAACACCCTTCCTTACCAGAGCACTTTTTGAGATTCGGCACTGCGTCGCTTTAACTAACAATTGCGCGGTCGTGCGACGTTACACCCAAACAAAATTGACGTCCTTTTTTTCCCACAAATAGAGCTTTCTTTTGGTGGTATTTGATCGCCCCTGCGGTTTTTATTTTTTGCGCTATAAACAAAAGAAGAGCGACAATTTTGAAAAAAAACACAATATTTTTTACTTTTTGCTATAATAAGTATCCCATTTTTAAAAAAAAAAAAATGCAATAAGCGTATATTGATCGGTTTGCGCAAAAGTTATAGCGTCTACAAAATAGGGGATAGATTTATTGAATTTTTTTTTTTTTTTTTTTTACTAGTAATGGCGGCGATCTGCGATTTTTTTTTCGTGACTGCGACATTGCGGCGGACACTTCGGACACTTTTGACACATTTTTGGAACCATTCACATTTACACAGCGATCGTTGCTATAAAATTGCAATGATTACTGTGTAAATGTGACTGGCAGGGAAGGGGTTAACACTAGAGGGCGCAGGAGGGGTTAATGTGTTCCCTAATAGAAGTGATTCTAACTGTAGGGGGAGGGGACTGAAGGGGAGAAGACCGATCATGTGTTCCTCCGTTCTGGGATCACATGATCGGTCTCCTCCCCGCTGACAGGACGTGGAGCTGTGTGTTTACACACACAGCTCCACGGTCCCGCCCGGTCCCGTTGTTTTAACGGGCAATCGCGGGTGCCCGGCGGACATCGCGGCCGCCGGGCACTCGCACCGGGTCCCGAGCGATGCCGCGGGCGCGCGCACGCCGCCGCCGGCACGCGCGCCCCCCCCAGGCGGCCGGGAATCCGAGGACGTCATATGACGCCCACCCAGGATGGTAGATCCACCTTGTGGGCGTCATATGACTATACAGCGGTAGTGAAGTGGTTAAATATACTGTATATATATATATATATATATATATATATATATATATATATATATATATATTTATTTAATGCAAGCAAACACCTGAATCTGATTTGGTATCATGCTCTTGATGTCTCTGTACAGCAGAGCTCAGAAAAGGGGAGGGAGAAGCAGCACAAAGGGGCTAATCAGGTGTGCTGACATGCAAGGAGCTAATGGGAGCTGATAGGAGGAGAGAGGGACGGAGAAATGGGCTAGCCTTTGTGCTGCTTTTCCTTTCTTTGGCCAGTAACAGGGTGAGCAGGGGGCCTGTAAGTGAAAGTGAAACTGAAGCAAACAAGAGCAGGTCCCCCCTTTACCAGAGGGGAGGGGGCTGTGCTGTAGGGCAGATATGTGTAAATCTCAGGACTGGCTGGACAAAAAAACAAATTCTTACGCATGTGAAACAGCACCCAAATATGTATTTAATCTGTGTACTTAGCTGTGTGTCTGGAGTTCAGCTGTAGGACACAGATTTATGAAATCTGCAATCTTAACTTTGTTCTTTAATTGACATACATCTGGAGTATAAAAGCACATCTACAAATTCTGTTTGAGATACTAAATCTGCCAGGCATTCTGCTACTGGAAAATTGTAATTTATCTAGCTGGAAAATTCTTGGCTTTTGAATTCAAAATACTTTAAAATGTTTTGTCTTGTGCTATTTTTATAAAATGTCAGCAATCATTAGTTCAATGGAAAAACACATATTTTGCCTTAAATGTAAAGCCATTAAGCTCATTGAGGTGTTTGACGTACTTTGGTGCATCTGGTCCTAATCTCCTGTCATTCAGCAGAATAAATTAAGCAAGGTTCAAGGTTCTATTGGTCCCTGAATTTCATTATTTAAGGATCTGACTTGATTTCATTAGTACGTTTAACCTCATGCATATAGATTATATACCAAACATATATAAGTGATGTTACTCTAAGGGCTTGCTTAAACTTGCTATAAAACATGGCTTTTGACACGCTTTTTTATAGCTCTCCGAGCGCCAGGCAAAGCACCCGTCACTAAATATAATGGTTAGCTTACAGTCCTGTTTACATCTTGCTTTTGCTTTGCTTTGGCTTCGCTTCAAAAATAATACTCCATATCGCTTTAGCGGTGCTTCAAAGTGTCTTCAAAGCCTCCTTAGAAGTCTACAACAAAGCTAGCTTGAAGCACCTGCAGCTTTTGATAGGCTTTAATTCAGCTTTAGCTACGCTTTTTTTGGAGGTATTATAGGTATGAGATATCAACATATACACAGGTCATCTGCCAAGCTTAATTAAAGCTTTAAAAATGCACCAACAAAGCATCATCGAAGCATCACTCAAGCACCACCAAAGCACCACTGAAGCATTGCAGAAGCATCAAAAACACATCAAAAAATCAGTAGGTGCTTTAATGTGTGTTGAAGTCAAAGCAATTGTAAATTAGGCCTAATACATGCTTGCCCAAGCAGGCAAGCAGACAAATCAGTAAAACCTATGAAGGAGGATATGTTTCATCTCTGTATATCATCTGAGACTATTCACTTCACTGGGTATAGGAGAGGGTTTACAACTACTTTAAGGGCAAGCTTGAGGATGAATATAAGTGTAAAATAGAAAGCATTAATAGTGATCATTAATAGTGATGTTGCTTCTGTCGCAGAGTCTGTTTTAAAGACAAAAAATAGGAATAAAAATAGTAACATGCAACAAGAAACACATGAATGTTCTGTGTGCAAGAAATTAGGTAATTTAAAAGCAGATTGCAGAATCTGGAAAGCTAGAATGCAAAAACAACTACACTACAAAAGGCCAGAAGTTTGAAGGAAGAAACTGATTTTGCTTCAGATAATGAATATATTTTTCAATCCAAAAGTCACACCTCATTTTTGCAGGAATGGTGTGGTCAGGAGCTACGAGTCACATGATAAATTACAGAAATTTCTTTATTCACCTTGACCAGAAAAAAACAGAAAAAATCACCACAGCTAATTCTTTACTGTCCTATTTCCCAGAGTGTCACCAGAAAGATACCTGTGAAAAATGTCCCCTATGTCCCTGCTCTTTTTTTTTATAAACTCTTTATTTTTTTAACAGTTTTTAAACAGTACGTTACATCTTTTACATTTAACTCATTTTCTAACATCACAACTAACAAGAACATATTTTCTGACTTGTGTTTATCATCCACTGTTCTTTTGGGATTCTATCGATCCCCCCGTTACCCTTCTAAAGCAGCAAAAACAACAAAAACAACAACACCAAAAAAAAAAAAAAAAAAAAAAAAAAACAACACAAAAAAAAAAAAAAAAAAAAAAAAAAGGGGAAAAAAAACCTTCTCCCTCGTCTCTCCCCCCCCCAGGCGTCACCCGACCCCACCCCCACCCACCTCCCCCCTATGTAAAAAATAGGGTGCCCATGTGGCCTCGTACCTCTCCTCCTGATCTCTTATAGTCATTGTCAAGTTTTCCATTTGTTGAATTTCTCCCACTTTGGCCCACCATTGGGCCCACGTGGGAGATACATCCTTTTTCCAGAGAGCGGGAATACAGGCTCTCGCCGCCGTGAGAAGATGTTTTAGTAGTGATTTTTTATATTTTTCAACCGACATTGGGACATCGTTGAGCAAAAATGCGGCCGGGCATTCTCCGAGGGATACCCCTGTAATTTGCTCTACTGTTTCCTCCACCCTCTTCCAGTATTCTCTAATTTTGTCGCATTCCCAAAAGATGTGCAACATTGTACCCTCTGTTTTCCCACATCGCCAGCATATATTCGGCGTCTGTGGGAATATGTCGTGTAACATGCTTGGGGTCCTATACCACCGGGTGAGAATCTTATAACCCCCCTCCTGAAATCTACTCGCTATTGATATTTTGTGCACAGATCTCAGTATTTTTTCCTTTTGTTTTTGGGAAAACGTAACCTTCAAATCTTTTTCCCAGGCACATATATAGCTTAACTTTTCAGGTGCTTCATGTCTTGTAATCATTTCATAAAAATATGATAAGGGGTGCCTCAAAGTCTCGCCGTCTAAACACATCTGCTCAAACTCCGAGAGGCCTCGGATTTCAGGGTATTTTTTACTTTTTGAGAGAATGTAAGCCCCCAACTGCATTGCTCTGAGGTAGTCTAGTTCTGGGGTAAATTGTTTTTCTATCTCCCCTCTTGTCATTATTTTCCCTTCTTTTGAAAAATGTATAATCCTGTTTAACCCCCTATTTCTCAAGACAGAGAATTTCTGGTCCGATAAACCTGGCTCAAAGTCATATGTACCTAATATAGGTAGCATAGGGCTTGGTTCACTTGAAATCTTGTTTTTGTTAAAAATCTTTTTACTTATATTTAGGGTTGCCCCGATCAGTGGGTGTTTTTTGAGTACTCTTGGAATATCCTTTCCAGCCATCCATGCCAACCCCTCCAAGGGGGCTTTGCTCAACGTTTGTTCCATTTTTACCCATGGTTTTTTTTTTTTTGGCGCACCACTCCTTTATTCTAACTAAATGTGTGGCTTCCTGATATTTACATGGGTCTGGGAATCCAATGCCACCTTTCTCTTTGGGAAGAGCCAGAATAGATCTTCGTAGTCTTGCAGGCTTTCCAGCCCATATAAAACTCAGGAATCCTGACCGCAATTCTTTCATAAAGCTTTGGGGGATCCTTACTGGCATAGTTTGAAATAGGTATAGGAGCCTTGGCATTACATTCATTTTTATTATGTTCGTCCTCCCAAACCACGTGAAGATTTCTTTATCCCACCTTTTCAGGTCTGTCTTTATTTGTTTTAGCATTGGGACATAGTTTAATTCGAACACCCTGTTTAAGATTTTAGGTATCTTGGTCCCTAAATAGTCAATGTGTGAGTCTGTCCATCTGAATTTAAATTGGGAGGTTATCTGGAGTGTCAAGGACTCGCTCATTTCTAATCCCATGGCTTCTGACTTGTTATAGTTCACTTTAAAATTCGCTATGTCCCCGAATTTCCGTAGCTCCCCCAGGAGGGGAGGCAAGGATATGGCTGGAGAGGATACAAAAAAAATCAGGTCGTCGGCGAAGGCAGCTAGTTTGTGTTCCTCTGTGTCTGTATTAATGCCTCTAATATCTCGATTTGAGCGTATTTTCCTTAGGAATGGTTCCATTGTGAGGACAAAAATAAGGGGAGATAATGGACATCCCTGGCGAGTTCCATTTTGGATTCTGAAAGGGTCTGAGAGTCTATCATTTACCTTCACTCTAGCAGTCGGTACCGAATACAGGTTTGCGAACCATCTCAGCATTCCCTCCCCTAAACCAATATGTTGTAATGTGGCCCGCAAGTACCGCCAATCCACCCTATCAAAAGCTTTTTCTGCGTCTGCTGAGATTATTGTTAAGGGTTTATGTTGACTTTGGGACCAATATATTGCATTTATTACTCTTTGTGTGTTCTCCCTGCCTTCCCTCCCTGGGGTGAACCCAACTTGGTCGGGATGAATGAGCGCTGGGATGTATTCAACCAGTCTATTAGCTAATATTTTGGAGAAGATTTTAAGGTCTACATTCAGTAATGATATTGGCCGGTAGCTGGAACACTGAGATGGATCCTTCCCCTCCTTCGGGATAACTGCAATATGAGCTAGTAGTACCTCTTCCGGTATTTTGTATCCTTCCTGTAGTGAGTTAAATGCTGCTAGGAACCTTGTGACTAACTTCTCTTCAAACGCTTTATAGTAAGACAGGGAATACCCATCAGGGCCTGGCGCTTTACCTGAGGGTAAGGAGGTCAAAACTTTCTTGAACTCCTCTGCCGTTATTGGCTTATCAAGTTTTTTCAAGGCTTCTTCTGTAAGTTTGGGCATTTCTGATGAGCGGAGATATTCTCTGACTACCTCCTCCTTTTCTTTACTTTTTCCTCCCTTGACCACTCCCTCCAGCTGGTATAAGCACTCATAGTAGTTTTTAAAGGCTTGCGCCATTTTCACTGAGGAGTTCAGTATCTCACCGCTTTGAGATTTAATGCCCATTATTTGTCTCCTTACATTAGGTTGTTTTAGTGCTTTCGCTAGCATTCTACTCGGTTTATTCCCATACTCATATATTGTTTGTCTGTTTCGCTTTATTTTGGCTTTAGCTTGCTCGATCAGCAGAGAGTTTAAGTCACCCCTTAAAACATTTAGTTTCTCTTCTAAATTTTGTGCCTGGGATTTTTTATGTACCATTTCTGCTTCTCTAATACTTTTAAGTAGGGCTTCTATTTGTTCATTCAGCTTTTTTTTCCTGTAGGCTCCTAAGGAGATAAAGACTCCTCTCATAACACATTTATGCGTCTCCCAGATACCAAATGGCGTTATTTCTTCCGATTCGTTGGTTAGAAAGAAGGAGTCCAATTCACAATCTAGTATTTCTTTGTATTCTTTATCCTTCAGTAATGATTCATTCATCTTCCACTGCCATTCCCGGTATTCTACTTGCCCCAAATCCATTTCGCAACTGGTCGGTGCATGGTCGGATAAAGAGAAGGAGCCTATGTCAGCCTTAATCAAGGACGTCAGTCCTGTCTGCGAGACAAACACATAATCAATGCGGGTATAAGTCTTATGCTTCGCCGAGAAAAACGTATAGTCTCTTTCTTGGGTGTTCAGTATCCTCCATGCATCCACCAGTTGCATATCATCAAAAATATGTCCCTGCTCTTGAAACAAATCTTTTTTCAGCGAAGAAGCTCACAATGTAGTGACCTTCCAAGATGACAGTTGTACCATCGCTAAAAGTGATATCTTACTTGCAAAGGCTAAAATTACAGATGAACTGTATCAGCTGAACTGCAATGAGGTGGCTAATACTGCCAAGGAGGAAAAACCTTCAAACTTCATTCACACATGGCACAGACGTCTTGGACACAGAAGTCCTGATATAATAAAGAAATTAACTGAGAATGACAATGCAAGTGAAATAAATTTAGTCCATGTGTTCAAACAATGAAATGCACCAGCTATATAAAAGAAAAAAATGTCAAGAAAAGCCTTCCCAAAGCAGAGTAACAGCAGAGCTAAGAAACTACTGGACTTAATTCATTCACATCTTTGCGGCCCAATAGAAAAATTTACTCCAGGAAAGAAGAAGTATTTTGTCACAACAAAAGTTAAGTACAAGAGAAACTTGAACAGTATTTGGCTCAAGTAAGCAACAGATTTGGCAAAATGTAGAATGTATTGTGCACAGATAATGGAACTGATTAAACAGGTGATAGCACACAGGCAATTCTCAGAAAGCAAGGCATAATATTTCAAACTGCTGTACCATACAACCCAGAAAAAAACAGAGTTGCAGAAAGAATGAACCCTGAGAGTAGAAGAACCATGCTGTTTGATGCAAATATGCCTACCACATACTGGGGGGAGGCAATTGGCCACATGCTATCTCCAAAATCGACTACCAGACAAATCAACTGAGAAAACTCCAAATTAACTATGGAATGGGAAAACCCTGAATTTGAACCATCTAAAAAATTTTGAAAGTAAAGCCTATGTGCACCAAAAAAAAAAAAAAAAATTGCAAAATGGGGGTACAGTGAATCTCAAAAGGGATACAGAATTCTACACCAAGACGCCAACAAGTATCAGTAGAAGTGTAATTGTTGAACTTCTGTGTGTTCAAAACTTCATGAACTAACACAAACACTTCAAACTGATGGGAAATTCCACATCAGTGTCACATGAAGAGAAGCAACAAAGTGACACAGAAATATCCATAGACAATAGACAATCCAAATGCTGTAAAAGAAGAAACCAGGCCACAAGAGGCTTTAATAAGGAAATCCACCAGAAGCAATGAAGGCATCCCAGCCAAACGTCTGTCCTATGTTGCTCATGTAGCATTAAAACCTGAGCCAGATTCATGGGATGAGATGCAAAGTCTCCCAACAAAAGTTGACCAGATGCTTTGACAAAACCACTTACAAGAAACAAATTTATAGAACCAAGATCCAAAATGGGACTAATATAAGGAGTAGTTGCTGAGTGGGGGTGTTGGAATACAACGCTCATTTGTATTTTGTGTAACAACTACATCAGCCAGTATATGGAAAACTTTATAAGTTTGTAGCTGCTCTATGGTAAACTCTATGTCTTTTCTCTGTATAAAATAAAGTTTCCTGTTCCTGTCTGCAGTTACGCATCAAAGCCCTGTGGACTGTGCACTGTCTGTCTGCTCTGTAGGGCTAGATACAGAATTTCTAACAATGTCTTTCCTGGTAGCAGCATGACATCACTTAACCACCCTGACAACAATATGGCATGTCCTCTGTTGGGATAAGACCTACATTTTTCCATTAGCATGAAATTCCATAGACTTCTGGTCACACAGCATCATTCTGGAAACACTCCTTTTGCATTATGACTTACCTTATGTCTGGTAACACAGCATCCCAGAAACCTTTACTGGCAGGTTTGATGAATAAAGACATGTCACACAAAGCCATGTTCTCACAGCTAGGATAAGGTACATTGCCTTCTCATCCCTAGCTTTTAAGACATGACAGGAAGTACCCTGTCCCCCTCCGGTGCCTTGCGCCAGGCTCATCCACCTTTCCAACCAATCAGTGTCTGCTACCCCTCTATGTCAATACTTCCACTGGCTTCCACTCCAACAAATTTTATTTAGTTTGCTAACAGAATTAAAACGTCCACGACTCTGCCCCTAGCTACATCATTAACCTCCTCTCAAAATATCCCCCAAACCATCCTTTTTGCTCTTCCCAAAAACCTCCTGCTCTCTAGCTCCCTTATCATTGCTTCCCATACTGACCTCCAGAACTTCTGCAGAGCCTTTTCCATCCTCTGGAACTCCCTACCTCATTCAGTACGGCTATCTCCAACTCTGTCCAGCTTGAGACGATCCCTGAAAACTCTATTCAAGGATGCCTATCCAACCTCTGTCTAACAACTGAACTTTTACCTTCCCTATCAACTCCTCCCCACACAGTTATTACCTTATTTATCACTTACCTCTCCCTTTTGGATTGAAAGCCCCTGCAAGTCGGGTCCTCCTAACTAGGGATGAGCCGAACACCCCCCCGTTCGGCTCGCACCAGAACCCGCGAACGGACCTAAAGTCCGTGCGAGCTTTAGAACCCTATTAGTTATAATGGATGCGAACGTTCGAAATTAAAAGTGCTCATTTTAAAGGCTAATATGCATGTTAATGTCATAAAAAGTGTTTGGGGACCTGGGTCCTGCCCCAGGGGACATGTATCAATGCAAAAAATTTTTTTAAAAAACGGCCGTTTTTTCAGGAGCAGTGATTTTTAATAATGCTTAAATTGAAACAATAAAAGTGTAATATTCCTTTAAATTTCGTACCTGGGGGGTGTCTATAGTATGCCTGTAAAGGGGCGCATGTTTCCCGTGTTTAGAACTGTCTCTGCGCAAAGTGTCATTTTTGAAAGTAAAAAAGCTATTTAAAATCACTCGCGGCTAATGTTAATTCACGGCTCCCGTAACACAGAGAACAGTGATTCATTGAAACTCATTCATAAAAAAAAGTCATTGATAAAAAAAAAAAAAAATGAAAAAAAAAAAGCGTAGGGGTCCCCCCAAATTCAATAACCAGGCCCTTCAGGTCTGGGATGGATATTAAGGGGGATCCCAGCCAAAAAAAAAAAAAAAAAATGGCGTAGGGTCCCCCTCAAAATCCATACCAGACCCTTGAGGTCTGGTATGGATTTTAAGGGGAACCCTAGCCAAAAAAAATGGCGTGGGGTCCCCTCAAAATCCATACCAGACCCTTATCCGAGCACGCAACCTGGCAGGCCGCAGGAAAAGAGGGGGGGACGAGAGCGGCCCCCCCTCTCGCCTGAACCGTACCAGGCCACATGCCCTCAACATTGGGAGGATGCTTTGGGGGTCTAAGACCCCTAAAGCACCTTGTCCCCATGTTGATTAGGACAAGGGCCTCTTCCCCACAACCCTGGCCGGTGGTTGTGGGGGTCTGCGGGCGGGGGGCTTATCGGAATCTGGAAGCCCCCTTTAACAAGGGGACCCCCAGATCCCGGCCCCCCCCCAGTGTGAAATGGTAAGGGGGTACAAAAGTACCCCTACCATTTCACCAAAAAAGTGGCAAAAATGGTAAAAAGGACAGGAGACAGTCTTTGACAATTCCTTTATTAAAATCTTCTTTCTTCTTTCTTCATCCTTCGGATTCTTCATCTTCTCCTTCCTTCATCTTCTTCCATCTTCTTCTTCCATTTTCTTCTTCCTCCGATCCGCTTCTTCTTGCGCTGGTCTTCTCGTCCTTCTCGTCCGGCATCTTCTTCCGTCGGCGTCGGCGTCGGTGTCGGTGTCTTCTTGGGCCGCTCCGCGCAATGGGAGGCTCCCGCTGTGTGAGGCTCCGCTCCATCTGACAGGTCTTTTAAAACGGAGGGCACCTGGTGACCCCGCCCCCCTCTGACATCATGGGGAAAGCCATCATGGAATTCCCCATGACGTCCCTGTGCGTCAGAGGGGGCGGGGTCACCAGGTGCCCTCCATTATAAAAGACCTGTCAGACGGAGCGGAGCCTCACACAGCGGGAGCCTCCCATTGCGCGGAGCGGCCCAAGAAGAGACAGAGACACCGACGCCGACGCCGACGGAAGAAGATGCCGGACGAGAAGGACGAGAAGACCAGCGCAAGAAGAAGCGGATCGGAGGAAGAAGAAAATGGAAGAAGAAGATGGAAGAAGATGAAGGAAGGAGAAGATGAAGAAACCGAAGGATGAAGAAAGAAGAAAGAAGATTTTAATAAAGGAATTGTCAAAGACTGTCTCCTGTCCTTTTTACCATTTTTGCCACTTTTTTGGTGAAATGGTAGGGGTACTTTTGTACCCCCTTACCATTTCACACAGGGGGGGGGCCGGGATCTGGGGGTCCCCTTGTTAAAGGGGGCTTCCAGATTCCGATAAGCCCCCGCCCGCAGACCCCCACAACCACCGGCCAGGGTTGTGGGGAAGAGGCCCTTGTCCTAATCAACATGGGGACAAGGTGCTTTAGGGGTCTTAGACCCCCAAAGCATCCTCCCAATGTTGAGGGCATGTGGCCTGGTACGGTTCAGGCGAGAGGGGGGGCCGCTCTCGTCCCCCCCTCTTTTCCTGCGGCCTGCCAGGTTGCGTGCTCGGATAAGGGTCTGGTATGGATTTTGAGGGGGGACCCCACGCCATTTTTTTTTGGCTAGGGTTCCCCTTAAAATCCATACCAGACCTCAAGGGTCTGGTATGGATTTTGAGGGGGACCCTACGCCATTTTTTTTTTTTTTTTTTGGCTGGGATCCCCCTTAATATCCATCCCAGACCTGAAGGGCCTGGTTATTGAATTTGGGGGGACCCCTACGCTTTTTTTTTTGTTTTTTATTAATGAATGACAGCTCTCTGTGTTACAGGAGCCATCAATTCATTAGCCGCGAGTGATTTAAATAGCTTTCTTCCTGCAAAAAATGACACTTTTTTGCAGGGAAAGTTCTAAGCACAGGAAACCTGCCCTCCTTCACAGGCTACCTATAGACACCCCCCAGATGTGATACTGCAATGCTGTTCTAACAGCATGCACACACATATCCCCAGAAATAAAGAACATATTGTTGTCAGCAGTCAGCAGCACACTGACACGCTGACACTGTGAGTGAAACATAATATGCGAGGCCGCCGCCGCGGCGGCCTCTTATACCGTGGGGCGTGTATTAAAGCCCCTGAGCTATAATTGGCTACAGGCATCCTGCCTGTAGCCAATTATGGCTCTCCTCGCTGCCGGCGCTGTGATTGGCCAAGCATGCGGGGTCACAGTGCATGCTTGGCCAATCATCAGCCAGCATTGCACTGCGCGGGCCGCAATGCATTGTCACGTGTGACGCACCATATTGGCGTCATGCGTTGCCGCGTCATGTCCGGTTTCCTGGATGACAACATCCAGAGACCAGACTGGCAGCCATATTGGTGACAAAAGCCAATGACACAGTGATCTCTAGTGATTGGAATGAATTCCAATACATCTTAGAGAAATGAAAAGGCCGCTAATATGAATACAGGGGCCTTTGTGTGCCGGGTACAAGTGTGAGGGCTTACAGAGAAACATGATCCCCTCAAAGCAAGCAATGCCTCTACCATTACAAAAAAAACAAATAATCATAATAAACACATTTGGGCAAATATTGAACCACATATGTCCATTAGAATAATGTAAGGGGAAAAAAAGGAAAAGAAAAAAAACCCAAAGGTGTAGCATCTACATTCGTGTCCCAAAACTCAGGGATGCAAAGCATCCATCACGGGAAAGGTTTGAAGGGAAAACATTTCATAAATTTTAGATTTATAAAAAACGGTTGCTGTAACTGTTTACAAAGTGTTAGATGGCATTCTGCTTAAAGTTGTTAGTTAAGTCGATTTAAATTTGATCATCTCCCTGGGCATGCTGCTTTAAGATTGAGTATACGAACTTTGGAGGACCTGCGTTACATGTGTGTTTTGGGACTTTACATCTGGTTATCCTGCCTGCTTTATGATAGTGGCTATACGCTGTATATTGGGTGTCAGTAGCTCCCCCCCCCCTTCTTGAGTCCTATTGTTTTTTCTGGAGACATCAGGTGCATGTTGCTTCTCAGGACTTTATGTGGATTTACCTTTGAGTCTTGGTTTTTCTCATTGAAGAACCCAATTTGCTGGGAGATTTCCTGCTGGCCTCTTTTCTCTGGTCTCCCTTGATATTCCCAGTGCTGCCCAGAGGGTATTTCTGTGCAGATGCTTGCTCAGTCATACAAGTTACCACTGTTAAGCCCCATACACTGAGCCAAATATCGGGAGACATTGGCCGGTTCAATAAAAACCATCCGACATTCTGTCCGTGTGTTTGTCAGTCTGTCCGACAGAAGCTGGCCATCTGGCGGGGGGGGGGATCATCCCCTTGTCAGAACATTACAGCTTAGCAGGGGAGATCGCTGCACTAACTTTGGATGGTTAGTACAGCGGCTCTGACAGGAGCTGTCAGCTGGTTGAGCAAAAAAAAAAACTGTAGTGCGTGCCAGGAATTATTCTCATCATTTGTCCTGAAGAAGCGAAAACGTGAAATGCGTTGACCCATGAAGAGTGTGTTTTTATGTATTTTCTTTGTAATAAAAGTTAACTTTTAGATATTATTTGTGTCCCATTTGTGCATGTAAATCCTAATAAAAAATGTCCTAAATATTTATCAATGTTTTATACCAGGGATGCTCAACCTTTTGAAGAGCCAGGGCCACTTAAGTGATTTGGTAACCGGCTTTGGGCCACAATGAATAATGGGGTTTACTACCCCCTCAAACCACAAATGTAAATGAGCCCTTATTGTCCTGTGCCCCCTATAAAGCTTATGTGCTGTGGTTTACCCGCAACGCGGGTGCATCGCAGTGCACCTGCGGCTTTCTTGTGGGTTAGCTGTGCTTTGACATAGACTTCTATTACATCTTGTGGGTGTGGTACACTTTCTGAAAGCCCACCAAAACTTCTGCATTCAGAAGTTTTGGTGCGCTTTCAAAAAGCATACCAAACCCACAGGATATAATATACCGTATATACTCGACTATAGGCCGTCCCGAGTATAAGCCGAGGCCCCTAATTAACCACAAAAAATGGGAAACCTGCATTGACCCGTGTATAAGCCGAGGGTACAAAATGCATCAGCTACTGTAAGTGGAAAAGAGGGCCAGCAATGCCCATCTGCAGCTGCCTGTCCCCCTGTACAGACCCCCCCCGTGTCCCCATTACAGCCTACCTGTGCCGATCTGCGGGTCCTGTGCCATCCGTCCTGTGCCCTCGGTCTTCGGTCCCCGCTCTCCGGTCTCCGCTCTCCGATCTCCGCTCTGTCGCCGCTCTTCGCTCTGTCCCCGCTCGCCGCTCTCCGCTCTGTCAGCGTGTACGGTGCCATTGCAAAATTAAAAAGCCGCACCTCCTCCTCGTCCTCGTCCGTGATAGGAGGAACGCTGTTTTCCCAGCAGTCAGCGTGCAGTGTTCCGCCTATCACGGACGCCCTCTCATCCTCGTCCATGAGATGAGAATGACAGGGCATCCGTGATAGGCGGACACTAATTTTCCCAGCAGTGCAGTGTTCCGCCTATCACGGATGCCCTGTCATTCGACGGGCGGGAGGAGGCGGCGCGGCTTTTTAAAACTGCCGTCTGTCTGCATGACAAGCTGTTCATGTAGGCAGACGGCAGTGACTCGAATATAAGCCCTAAAACATGGGCTGAAAATCTCGGCTTATATTCGAGTATATACGGTAAGTCTATATCTTAAAAATAGTCCCATTTTTATAAGTGCTAATATGCCCATTGCAAAGGTGCAGCGTATGTGATGTTTAATACACTGACCTTTTCCTCTTCCAGCTTCTGCTGGCAGCGCTCTCCAGGCCGCTAGAAAGGCCCCAGGCAGCATGCACTTGGTATCACTCTGCCAGGGACAGCAGGCGTTACAGAGGAAGCATTGGCTTATGCGGCTCCTGCTCCCTCGGCAGCCACCTGCTTTCTCCGCTGCCAGCACCTGATGCTCTGGGATGGCGGGTCAGCAACCCATTAATCGCAATCTGGGCTTGCTGACCCGCCATCCTAAAGCATGAGGTTGCGAGAGGGTTCAGAGGGCTCCGTGGGCTGAGCACATTGATTATATCAAATCTAGGAGTGGCTTTGTATTTTGACAGCAAATGTCTCTAAAAAAGATTCTGAAAAAGCATTAGAAATATATGGGGATCCTAGAAGTAAAAGGCCTTGGGGTATATCAGCTTTAAAGAAGGAGGTGATGTTTGGGATAAAGAACATCTGCTAGAAATGGTGCTTTGCTCCAGCGTAGAGTAGAGTGTGAGCTATACAGGAAAAGGGATAGTTTCCTCTCCAATCCTCCAGTTGAATAACATTATGTACAGCTGTACAGAGTAAAAGTTGAGAGTTCTGATGTAATGTCTAGTAGTGATTATAGTGCTAATCCCTGCCATAATGTTAAGCAAAAGACATGGAATGGATTTTTAAAATAGTTAACCTCTGCCCATTTTTTAGGGAACTTGTAGAATTATAAGATATTTGTATAGGAGTGTGAAAAAGTAATTTGCTTTCAAAGAGTTCCTTTGGCCAGATCTACAGTGCCTTGCAAAAGTATTCACCCCCCTTGGCATTTTTCGTGTTTTGTTGCCTCACGTGTTTTGTGCAGCAAACAACAAATAGGACAAAATAACAGAAAAAGTCAATGTGCATAACTATTCACCCCCTAAAGTCAATATTTTGTAGAGCCACCTTTTGCACCTATAACAGCTCCAATTTGCTTTGGATAAGTCTCTATGAGCAAGCCACATCTTATCACTGGGAATTTTTGACCATTCCTCCTTGCAAAACTGCTCCAGCTCCTTCAATTTGGATGGTTTGTGCTTGTAAACAGCAATCTTTAAGTCTGACCACAGATTTTTCTATTGGATTGAGTTCTGGGCTTTGACTAGGCCATTCCAACACATTTACATGTTTTCCCTTAAGGCTTAATGTACACGGGACATTTTTACAACCTCTCCTGAACGATTTAACTTGACAGATAGTAACCCGCGCTTAAAACACCCGTTTTGCTGCTTTTACATGCCGCGCTTAGCAGCGTTTTTCCGCGTTTAAAAAAAAAATATATATATATTATTTATTATTATACAGGATTTATATAGCGCCAACAGTTTGCGCAGCTCTTAACAAAATAAAGGCAGACATTACAATTACATTACAATTTGGTACAAGAGGAATCAGAGGGCCCTGCTCATTAGAGCTTAAAATCTAAAAAGGAAGGGTCAATTGATACAAAATGTAATAGCTGTGGGGGAATGAGCTGATGGAGGAAGTAAAACCAGTGTTAGTTAGAAGTAGGATAGGCTTCTTTAAAGAGAAGGGTTTTCAGGATCGTCTAAAGATGGATAGATTAGGGGACAGTCGGACAGATTGGGGTAGAGAGTTCCGAAGGATGGGAGAAGCTTTGGCAAAATCCTGGAGGCGAGCATGGGAAGAAGGGACAAGGGAGCTAGAGAGCAGGAGGTCTTGGGAAGAGAGCGGCTTGGTTGGTATTTTGTGACTAGGTTAGTGATGTAGCTGGGGGCAGAGTCATGGATGGCTTTGTGAATTATTGTTAGTGCTTTGAATTTTATATATATATATATATATTATTTTTTTTTTAAATAGGAAAAAAATGAAAAACGCCTGTAAACGAAACGCCACTTAACGCGAGTTACCGCGCTTAACCGCGTTTAGAAGCATTTGGGGCTTGAAATGCTTCTAAACTCAGCGTCTGAACAAATCTTTTTGCTTTACAAAAAAGGCCTCTAAACTCAACTGCCTAGAAACAACTATAAACAACCCTATGTACATGTACTGATAAGATAACATAGAGGAGAGTTCAGGAGCAGTTGAAAAAAATTCCCAACTGCTCCTAAACATCCGTTTAGCAGCTGCAGTGTACATGAGGCCTTAACCACTCAAGTGTTGCTTTAGCAGTGTGTTTGGGGTCATTATCCAGCTGGAAGGTGAACCTCCGTCCTAGTCTTAAATCACACACAGAGTGATACAGGTTTTTCTCAAGAATATCCTTGTATTTAGCACCATCCATCTTTCCCTCAACTCTGACCAGTTTCCCAGTCCGACTGCTGAAAAACATCCCCACAGCATGATGGTGTTCTTTGGGTGATGTGATGTGTTGGGTTTGCGCCAGACACAGCATTTTCTTTGATGGCCAAAAATTTAAATTTTAGTCTCATCAGACCAAAGCACCTTCCTCCATACATTTTGGGAGTCGCAAACTCAAAACGTGCCATTTCGTTTTTTTTTTCCTAAAGCCCCATACACACGGTCTGACTTTTTCATCAATTTGGTCCGATCGGACAAGGTTGTTGAAAAATCAGACCGTGTGTATGCACCATCGGACAGTGTTCGTCGGTTTGTCCGTCGGACAAAGTCTTATCTCCTGCTGGAAAGATTTCCCATCAACCCGGTCCGATCACACCAAATCCGAGCGTGTGTACGCTTGTCCGACGGACAAAGTGCTACGCATGCTCAGAAGAAATTCTGTGACGGAAGCGCTCGGTCAGGTAAAACTACCTTTCCTAATCGACACAGCACATTCGTCACGCTGCAATGTTAAAATGTCTTTAATGCAGCGCATTCTCTTTTTCTTTACAATGCAACAAGAATGACATGTTTTAGCTGCTCCTATTCACCCGCACTTCTCACAAACTTACTTCTTTATTACTTTGCAGCATTTATACACTACATGTTTATTTTTACTCTGAACGGAAAAGAATCTTTGTTATTTTTTTACCATGATTTGTCTTTTTTTTTTTTTTTTTGGGAATACATATTTGAATGTTTTTTTTTTTTTTTTTTGGAGGGGGGTTGTGTGTCTCAAATTACCAAAAACACATTATTTACATTTGTATTTCTTGCTTAAATTTACTAGGAGGTTGTTTGTTGTTGTTGCCCCTTGTTAATTCTACTTTAGGATTAGTGAAATGTACCAGCCTACTCAAAGAAAAACTGTCATTGTAGCAAAGTAAAACACAATAGTCAATGATTATTTCAAATCAAAAAAACCTTTATTTAGGTCACACCAACAAACCAAAGAGGAACGCAGCCATGGTGAAACTTGGGGAATTTGCAAAGTCTTGGCCCCCCACGGCAACCATCATTGTCCAAGCGTAGAAAATTGGGGGCCTGAGGAGTACGTATATTAAGGGGAGTGCAATCTGGTCGTGAAGTCCAAAGTATCCGGAACTGCAGCAGATGCCATCTAGGTCCCCAGGCTCTGGTACTACAAGAGGCTCCATCTTCTCTCACACCAGACTGATTGCAGGTCGTCACTCTCAGGTCTTCCTTCCACGCTTCCTTCCACGCTGTGGCTGTCGTGCTGGTGGGGTGGCAGAAGGAGGAGGAGGAGGAGGAGGAGGCGGAGCATGGTAACTATGGCAAACATGTGTGACTGGGGTCATCTCCCCAGCCCTACCCTTATTTAGGACATGGAGGATGAGCCCCTCACACATGTTGCGTTGCCCCACCTCCATACCCATCATTTTTGTGACAACCACCGAGCCAAAGGTCTCCTCGTCGGCGGGTGTGGCATGTAGGGAGTCTGAAGCCTCTCTGATCATCCGGAGCGCTGACTGTGCCGCATAACCCCCCCTTCTCGCCCTTTTGTACGGAGGGCGGAGGGGAGGGGTTTTGGTGTCAGTCAGGCTCCGAGGCCTAGCCCCCTCTTGGCTGCCACTACCCAGCTGGTGGCTGCCACTAACCCCTGCCTCCTCCTGACTGCCACCTTCCACAGCCACCTCCTGGCTGAGGTCTTCCTGTGTAGGAAAAAGGGACATAGTTTCAGTTATTTGTTCATCAAACACACACAATTCTCATCTAGTGACTGGTGCAAAATGTTTACAAATAGAAAACCATACAATTCTCAGCCCAGCAGTTTAGATTCTGGCCCCAAATGTCTCCCACACCACTGTCTGTTGATATGTCAAACACGTTAGGAACTAAGCAATTGGCGATCCTGAATTAAGTGAACATCATTCATTATTCCCATAAATGGTAACAAAACTACTATACCTGGAACAAGCTGGGCTCCTCCACCTCTTCCAGACTGGAAGGCCCAGGTTGCTCCTCGGAAGCCTCATCAGGGGTGGGCTGTGCGCAAGGAAGCGTGGAAGGAGGAGTTGAGGTTGGCTCCGTGACATCAGCCTGGTCCTTCAGAAAATGGAGACTCTGATAGTACCAGAGCTTGGGGACATAGACCTCATCTGCTGAAGTTGCAGTTTCCTCAGACTTCACGACCTTCTTCCTCTCCCTGATATACGCACTCCTCAGGCTGCCAATTTTCTTTCTAATATCATCAACAGTTGCCGTGGGGAACCTTGGCTTGACAAATTCCACAAGTTCCTCCAGGGCTGCGTGCCTCTTTGGTTTGTTGGTGTAATGTGGGTGTATACCCTGCCACAATATGGGAAAATCCCTGTATTTGGCAATGAAGAGGGGGAGAAAACTCATGTCGTTGAATCCCTTCATATCAATCTCTGCAAGACACAACAACACACCAAACCCTATAAATTATGTCAGGCTAAACTCTCCTAATCTTCTCCATAAAGAAGCCTCAAGTTCAAATCAGTCTAGGCTAGTTATGTACCAACGTTAAATTGTACCTTCGTTTGTAGCGATCGTCTCGTGTGAGTTTTCTCTCCCCTCGTCTCCCAGATCGTGGCTACGACACAGGCGTGTGACGTTTTATATATACACTGCGCATGCTTCAAACTCCGCCCCCCCCTGACGATCTTTCTCGTCTATTCCCCACCCCTTCTCTTTACGGCGTAGTGGGGAGAGCACATGGCGGGGACACAGCAGGTGCGCCACAAATATCCCACCAACGAGGAGGAGGACGAGGAAAGTCCGGAGGCAGAAACGTCCCGATCCCGGAACCTGAAATTCAAGGCCTCCAATATGTCATTTGGAGAAATGTTGGAGATGGTGGACATATTAAAGAGGAGCGACTATGATGGGAAGTATGGGCCTTACCTCAACCCCAATGTCCGCAAGGCCAAGATCATGTCTAAAGTTGTGAGAAGGCTGTACAATAATTTTGGGGTACAACGATCCAAGGAGCAACTCAGGAAACGCTGGTCAGACCTGAAACTGAGGGAGGCCGATCAGTACAGAAAGATCAAGAGAATTCTTCAAAAAAGTAAGTAGTTGTGTTTTGTGTTTGATTTCTTGCTTGCATACTGCTCCATTGTGTTTTGATTTTTACCAAGTTGTACATTCCAAAATGGCCACTTTCAGGTTCGTCTGTGCATTCGATCGTACTCAGCCTCGATCTTTCTGCCACTGTCATGGTCGTGTGTGTGTGCATTCGATCGTACGCAACCTCGATCGTTCGGCCACTTATAATACGATGTTTGGTGTTTTTTTTGGGGAAAGGAAGTTTGTTCTCACTAGAAATGTCATCAAGAATGTAAAGCCAATTTATTCAATGTAAAGGAGAGGTCACTCAGTAGCTGTTTACCCATCTGGACTCTAGAGCACTAGTGCTGGGACACCCAAACCCCCTTTTTATTATGCTTTTCCACACATGTGCTCCAGTGGATACTAGAGGGGGGTCTCCATCACACAAACTTCTACCAAAAAGCTAGTCAGTTTAGCACCTTTACAAAGTGACTTCATTCATGTAGTTGACATTTGTAACTGGCCAAACTAAAATAGTGTCCGTCACTTTCAAGCAATGTTTGTCATTTCCTATTTCTGCCCTCAATAGCTTGTGTTGCTAAATCTTCCTTTTGGACATTCTCATAGGGGAGCGAAAACTTGGGCCGTCTGAGGAAACCCCCAAACCAACACCTACCAAAAAAGGGGAAAGAGCAGAAGCAGAGGAGGAGGAGGAGGAGGAAGGAGAGATCATCGAACTTGGAGAAATTGTCACCACAACAGGTGAGTGTGGGAGAACACAGCTACTGGTAAGCTAATCCATGTATGGCTGCCTCATTTCCAACACCCCATTTTTGTTTGTTTGTGGTTTTTAGGTGACGTGGATGTTGTGGAAGAAAAATCGCACTTTACCACAGAGAGTGCCCACGTACTCATCGGAGAGATAATGGTCTGCAATAGAGATCTAGATTACATAAAGCAAAACATCAATGATGTTCAACAAAAATTGAAGAACATCATTGATATTTTAGGAAAAATATGAAAACGCACCAAGTAATTAACACACATTTGTGCCAGCTTCAGAACACATTTGTAACTTAAAAACTGTCTGAAATTTGGAACATGCACACATTGTGTCCACATGTGCTAGCTCCCACCATGGTGGATGAATGGCAACGTTTTTTTGGGGGTGCAAACACTTTACGAACTACGAAAGTGGTTGTGGTGAAGGGGTTGCACCCCCAAAAAACGTCCATTCATCCCCATGATGGAAAATGGCACTTTTGAAGCTTCTAGGCATGTGTTTTACCATCTAATGACCATTTTCAGTCCCAAATTGTGTGCATGTTCCAAATTTCCACTTTTCGGGGGTGACCCCCCCATGTGATGAAGGCAAGATCAAACACACTTTGAACATATAGTCATGTCTGATCTTGTCTTCACTTTACAAAGTTGAACTTTCCAAGTTCCTAGGTTCTGTTTTGCTCCATGCCTGGTTTTACCAATTGCGGAATGTTTGTAAACAATGTTGTAAATAACCAAGATGTTGTCAGTTTTGGCGTGAAGATTGTAAACGCACTTGGGAATGTTTTCCTAGTAAACTTTTATTTTTCTAAATGTGTGGCTTCCTTATTTAAAAAACACAATGCATTATGTATGTAAAATGAAAAGGATATGGGGGGCAATGGGTGTTATTTACTAAAGGCAAATCCACTTTGCACTCCAATTTTCTTTCCCGGGGAACTTTTTCAATGCACTTGTAGAGCATAGCGGATTTGACTTATGTAAATGACACCCACAGTGCTTTGTACGAAAACACGGAGCACAGCATTTTGGAGAATACACACATGTCAGACCTGGTGATGAAAAGGAGTATTTTGGGTGTCAGTTATGCAGTACAAACCTTCTCTAGACCAAAGATTAGGTAGCAAACACACAACATGAGAATAATCTTTTTGGGAAGAAGAGACTGTTACCTCCTTTTGCCCAGAAAGTGCATTCCCACTGTCGAAGGCAAAGGGAAAAAATGTCAAAGTAAAATAAGCTAAAAAGAAGACTGAAATGACATGAAATCATAGGTTGGTTAAAATATCAGATTTATTAAAAAATGCCTCTCACACATCGTCAGGCAGAGCAATGGCCCCCCTACCCACAAAGTACTGCATATATTGGTCCCGGACCACACGGGCATTTAGAGGGGGCAAGCCTGGACGTGCCACTCGAAGGGCTGTGAGTTCGGCATTTGGAGGGCCCTCCACATCTGGGCCAACGGGCACCACATAGTTCCTGTTATGTCTTTTGAGGAAGTTGTGCAATATGCAACAGGCAAGAACTATGTGGTTCAGTTTGTATTCCGCCAAGTTAAATGCCGTCAGGAACAGGCGGAAGCGGCTGGCCAGGATGCCAAAAGCGTTCTCCACAACTCTTCTGGCTCTGGACAGCCTGTAGTTAAAGACCCTCTGGTCCGGGGTGAGGGTCCTCATCGGGAACGGCCTCATCACATGGGGAGTCAACGCAAACGCTTCATCTGCGACAAAGACGAAGGGGAGTCCTTCGGCATTCTCCTCTGGAGGTGGCAAGCACAGACTGCCACTTTGGAGACGCCAGTAGAACTCCGTGTGCGTAATGGCCCCACCATCCGATATCCGGCCGTTCATCCCCACGTCCACATACATAAACTCGTATGTTGCCGACACCACCGCCAACATCACTACACTATTAAACCCTTTATAATTATAATAGTAGGACCCCGAGTTGGGCGGTGGGACGATGCGGACGTGTTTCCCATCAATTGCCCCTCCGCAGTTAGGAAAGTCCCAACGGCTGGCAAAGTGGGAGGCCACAGTCTGCCATTCCTGTGGCGTGGAAGGGAACTGTGGAGTGAAACAAGAAAAAAAAATTAGTCACTTTGCACCTAAACATTGCAAGCAGATTAGACAATCAACATCTTGGAACAAGAGCATTGTCTAAAATTGGAGGCTGGAAAGTATTTGCACAGAAAAGTAGAGGCTCCCCTTCACAGATTACTCACCCCCCCATCAATCCCCCCACTTCTGATGGGCCATTGGCAATAACTAGGGGTTTTGGGGGGGGGGGGTGGTGGACAGCTAACCCTCTGCACTTCATTGATTGGCAAATGGCTCAATAATGTGGGCTAGTTTGGCCAGACCCTCTGTACTTAACACTATTGGCAGGCCACAGGAAAGATCAAATAAAATTTCAACCCCCCCCCCCCCCCCCCCAAAAAAGGCAGGCACAGTGTGACATTATTAAATTACCAAGCAAGCTAATAGGAGGGAAAGAAGACAAAAAAATAGGAAATGGAATGTATGGAGGCAGTCCCTTGCACTACATGCTTTGCTGAATTCATCCCTAAAGATGCGCACTATAAAGAGGTAGGTATATAGTGTGTATGGACCTTGGGAAAGCCAGCAGATAAAGGATTGGTACCATCTGACAGAGCAGTTGGGGGAGGGGGTTCCTAATGAGTTTGCCCCCCCCCCCCCCCACCAAAAGAACAAAAAAAGGGGGCTCTACATGAAGTAAACCACACAGCAAACATTTGTGCATATTTTAGGGGGTGTTTTGGGGCAAACAATACTATGCAGCAGACAAAAGACATTGCTTAAGTGACTAGGCCATAGGTGTCTATTGGGGCAGAAGAGCATGCTGGTGAGGTAAGTGAAGGGAAAAATGCATGAAGGAGAAAAGGGGCACAGCATATTAGAACATATTGCAATCATGGTAATTAGGGAAGGAGGTCAAAAATACAAGTCATTAGCAAACAGAGCATACATAGAAGGGAATAGTAAAGTAGAAATGTTACCTTAATATAGTCCTCCTGCAGGACCTGAATGATGGCAGAACAGGTCTCTGGAATAATGATTCCCAGGTCCTGGGGAGAGATACCTGAAGAGAACTTCAAATCCTGAAGACTTCTCCCTGTCGCCAAGTACCTCAACGTGGCAACAAGCCTCTGCTCCGGAGTAATGGCTTGTCTCATGCAGGTATCCTGCCGGCTGATAAAGGGGGTCAGCAAAGCCAAAAGACGGTGAAAATCGGGGTCCGTCATCCTGAGAAAGTTCCTGAAATCATCAGGATTATTCTCCCGGATCTCACGAAGCAAAGGCATGTGCGAGAACTGGTCACGCTGAAGCAACCAATTCTTGGTCCACATACTCCTCGTCACTCTGTTCATGGACGGGTCTTGGGTCAAAGCTAAAAGCCCGACACCAATTCCGCGTACAGCACGAACTCGGCGACGAGTACGCACGGGAAACATCGCTCAGAAGGTCACAAAAGGTCGGCTGGTCAGAACGGACAAACAGAAAGCACCGATAAACAGCAAGGCCTGAAAGAACGAAGTGAATACCAGCAACGAGCAGACAATAAGCAGTGCAAATCAAAGCGTCCTATATCAAGATATAGGCCGCAATGACCAACAAATGCGAACTGACTACACGCACTAATAAACAGATACGCACGACAAGCACAAACTGAAGAGCAGTAACGATCTGAGTCAGAAAACTGAGAAGCGCGAATCTTAAGTCACCAAACTTCCACTAACTCTCGATAAACACGGGATCAGCAGAAGGAGCCCAACGGGTGCCTGACGTGGTGCTGAACTTCCCTTTTGTAATCTCGTGGACGACGACTTACGTCACGACGTTCTTCCGGACCGGATATTCCGACAACGTAGTCCGACCGTGTGTACGCAACGCCCAACATCGGACAAAGTACGTCGGACAAAGTCCGACTGACCTGGTCCGCGGATTGTCCGAGCGTGTGTATGGTGCTACTAGGGATCCTCAAAGATTTGGATATTTTTTTATAACATAACCCTGGCTTGTACTTCTCAACAATATTGTCCCTTACGTGTTTGGAGAGTTCATTGGTCTTCATGGTAGTGTTTGGTTAGTGGTGCCTCTTGCTTAGGTGTTGCAGCCTCTGGGGCCTTTCAAAAAGGTATGTATATGTAATAACAGATCATGTGACACTTAGATTGCACACAGGTGGACATCATTTCACTAATTATGTGATTTCTGAAGGTAATTGGTTGCATCAGAGCTTTTTATGGGCTTCATAACAAAGGGGGTGAATACATACGCACATGCCAATTATCAGTTTTTTATTTCTGAAAAATAGTTTTATGTATATATTTTTTCTAATTTTACTTCACCAACTTAGACTATTGTGTTCTGATCCATCACATATAATTCAGATTAAAAAAACATTGAACTAAAGGCTGTAATGTAACAAAATAAAAAGCCAAGGGGGGGTGAATACTTTTGCAAGGCACTGTATGCCATGCCAAGAAAAGCTGAGCAGCATTGCATTTTGGGATAGTCTTCATGTGAATATGTCATTAGGATTTGTTATCTGCACTTGTCTTCAAAGTTCCTTGGGGAAGGCTGAGGACAAACTGTGCAACCTATGCACAAACTGTACACAGAGCTTCCACTTCTCTCCAAATCAAGATTAAATCCTGCCCTTCCCAGCACCAAGGTCTCTTATTTAACAGTCCATTGCCAGAAAATCTTCATACAGTAGAGAGAAGGGGAATAGGGCCTCCAGCCGGACACCACTTCTGTATAGTTAGGACCACTGTCTGTTATGGCAATCTTGTAGCTGTTACTAATGGTAAAGGTATTCAACTTTCTGCAACACGAAACAGTTCTTTTTACCCCACACTCACTCACTCACTGTGGGTCTTCACTCAATGAGCTCCCAGTCTCACTCACTAGACTTCAGATCCACTAACCACTGGATCCCCTGAGCTCTTTCACTGTAGCACATGGTATCTTTCTCAAGCGTCACCCCCGCTTCACTGCTGGGTCCCTGGCTTGGCACTCACAGACACTCCTCAAGCTTCACCCCTGCTGACATGTTAGGTCCCTGGCTTGGCACTCCACAAGCGGCACCTCTGCTGTCCCGCTGGGTACAAGACTTGGCACTCGCTATTGCTTTCCCACTTCTTCACCGTCCCGTTGGCGAGAAGTCTGCTCTGGTACTGGCCTCAGCTCACTCACTGTGTTCTCCGGTAGCAAGGTGGTCCCTATGTGGCGACAGCTTCCCCTCTACCTCCGACTACTTCTCTTTGGACTACAAGCCTGCAGTTTCAACCCTGCATTACTTCTGGATAGGCTCTCAGATAGCTTAGTAGACAGATGTTCCGGGCTAGGCCTTAGGTTTCTGGCCTAGCAGGGCAATACGACACATGTCCACCCAGACAGCTGTCCAGGTGGCACAGAACACAGATCACCTGACTCCACCCAAATAATTAGGTTCTCCCAGCAGGCCAAGGGACCCAAGAAAATCCCTGCCCATTGGCTGAGACACCCCATTCATTCTTAATCTGTCCTTGCAATGCCCTTGTCTTATCTAATGTCACCGGTCATGTCACAGGTGTAGCAAGTATGGGGGCTTATGGAGACATAAACTATTTTTTAGCTTTTCAATGTGTTTCATAGCTCCCAAACAAGAGAGTGTAATGTTGAATGCTTCTGGCATGAGATAGATGTTCTATACCTCTGGCTGTATGGCTGATATCCAGGAGGCTCAGTGCTTAAAAACATTTCATTCTCACAGTGTGGGAACTGTTTGAGAGTTAATGTAAAACTGAAGTTTAAAAAGAAACAATTTCCCCCTAGGTCAATTATATTGAAGATTTTTTTGGAAACTACACTTTAGACTGTTGCCTGGTCCGGATCTTAGATTCATAGATTGTGATCTATGCATTTCAGTATTCCTAACCAAGTCATGTTTGGGAGGGTATACCTACTGTAATCACTTTATCAGCCTGTGTTTTAATAGAGCAAAAATGCTGGAAAAATCAGGGAGCCAATCACAGTAAGAATTTATATGAATTTACATTTCTGGGAGGATTTTCAACACTGTCCTGAAAAAAAGCTGATTTAGAAAATCATAGCTGGCTGCAAACTGAAATGAAATAGGCATTTTAATAAACAATAAATTAAATAATAATATTAGTAATAATAATAATAATAGTAAATAAAGCATTTACAAAATGGTTTATTTAACAATTGTATAAGTCATAACATTTTTAATGAAAGAAGAGTTTACCTTTAAAGGATAACTATCGTTAATGTTTCTATATTTTATTTAAAGTGTTACTAAACCCAGGACCCTGCATTCACTATATCTGGTCTCCCACAGTACACAGAACACGGAAATGCAATTATTTTAGTAATTATAAACTGCTAAATACCTTTTCTAGTCAGCAGTATATAGCAGTCTTGTGACTTCTATCAGTGTCTGCTTAAAGCTTGTAGGAGAAGTTTTCTGTCTACACTGACTGTCCTATGAGGCTGTATGACCCCTGACCCTCTGTCTGGACAGTGAAAACACACACACACAAAACTGAGTATGTGCAGAGTGACTCTGAAGACTGTTCTATCAGGAGATGGCTTGGGGACAGTGGAAGAAGGGGAAGATCAGAGAAGACAGGATCAAACAGATGTAGCACCCTCATAGGTAGGTGCTAGCGAGTGTATATAGTTTGTGGCTTTTCTGCTTAATAGAGAAGCAGACATGCAAATTTAGGTGCTGTTTGCTTAACAGAGAGCAGTTACTGATTGGTGAGGTCTGCTCAGTGTGCTCTGATGCTGCTCACGCTGTCTTGATGTTTCAAACTGATCCAATAGCCAGAAGGCATATTGGACAGTGAGAGCTAACCTAGCAAGCGAGAGCATGGATGTAGATACAGCCCTGGCCAATTAGAAGGGGATGTGCCCCATGGAATGCTGGGAGCCTGTATTTAAGTCTGAGGAGCACATGGGATGGGGTTCCAGTCCAGCCCACCTCTAAGGAGAGAGGTTCAGGTGGGGAGGAGGCGGTGGCTGCCTCTTCCCAGCATAGGGTGCCTGACCTGAGGGCCTGAAGCCATGAAGCTACAACCCAGGGTTCCTGTGTAAGCTGACTGACTCTTTAAAGTACTGACCAACTTCGGGTTTGGACCAAATTTCATCAACTGGGTGAAACTGCTTTACACCAACCCAAAAGCAAAAATAAAAATAAACAACGAGTACTCTGAATTATTTCAGCTGGAAAAAGGGACGAGACAGGGATGCCCCCTGTCTCCTCTACTCTTTGCCCTTGCAATTGAGCCTCTGGCTATTGCAACCAGAGGTAATCCGGATATACAGGGATTTAGGAGGGACAAACAAGAGGAGAAGATAGCACTGTTTGCAGATGATGTCTTATTTTATTTAGGCGACGTCCAAGCCTCTTTAGAAGCAGCAACAACAATGGTTGGTGAGTTTAGCAAAATCTCTGGGCTTGTTATCAATTGGGAAAAATCAGCCCTCCTCCCGATAGATCCAATTCCAGGAGGTATGCTACCCTATAATGTAAACCTTAAGGTGGTGGAGAAACTGAAATATTTAGGAATCTGGATCTCAAGAGATACAAATATGTATCTCAAAGACAATCTAGGCCCTTTACTAACAAAATGGAAGTACAAGTCAGGGGTATGGGGCCGTCTGCCTCTTTCGGTGGCAGGGAGGTGTAACCTCCTAAAAATGATATGGCTGCCTCAGATTCTGTATATTTTCCATAATGCCCCACTGTGGATAGGACAGAGTTGGTTCAAGAGGATAGAATCACTTTTTAGAGACTTAATCTGGAAAAGAGGTCAGCCCAGGATAGCTTTGAAAACCCTGCAGCTTCCGCTTCTAGAGGGGGGGATGGCGGTCCCGCATCCCAGGTTGTATTTCTTGGCATCTCAGCTACAGCATCTGGCAGGGGCAGGAATATCTAGGGGGTCCAGTATTGGCCTGATGATGATGAGATGCCCGCACAATGGACTCATTGAAGCGCTGGAGGCAAATTCATTTTCAATACGCTGCCCAACGATAGATTTAATAGCTAAACTTTGGCAAACAGCCAAGGCCATGTTGGGATACCAGGGCATTTCAGAACTGGCCCCTCTATGGCATAATAACAACTTGGTTGAGCTATCCAAAGTTGTTAAGTCCAGAGAATGGGCCAACCGGGGCCTCATTCACATAAGTCAACTCTACGTGGGCCAAAACTTAAAATCATTTGCGGAACTGAAGCAGGAATTTTCCCTCTCTAATAGCTAATTTTTCAAATATCTACAGGTCCGACATGCAGTCCAGACACAATTTGGATCCCAAACATTACAATGGATCCAAACTACTACTTTAATACAAGTGGTGGGATTGGCATCAACCAAAGGTTTGATCTCTCTGCTGTATGCCAGACATGGCGATAGAATGACAGACCGTAGTGGCCCAACCAAAACCAAGGGAAGATGGGAGAGCGATGTGGGTCCGCTATCACCAGCGGAATGGGACTTCATCCTGGGACAAACTACACGCGTTTCAATCGCCCCCTCGCATAAAATGTCACAGCTTTTTTTCCTCTATAGAGTATACTACACCCCCAAGAAAATGCTAAGACTGGGATTGCGGGATGATGACCAATGCCCTAGATGTGGGGCAGCTGGGGATTTTATCCATATGCTCTGGAGATGTCCGAAGCTGTATAGATACTGGACGAACATTGTTGACATTATCAACAAAGCCTTAAACACAAAACTGGAACCAACATCCAAGACTTGCCTTTTGGGCTTGATAGAGGGGGGTAGTGTTCCAAAAAATATGATTGATTTAGTTTTAAGGTCCCTATTCCAAGCGCGGAAATTGATTGCCCAATGCTGGCAGTCGCAACTGCCCCCTACAGTAGAAAACTGGTTAATGACTATTGAAAAAACAATAGGAAATGAGAAAGTATTTTTTACAAAGCAGGGCAGTCATAGGAAATTCATGGCTATCTGGGGACCCTGGTTGACGAGGCCTCCAGCCTAGCAGAGAGATTGCTCGCTCTGGGTTTGACTTTTTCTTCTCTCTTCTTCTTTTTAATTTTCCCGTTTTTTGTCTTTTCTTTTCTTCATTCGTTCTTTTTTCCTTCCTTTTTTGTTTATGTTTTTTTCACCCTCTACTTATATCCTCCCTAGGGAGGCACAAAGTGGTGACACAAGACAGTAATGGGGGGGAAGGGGGGTAGGGGGAGGGCAAGGGGGGGCACCACTTGATATGAAGATAAGTTATTTCTATAAGTATGAATACTAAGTCAATATTGCGATATGTATGCAACCTGCCGATGAGTTTTTTATTCTTTGTTATATACATATGTAGTTTTGTGGAGAAATTCTTTTTTTTTGCTCCTATTGTATGTAATTCTGATTTATCTATAAATAAAAGAAAAAGGATTGTTAAATAAAAAAAAAAGCTGACTGAGGGAGGATGTTTATGGATGATCTGGTCTGATGTCACTAATATAGAGTGTCGCTTGTTAACCACTTCCCGACCGCCCCCTGTATATTTACGTCGGCAGAATGGCACGTACAGGCAGAATCACGTACCTGTACGTGACATTCTTCTGGCGGTTGGGGGGTCCGATCGGACCCCCCTCCGCCGGCGGGGACGGTCGGGATCGCTTCAGAAGCGATGCGGGACGAGGTAACGGCCAGTCGTTTCTGGCCACCCCCTCCCGATCGCTCTGGCCAATAGGATTCGTCCGCTTCCTTCCCCTTCCTGTGTAATTGTAAACACAGGCAAGGGGAAGTGATGTCACGCTCCTCGTGTCGGTCTTTCTGACCGGGACGCCGAGCGGAGAAGACATCAAGTAAGTGCACAAACACTACACTGACACCAGGTACACATAGGCACACATTTCACCCCCCTGTCACCCCCTGATCACCCCCCAGATCACCCCCTGCCCCCCCTGTCACAGTGTCACTGATTGCAGTGATCATTTATTTTACTGATCACTGCATTTAGTGTCAGTGTGACTGCAATAACTGTCAGGGCAGTTAGTTTTAGGCCCCTTTAGGTCCAAGGTAGCCCCCGGCCCCCCCCCCCCCAATAAAGGTTTAACCCCTTGATTGCCCCCTAGGTAACCCTTTCACCCCCTTTTGCCAGTGTCACTAAGCGATCGTTTATTTTGATCGCTCTATTAGTGTCACTGCTGTCGCTAGGTAGCCAGTTTTTTTTTTAGGTAACCGCCAGGTTTATATAGGATTATAAATAGGTTTATAGGTCAGGTACCCCCATATTACAACCTAAATAAAGGTTTTAACCCCTTGATTGCCCCTAGAGTTAACTCTTTCACCAGTGATCACAGTATAAGTGTCACTGGTGACGCTGGTTAGCCAGTTAGTTATTTAGTTATTAGGTTCCCCGTCAGGTTTTTATATATCGTCAGGTACCCCCATATATTACCTAATAAAGGTTTTAACCCCCTGATTGCCCCTAGTTAACCCTTTCACCAGTGATCACCGTATAACTGTTACGGGTGACGCTGGTTAGTTAGCTTGTTTTTTTATACTGTCAGGGCACCCGCCATTTATTACCCAACTATCGGTTTAACCCCCTGATCGCCCGGCGGGTGATATCAATTAGGTGTTAGGGTCAAATAAGGTCTGCGTCGCCCCAGGTTAGTGCCAGTACCGCAAACACCCACGCGCAAAGCATACACCTCCCTTAGTGGTATAGTATCTGAACAGATCAATATCTGATCTGATCAGATCTATACTAGCGTCCCAGCAGTTTAGGGTTCCAAAAAAACGCAGTGTTAGCGGGATCAGCCCAGATACCTGCTAGCACCTGCGTTTTCCCCCTCCGCCCAGCCCAGCCCAGCCCACCCAAGTGCAGTATCGATCGATCACTGTCACTTCCAAAACACTAAGCACACATAACTGCAGCGTTCGCAGAGTCAGGCCTGATCCCTGCGATCGCTAACAGTTTTTTTGGTAGCGTTTTGATTCATTCGCCAGCAGCCTAGGAGCTTTTTTTCCTGTGAATCTCACTAGTGTACTACTAAATTTAGAGCCCAAAATGGCAAATCGCAAGTACACTAGTGAACAGGCCTACTTGTTTCTGAGTATGTCAGATAGTGAAGAGGAGGTCACTCATCTGTCAGAATCAGGCTCAGAATACGATCCAGTAGACGACAGCGGCTCCATGACAGATAGCTCTGGCGACGAAGGTGTGGTCCCTGCTAAGGTCAGGCGTACCCGATCCCGATCTTCTGATGTTGTTGAGGTGCAGGAACCGCAGGTCTCTCGTATGGAGCAGAGAAGTACTAGCGCCGCTATTCCTTCTGGTGAACTGGCAAGCACCAGCGGCCTAGTACACCCTGGACGTAGTCAAACCAGCACTGCAGTAACACTTGGTGACGTGGCGAGTCCCATAAGTGCAGTTCAAGCTGGCGAGGTGGCAAGCACAAGTAGTGTCCCGCTGCCACCAAGAAGAAGACAAAGGCAGGCCCGTCGATCACATAGTGTCCTTCCTGCAGAATTCGCCAATCCTGATTGGGTGCCCACCACTTCTGCAGAACCCGTACTTCCCCCATTCACTGGCCAACCCGGTATTCAGGTGGAAACAGCTGATTTTAAGCCATCCGATTTTTATTCGCTGTTTTTCACGGAAGATCTCTATAGATCTATTGTGGACCAAAGTAATATATACGCTGGTCAACACATCGCCGCTAATCCCCAAGTGCCTTCCCTTGCCAGAGATTGGAAACCAATTACGGTTTCCGAATTTAAGACCTTTCTGGGCCTTTCCCTCAACATGGGCATACACAAATTCCCGACGCTGAGGTCTTATTGGTCCACCTCACCGCACCACCATATGCCCGTGTTCTCTGCCTCCATGTCCAGGGCACGATACGAACAGATCTTGCGGTTCATGCACTTCAGTGACAATGAACTTTGTCGTCCTCGTGGAGACCCTGAATTTGATCGGCTCTACAAAATTCGGCCCCTCATAAACCACTTCAACCAATGTTTTGCAGCCTTGTTTACGCCCAATCAAGTTGTCTGCGTTGACGAGTCCCTGATTAAGTTTTCTGGCCGCTTGTCTTTCAAACAGTTCCTTCCCAGCAAGCGTGCCAGATACGGGGTCAAGCTCTACAAGCTCTGTGACAGGGCAACAGGCTATACGTGGAGCTTTTCGGTTTATGAGGGAAAAGATAGTCACGTAGAGCCGGAGAACTGTCCAGATTACATAGGGAGCGCTGGCAAGATAGTGTGGAACTTGGTGTCACCCTTATTCGGAAAGGGGTACCACTTGTACGTGGACAATTATTACACGAGCGTGCCACTGTTTAGTCACTTGTTTGATCATCAGATTGGAGCATGTGGCACCGTGCGACCTAATCGCCGGGGCTTTTCCCCAGCGGCTTGTAGATTCCCGTCTTAGGCTGGGGGAGAGAGCCTGCTTGAAGTGTAATAACTTGCTCGCTGTGAAGTGGAGGGATAATAGGAATGTTTTCGTTCTTACCTCCCTTCATGCAGACACGACAGTCCAAATTCGTACGGCGGCTGGTGTTGTGACGAAACCCCTCTGTATCCACGAATACAACCTTAATATGGGGGGGGTGGACCTCAACGACCAGTTGTTGGCGCCGTACCTAGTTGTCCGTAAGGCTAGACGCTGGTACAAAAAAGTGTCTATTTATTTATTCCAATTGGCTTTGCTGAATGCTCATGTGCTATACGGAGCTTCAGGCGGGACGTTACCCTTCCTTGAATTCCAGGGAGCGGTTGTCATGGAACTCCTGTATCCAGGCGATTCCACACCTCACCATCCCCTACCAAATGCAGTAAGCCGGCTGCATGAGAGGCATTATCCTCATGCCCTCCAGAGTACCCCTACCCAACGAGCCCCCCAAAAGAAGATGTCGTGTCTGTAGCAAGCGCGGATTTAGGCGTGACACCCGTTATTATTGTCCACGCTGTCCTGACAATCCTGGTCTCTGCGTTGGTGAATGCTTTGAACGCTACCACGAACTAGTGAGGTATTAGCGTAGGGTACAGCATTTCACAGGCTAGGATACACTTTCACAGGGTCTCAAGAATGCCATCGCATTTTGAGACCCGACCGTTGCAGTTCAAATTATAGTTACAGGGTCTCAAGAATGCCATCGCATTTTGAGACCCGACCGTTACAGTTAAAATTATAGTTATAGTTTAAAAAAAAAGTGTAAAAAAAAAAAAAAAAAAAAAAAAAAAACAAAAAAAAAAAAAAAACCCCAAAAAAAATATAAAATAAAAAACCAAAAATAGTTGTCGTTTTATTGTTCTCTCTCTATTGTTGCTCTTTTTTACTCTATTCTATTCTGCAATGTTTTATTATGTTTTATCATGCTTGCTTTTCAGGTATGTTTTATTGTTAACCATTTTTTTGTTTTCAGGTGCGCCATTCAGTTGCAGCGCGGATTTATTTATCTTGACAGCAACAGCGTTTGCTCCCACGATACATAAAGCCGCGACTCCAACACTGTAGGAGGTGATTTCACCACCACAGTTAAAAAAAAGAGCATATATGCCGAAGCATGGGGGCAGCAGAGGGCGGAGGAGCGATTTTGCTCCTAATGCCACGTACATACGGTCGAAAAAAGTCCGACCATGTGTACGTGGCATAACTTTTTTGCGGGAGGATGCCCCCATGCTTCGGCATATATATATTTTAGGCACCGGTTGCGTTAACAAAATGTTTTATTTTTTACTATGTTTTTTTTTTTGTATTTGCTTTGCAGGTATGGTATGGTAAGGTCTTACTGTTATACTCTAATGTTACTTTGTTTTAATGTTAACCATTATTTGCTTAGCAGGTACGCCATTCAGTTGCAGCGTGGATTTATTTATCTTGACAGCAACAGCGTTTGCTCCCACGATACATAAAGCCGCGACTCCAACGCTGTAGGAGGTGATTTCACCACCACAGTTAAAAAAAAGAGCATATATGCCGAAGCATGGGGGCAGCAGAGGGCGGAGGAGCGATTTTGCTCCTAATGCCACGTACATACGGTCGAAAAAAGTCCGACCATGTGTACGTGGCATAACTTTTTTGCGGGAGGATGCCCCCATGCTTCGGCATATATATATTTTTTAGGCACCGGTTGCGTTAACAAAATGTTTTATTTTTTACTATGTTTTTTTTTTGGTATTTGCTTTGCAGGTATGGTATGGTAAGGTCTTACTGTTATACTGTAATGTTACTTTGTTTTAATGTTAACCATTATTTGCTTAGCAGGTACGCCATTCAGTTGCAGCGTGGATTTATTTATCTTGACAGCAACAGCGTTTGCTCCCACGATACATAAAGCCGCGACTCCAATGCTGTAGGAGGTGATTTCACCACCACAGTTAAAAAAAAGAGCATATATGCCGAAGCATGGGGGCAGCAGAGGGCGGAGGAGCGATTTTGCTCCTAATGCCACGTACATACGGTCGAAAAAAGTTCGACCATGTATACGTGGCATAACTTTTTTTGCGGGAGGATGCCCCCATGCTTCGGCATATATAAATGGTGCATGTATGCCCATCATTAGAAGTGGGTGGATGAAGGGAGGTATTCTAATGGTGGGCATACCCACCGCGCCATTGGGAAATTGGGAAAGCATTTTATCACACCGATCTTGGTGTGGTCAGATGCTTTGAGGGCACAGGAAAGATCTAGGGTCTAATAGACCCCAATTTTTTCAAAAAAAGAGTACCTGTCACTGCCTATTGCTATCATAGGGGATATTTACATTCCCTGCGATAACAATAAAAATGACAACTAAGAAAAAAAAAATGGAAGGAACAGTTTAAAAATAAAATAAAAAAGCTAAATAAAAAGAAAAACTAAAAAAAAAAAAAAAAAAAGCACCCCTGCCCCCCCTTCTTTTGCGCAAAGGCGAACACAAGCGTTGGTCTGGCGTCATATGTAAACAGCAATTGCACCATGCATGTGAGGTATCACCGCGAAGGTCAGATCGAGGGCAGTAATTTTAGCAGTAGACCTCCTCCGTGAATCTAATGTGGTAACCTGTAAAGGCTTTTAAAGGCTTTTAAAAATGTATGTAGTTTGTCGCCACTGCGTGTTTGTGCGCAATTTTAAAGCATGTCGTGTTTGGTATCCATGTACTCGGCCTAAGATCATATTTTTTATTTCATCAAAAATTTGAGCAATATAGTGTGTTTTAGTGCATTAAAATAAAAAAAAGTGTATTTTTTCCACAAAAAATGCGTTTGAAAAATCGCTGCGCAAATACTGTGTGGAAAAAAAAAAATGCAACACCCACCATTTTAATCTGTAGGGCCTTTGCTTTAACAATATATATAGTGTTTGGGGGTTCAACGTAATTTTCTTGCAAAAAAAAAATATGTTTTCATGTAAACAAAAAGTGTCAGAAAGGGCTTTATCTTCAAGTGGTTAGAAGAGTGGGTGACGTGTGACATAGGCTTTTAAATGTTGTGCATAAAATGCCAGGACAGTTCAAACCCCCCCCAAATGACCCCATTTTGGAAAGTAGACACCCCAAGCTATTTGCTGAGAGCAATGTTGAGCCCATTAAATATTTTTTTTTTTGGTCCCAAGAGATTGAATAATGAAAAAAAAAAAAATAATATTTTTTTTTACAAAAACTTGTCACTAAATGATATATTGCTCAAACATGCCATGGGCATATGTGGAGATACACCCCAAAATACATTCTGTTGCTTCTCCTGAGTACGGGGATACCACATGTGTGGGACTTTTTGGGAGCCTAGCCGCGTACGGGACCCCAAAATCCAAGCACCGCTTTCAGGCTTTCTAAGGGTGTAATTTTTTTATTTCACTCCTCACTGCCAATCACAGTTTCGGAGGCCATGGAATGCCCAGATGGCACAAACCACCCCCAAATGACCCCATTTTGGAAAGTAGACACCCCAAGCTATTTGCTGAGAGGTATGGTGAGTATTTTGCAGATCTCGCTTTTTGTCACAATGTTTTGAAAATTGAAAAAAGAAAAAAAAAATTTTTTTTTTACTTTACTTTCTTCATTTTCAAAAACACATGAGAGCTGTAAAATACTCACCATGCCTCTCAACAAATAGCTTGGGGTGTCTACTTTCCAAAATGGGGTCATTTGGGGGGGTTTTTGTGCTATTTTGTCATTTTATGGCCTTCGAAACTGTGATAGGTAGTGAGGAGTGAAATCAAAAATTTGCACCCTTAGAAATCCTGAAGGCGGTGCTTGGGTTTCGGGGCCCCGTACGCGGCTAGGCTCCCAAAAAGTCCCACACATGTGGTATCCCCATACTCAGGAGAAGCAGCAAAATGTATTTTGGGGTGCAATTCCACATATAACCATGGCATGTGTGAGCAATATATCATTTAGTGACAACTTTTTGAATAAATTTTTTTTATTTTTTTTTTTTGTCTTTATTCAATCACTTGGGACTAAAAAAAAAAATATTCAACGGGCTCAACATGCCTCTCAGCAAATAGCTTGGGGTGTCTACTTTCCAAAATGGGGTCATTTGGGGGGGTTTTGTGCCATCTTGGCATTTTATGGCCTTCAAAACTGTGATAGGTAGTGATAGGTAGTGAGGAGTGAAATCAAAAATTTATGCCCTTAGAAATCCTGAAGGCGGTGCTTGGTTTTCGGGGTCCCGTATGCGGATAGGCTCCCAAAAAGTCCCACACATGTGGTATCCCCGTACTCAGGAGAAGCAGCAGAATGTATTTTGGGGTGTAATTCCACATATGCCCATGGCATGTGTGGGCAATATATCATTTAGTGACAACTTTGGGCAAAAAAAAAAAAGTTTGTAATATTCCCGCAACTTGTGGCAAAATATAAAATATTCCATGTACTCAACATGCCTCTCAGCAAATAGCTTGGGGTGTCTCTACTTTCCAAAATGGGGTCATTTGGGGGGGTTTTGTGCAATTTTGGCATTTTATGGCCTTCGAAACTGTGATAGGTAGTGAGGAGTGAAATCAAAAATTTACACCCTTAGAAATGCTGAAGGTGGTGCTTGGGTTTCGGGGCCCCGTACGCGGCTAGGCTCCCAAAAAGTCCCACACATGTGGTATCCCCGTACTCAGGAGAAGTGGCAAAATGTATTTTGGGGTGCAATTCCACATATAACCATGGCATGTGTGAGCAATATATCATTTAGTGACAACTTTTTGAATACATTTTTTTTTTTTTTTTTTTTTTTTTGTCTTTATTCAATCACTTGGGACTAAAAAAAAAAATATTCAATGGGCTCAACATGCCTCTCAGCAAATAGCTTGGGGTGTCTACTTTCCAAAATGGGGTCATTTGGGGGGGTTTTGTGCCATCTTGGCATTTTATGGCCTTCAAAACTGTGATAGGTAGTGATAGGTAGTGAGGAGTGAAATCAAAAATTTATGCCCTTAGAAATCCTGAAGGCGGTGCTTGGTTTTCGGGGTCCCGTATGCGGATAGGCTCCCAAAAAGTCCCACACATGTGGTATCCTCGTACTCAGGAGAAGCAGCAGAATGTATTTTGGGGTGTAATTCCACATATGCCCATGGCATGTGTGGGCAATATATCATTTAGTGACAACTTTGGGCAAAAAAAAAAAAAGTTTGTAATATTCCCGCAACTTGTGGCAAAATATAAAATATTCCATGTACTCAACATGCCTCTCAGCAAATAGCTTGGGGTGTCTACTTTCCAAAATGGGGTCATTTGGGGGGGTTTTGTGCTATTTTGGCATTTTATGGCCTTCAAAACTGTGATAGGTAGTGAGGAGTGAAATCAAAAATTTGCACCCTTAGAAACCCTGAAGGCGTTGATTGGGTTTCGGGGCCCCGTGCGCGGCTAGGCTCCCAAAAAGTCCCACACATGTGGTATCCCCATACTCGGGAGAAGCAGCAAAATGTATTTTGGGGTGCATCTCCACATATAACCATGGCATGTGTGAGCAATATATCATTTAGTGACAACTTTATGAAAAAAATTTTTTTTTTTTTTTTTTTTTGTCTTTATTCAATCCCTTGGGACTAAAAAAAAAAAATATTCAATGGGCTCAACATGCCTCTCAGCAAATAGCTTGGGGTGTCTACTTTCCAAAATGGGGTCATTTGGGGGGGTTTTGTACTTCCCTGCCATTTTAGCACCTCAAGAAATGAGATAGGTAGTCATAAATTAAAAGCCGTGTAAATTCCAGAAAATGTACTCTAGTTTGTAGACGCTATAACTTTTGCGCAAACCAATAAATATACGCTTATTGGCATTTTTTTTACTAAAGACATGTGGCTGAATACATTTTGGCCCAAATGTTTGACTAAAATTGAGTTTATTAGATTTTTTTTTATAACAAAAAGTAGAAAATCTCTTTTTTTTTCAAAATTTTCGCTCCTTTTCCGTTTATATCGCAAAAAATAAAAATCACAGAGGCAATCAAATACCATCAAAAGAAAGCTCTATTTGTGGGAAGAAAAGGACGCAAATTTCGTTTGGTTACAAAATTGCATGACCGCGCAATTACCAGTTAAAGTAGTGCAGTGCGAAATTGAAAAAAGACCTCTGGTCCTTAAGCTGACAATTGGTCCGGGGCTAAAGTGGCTGTAAATTAATCAGTGGGAGCCCCAGGGAAGTCTATACTCAGTAACCCCCACAGGGAGCAGTGCTACACAGATTTTTTGCACAATGCAGAGGATTAACCCCTTTAGGTTCCACATTGAGTATAACAAGCGTGCTTTATTGTATATACAGACTGATTTTACTGTTGTGGGTTTAACTCCTTAGTGAATCAAGTGCATATAGCACTTGGTTCCATTCTGATGGGTGGCCACGTTGTCCTGTGAACACACCTCCTAATGCTGGTTGTTAGTCCGTTCCCTTTTGAAGCCCAAATTATGGGTGTTTCTGTGGGGGAGGTTCAGCCAGCACAGAGACCCATCCTTTCTCTAAGCTGAGTGATCTGTCACTATTATGACTGAACAATCAGTGCTGTTTGTTCATTCATAATAGTAAAAGATCACTCAGAGCTTTGGCTCTGTTTAAAGTATCTGCCGATGCCCTGTGTGTGTACAAGAGGCTGCAGATACTTTACACAGAGCCACAGCTCTGAGGAATCTTTTACTATTATAAATGAACAAACAGCACTGATCATTCTTTCATAACAGTGACAGTTCATTCAGCACTGTGGCACTGTGTGTCTATGAGTGGTTGCTTTTGCAGACACAAATCTAAGTTGTTGGGTTATACAGTGCTTCAGCACTCTGAGAGCTTTCACTATATATGAATGAGCGATCAGCGATGTCGGGCCGGTCCTGTGTATAAAACAGTCCGACAGTGTGATTGCTCATTCATAGACCTTAAAGCGGAGTTCCACCCAAAAATGGAACTTCCACTTTAAGGGAAGATGACCCCCTGACATGCCACATTTGGCATGTCCTTTTTTTGGGGGGGGGGGACCCTCTTTTTAAAGGGTTCCAGCTCCCACTTCCTCCTGGCGCACCCATGGCACCGGAAGGAAGATCACCTCAGCACTGGTGTGATTTTATTTTTTTATTTTGTGAATGGCAGCGCTAGTCTCCAGAGTGGCCCCTGCTCCCCATTTCCTACCACCCCCCTGAAAGCTACTGTGCTCTTTTTTTTTTAAGTATTGTACAGGACGCCAAGGATGGATCCTGAAAGGCAGATATGTGTCCCAATTATTTGGGCTGTGCTCTCTTCAAGGAGGTTGAAAAGAATCTTAGTTGGAGTAATTATCACCCATGCAAGAAGAGGGGTTCCGGGTTGATCTGATAGCAGTGGCGGCTGGTGTTTTTTTTTTTTGTGGGGGGGTGGCAAACAACCCCCCTCCCCAGCCGCCAGTGGAGCAGCACTAGCACAACTGCCACCCACCCCCCTGCTCCGGCGTCCTCTCCTGGAGCAGCTTCCGTGGTGCGTCTTCCGGCGCCAGGCATCCAATGGGATCGCCTGATGTTTTGGACAATCGGGAAACAGGTTTCATACCTGCTTCCCGATTGTCCGGGAGGAGGATCATGAATGAATGAATGATTTGTATAGCGCTGCAAATGCGAACTGAATCGCCTCAAGGCGCTTGGTCTGTCCTTGTTGTCCTTCTTTATTAGAAGAGGTGGGTCTTGAGTTTTTTCCTGAAGGCCCCATGGTTTTCTTCCAAGCTGATGTTGTTTGGGGTCAGTGTTGCAACAGCAAATATTCAATCGCTGTTGCAACACAATTAGGGTGGGCTGTGGACGCATCCTCTGTGACCCGAGCCCACGGTATTTTGAAGCCTATTAGAGCCTCTGGCTCTAATCAGGTGCTTCAAAACAAAACCCTGGCCGCTGTAATTCATGTGCCAGTGACCTGAAAGGGGCCGGACACATGAATTGGGTCGGCTGTGGTGGCCGGGGATAGATTCATGCAATGCATGAATCTATCCACTGCATATAGTGGGGTGGCGAGGAGAGAGGGGGCGGCGCCCGAGTGCCCCTAATGGACGATCTGACACTGTCTGATAGAGAGGGAAGGCTGATTTGCCGTTTTCCCTGGAGTTATTAAGTCCTCATATGGGACAGGGAATTTAGAAGCAATGGGTAGATTTTGGGGTGGGAAAGGACCTGCAACCCTGAATACAGTTACTATGGTTCTGAAACAGTTAACCTACCTGCAGGAGAGGACTGAAAAGGGCAGGAAGCAGTCAGTCACCATAGTGGAGTGAGAATGTCCCATCAAGTGGGCTTTAGACTCCCTACACCATTTTCTGCTTGGCAGGAAGTTTCTTCTAGTGTCAGAATATATCCCACTGACCTTGATGAGACTGAACAAACACAAATGCAAGGGTAACCAGGTGGTTTTTGGTACAAAAGAGTACAAATCCATGGTAGAACAGAGACCTGGGAAGTAACACTAGAATGCTGATGCCCTCTCTGGGGTACATTGCAGAGTGGAGGACACAGTTGTGTGAGAACTGTGGATTGTCTTGGCATTGAGACGCTGCTGCCTAAAGCAGACAGGAACTTTAAAAACCCTGTGGTGGGACAAGCTTGTGTCAGGTGTGATAAAGGTGGGGTAAAGTCTTTTCCATGCTGAAGTAAGCTGTTTTAAAGTATAGCCAGCATTAGTCAAACTTTATTCAGGTTTTTTTTTTTCCAGTATATTTAAAATAAAGAAAGGTATAGTTTCAAATGTGTTACTATTTAGCCTATGGTTCACCACATGGCACTTTCTTTAGGCTGCACGTTGACACTTGTTCTGAAAAAATGGAAACTACCAGCAATGCGATACATATTAACCGCAAGACAGCTCCTTCTATGTCCAGTATGAAAACATTAATAGTGAGTATTAGTGTACCCAACCATTAAAAAAAGTACTGATCTTTTCATGCAAATAACAATCTTTCTCTGTCTCCTTGGCAGTACTGCGAAACTGTGGATTCGTTAGTGTCCATAACAACCCAGCAACCAGGCTCTTCTTGAGATGCCAGCTTGTTGGCCCTCCTCCGAAGAGTCCTACCCCGGTCGCCTACACGAGCTGCGGTGCCCCTCCAAGATTGAGAGCACACCCGGACGCCTTGAATCCTCCCTCAGTTACTGCGCCTCGAACCAGCCGGTTCCGAGACTCGGGAACAGATGGATCCTTGCCCCAGACCATGCAGGTCTGTGGGGCTAGTCAAACTGACCATGTTGTGGGACGGCAAACTCTCCCGGGCCCGGGACCCCTCGTGGGGCTACCCTGGTCCAGATTCAGGAACAGGCAGCTACGGCCGAACCCCGAACACGTGACTTCAGCCCCTTAAGTACCCTTCCCCAGACTACACAGCGGGGCCAGACGCACCCACTGATTGGTTCCGGGGAAGACTGATCTCAAAAGGTCCAACCAGGCCTGGTTCTGGGCCTGTCATGTGTACCTCACTGTACCCATGACCAGGCAGAACCCTAGTACAGCCCAGCCAAACTGATGCCAAAGTCTACCTGCACAATTAACCCTCAGAACCCCATTACTGTTCTGAGGAAAAAACTAAATTTTTACATATAGCGGACACCTTGTAAAAGTGTTAACGCTACATATATATATATATATATATATATATATATATATATATATATATATATACACAGTATCTCACAAAAGTGAGTACACCCCTCACATTTTTGTAAATATGTTATTATACCTTTTCATGTGACAACACTGAAGAAATGACACTTTGCTACAATGTAAAGTAGTGAGTGTACATCTTGTATAACAGTGTAAATTTGCTGTCCCCTCAAAATAACCTCAACACACAGCCATTAATGTCTAAACCGCTGGCAACAAAAGTGAGTACACCCCTAAGTGAAAATGTCCAGCTTAGTTTCAGGGTCTTGGAAATCTTCTTATAGCCTAGGCCAGTGATGGCGAACCTTGGCACCCCAGATGTTTTGGAACTACATTTCCCATGATGCCTACCTACACTGCAGAGTGCATGAGCATCATGGGAAATGTAGTTCTAAAACATCTGGGGTGAACCTAGGCTGAATGTACACTAAGAAAAAAATATATTTACACGGTCAGATTTGTTATTCCTTATCTGTTTACATTTGGATTTCGTCCAAATTCCTTGCACGCCAGGACTACATATTCGTATTTTCTCTGTTGCTGCTCTTCCATTGACTCTTAACCTTTCTAAGGATTTTCACCAACATCCTATTATTGTTTATACAGCCAATTCCAGCAATCATGTTCAGTAATGTGATCCTTTGTACTCCACATCATGCAGTATATTCTAGACAGAGAAGAGTATGGTTGACCACCATATGTAATATCCCTTGACCAAGAGGATTATTATTTTCATATATACAGGAAAAACAGAGCCAGCCTGTAAAATCATTCTGTAAACTGTTATTGTTTTTCAGGACATATTTGTGTCCATATAAGGTCTGTATACCGTTCACATAATTAATCTAACTTTAAAAACTTTTAAAAAGTTCCTTCACCCAAACCAAGAAGTTTTGGTTGCAGGCTCTTGTTTGGAGTGCTTCTAAGTGATAGCAGTGGGGTTGTGGGAGGCTAATCAAAGTTGTGACTATAGTTAAATAGTTATCATTACCAAAAGAAAAATTTTGCATCCTGCAAGCGAGCCATAAGAACGCAAAAATAAAGCATGGTGCAACTTTTTGTAACAAGGAAAATAATCTTCCCTGATCCACAAAACTCCCTGGATCAAAATTCTATGATATTATTTCCTGATAATATTAGTTGGCATTTATAGTTTGTGTAGTCATCATATTCCCCTTAATCATCTTTTCGCAATGGTGAATAAAGTTAGTTCTGTTAATATTTCCTTATAGCATATGTCCTCCTTCTCTTTTTATCAATTGAATTAAATGTCTCAGATTTTTTCAATTTTTGAAACCTTTTTGTGAACCAGTGCCTAAAACTTAAAGCGTAAGTTCACCTTTTAACAAAAATTGCTGCAATTACCTCTGTAAATGATTGGGTACGGGGATTTGAAACCACAGTCTTTTTCTGGTTGGACTTGGCCACTTTGACCGATCAGAATCACTGATCTATTCAGGCATCAATAAGGAAAAAAGGGGAAGAAGACCGTGGAATTTCAAGTACCCAGATCCCTGTACTGGCTGTATGGGCAGTGAAAGCAGGGATCAGGAGTTGGTGGATAAGGATGGGCCCGGTGCTCGATGCGAACCCACGTTCGCATCGAGCACCGGGCGTTCGCTCGCTCGGCGAGCCCAGAACTATTTTGGCCGCTCGCATCACGTTCGTGTGATGCGAGCGGCCCCGCAATGCATTGCGGCCGGCGCGGCCGACGCAGTGCATTGCTGGCTGATGATTGGCCAAGCATGCACTGTGACCCCGCATGCTTGGCCAATCACAGCCCCGGAAACTCGAAGAGCCATAATTGGCTACAGGCAGGACGCCTGTAGCCAATTACAGCTCAGGGGCTGTAGTACACGCCCCCCCCTATAAAACGCCGCCACGCCGTCTGCGCCGGTCACATGCTGTTCCGGCGCAGATTGAGCAGGCTGTTCCTGTGACACTCTGCTGCATTTAGATAGATAGAGAGAGAGATTCACTTGCAGAGATTGAGTTAGATAGATTCAGTTACAAAGATTGATTGACAAAGAGGGGCTTGTAGTGTGCTCGTGGCAGGCAGGCAGAGCTCCTATATTTTGTTACCAGAAGCACCTATAGGACTTGTAGTGTGTTCGTGGCAGGCAGGCAGAGCTCCTATATTTTGTTACCAGAAGCACCTATAGGACTTGTAGTGTGTTAGTGGCAGGCAGGCAGAGCTCCTATATTTTGTTACCAGAAGCACCTATAGGACTTGTAGTGTGTTAGTGACAGGCAGGCAGAGCTCCTATATTTTGTTACCAGAAGCACCTATAGGACTTGTAGTGTGTTAGTGGCAGGCAGGCAGAGCTCCTATATTTTGTTACCAGAAGCACCTATAGGACTTGTAGTGTGTTAGTGACAGGCAGGCAGAGCTCCTATATTTTGTTACCAGAAGCACCTATAGGACTTGTAGTGTGTTAGTGACAGGCAGGCAGAGCTCCTATATTTTGTTACCAGAAGCACCTATAGGACTTGTAGTGTGTTAGTGGCAGGCAGGCAGAGCTCCTATATTTTGTTACCAGAAGCACCTATAGGACTTGTAGTGTGTTAGTGACAGGCAGGCAGAGCTCCTATATTTTGTTACCAGAAGCACCTATAGGACTTGTAGTGTGTTAGTGGCAGGCAGGCAGAGCTCCTATATTTTGTTACCAGAAGCACCTATAGGACTTGTAGTGTGTTCGTGGCAGGCAGGCAGAGCTCCTATATTTTGTTCCCAGAAGCACCTATAGGACTTGAAGTGTGTTAGTCCCATCACACACACAGAGCTATATTTTCTTCCCAGAAGCACCTATAGGACTTGAAGTGTGTTAGTCCCATTACACACAAAGAGCTATACTTTGTTCCCAGAAGCACCTATAGGACTTGAAGTGTGTTAGTCCCATTACACACACAGAGCTATATTTTCTTCCCAGAAGCACCTATAGGACTTGAAGTGTGTTAGTCCCATTACACACACAGAGCTATATTTTCTTCCCAGAAGCACCTATAGGACTTGAAGTGTGTTAGTCCCATTACACACACAGAGCTATATTTTCTTCCCAGAAGCACCTATAGGACTTGAAGTGTGTTAGTCCCATTACACACACAGAGCTATATTTTCTTCCCAGAAGCACCTATAGGACTTGAAGTGTGTTAGTCCCATTACACACACAGAGCTATATTTTCTTCCCAGAAGCACCTATAGGACTTGAAGTGTGTTAGTCCCATCACACACACAGAGCTATATTTTGTTCCCAGAAGCACCTATAGGACTTGAAGTGTGTTAGTCCCATTACACACACAGAGCTATATTTTGTTCCCAGAAGCACCTATAGGACTTGAAGTGTGTTAGTCCCATCACACACACAGAGCTATATTTTGTTCCCAGAAGCACCTATAGGACTTGAAGTGTGTTAGTCCCATTACACACACAGAGCTATATTTTGTTCCCAGAAGCACCTATAGGACTTGAAGTGTGTTAGTCCCATCACACACACAGAGCTATATTTTCTTCCCAGAAGCACCTATAGGACTTGAAGTGTGTTAGTCCCATTACACACACAGAGCTATATTTTCTTCCCAGAAGCACCTATAGGACTTGTAGTGTGTTAGTCCCATTACACACACAGAGCTATATTTTCTTCCCAGAAGCACCTATAGGACTTGAAGTGTGTTAGTCCCATCACACACACAGAGCTATATTTTGTTCCCAGAAGCACCTATAGGACTTGAAGTGTGTTAGTCCCATTACACACACAGAGCTATATTTTCTTCCCAGAAGCACCTATAGGACTTGAAGTGTGTTAGTCCCATTACACACACAGAGCTATATTTTTTCCCAGAAGCACCTATAGGACTTGAAGTGTGTTAGTCCCATTACACACACAGAGCTATATTTTGTTCCCAGAAGCACCTATAGGACTTGAAGTGTGTTAGTCCCATCACACACACAGAGCTATATTTTCTTCCCAGAAGCACCTATAGGACTTGAAGTGTGTTAGTCCCATTACACACACAGAGCTATATTTTCTTCCCAGAAGCACCTATAGGACTTGAAGTGTGTTAGTCCCATTACACACACAGAGCTATATTTTCTTCCCAGAAGCACCTATAGGACTTGAAGTGTGTTAGTCCCATTACACACACAGAGCTATATTTTCTTCCCAGAAGCACCTATAGGACTTGAAGTGTGTTAGTCCCATTACACACACAGAGCTATATTTTCTTCCCAGAAGCACCTATAGGACTTGAAGTGTGTTAGTCCCATCACACACACAGAGCTATATTTTGTTCCCAGAAGCACCTATAGGACTTGAAGTGTGTTAGTCCCATTACACACACAGAGCTATATTTTGTTCCCAGAAGCACCTATAGGACTTGAAGTGTGTTAGTCCCATCACACACACAGAGCTATATTTTCTTCCCAGAAGCACCTATAGGACTTGAAGTGTGTTAGTCCCATTACACACAAAGAGCTATACTTTGTTCCCAGAAGCACCTATAGGACTTGAAGTGTGTTAGTCCCATTACACACACAGAGCTATATTTTCTTCCCAGAAGCACCTATAGGACTTGAAGTGTGTTAGTCCCATTACACACACAGAGCTATATTTTGTTCCCAGAAGCACCTATAGGACTTGAAGTGTGTTAGTCCCATTACACACACAGAGCTATATTTTCTTCCCAGAAGCACCTATAGGACTTGAAGTGTGTTAGTCCCATTACACACACAGAGCTATATTTTCTTCCCAGAAGCACCTATAGGACTTGAAGTGTGTTAGTCCCATCACACACACAGAGCTATATTTTCTTCCCAGAAGCACCTATAGGACTTGAAGTGTGTTAGTCCCATTACACACACAGAGCTATATTTTTCTTCCCAGAAGCACCTATAGGACTTGTAGTGTGTTAGTCCCATTACACACACAGAGCTATATTTTCTTCCCAGAAGCACCTATAGGACTTGAAGTGTGTTTAGTCCCATCACACACACAGAGCTATATTTTGTTCCCAGAAGCACCTATAGGACTTGAAGTGTGTTAGTCCCATTACACACACAGAGCTATATTTTGTTCCCAGAAGCACCTATAGGACTTGAAGTGTGTTAGTCCCATCACACACACAGAGCTATATTTTCTTCCCAGAAGCACCTATAGGACTTGAAGTGTGTTAGTCCCATTACACACAAAGAGCTATACTTTGTTCCCAGAAGCACCTATAGGACTTGAAGTGTGTTAGTCCCATTACACACACAGAGCTATATTTTCTTCCCAGAAGCACCTATAGGACTTGTAGTGTGTTCGTGGCAGGCAGGCAGAGCTCCTATATTTTGTTCCCAGAAGCACTTATAGGACTTGAAGTGTGTTAGTCCCATTACACACACAGAGCTATATTTTCTTCCCAGAAGCACCTATAGGACTTGTAGTGTGTTAGTGGCAGGCAGGCAGAGCTCCTATATTTTGTTACCAGAAGCACCTATAGGACTTGTAGTGTGTTCGTGGCAGGCAGGCAGAGCTCCTATATTTTGTTCCCAGAGGCACCTATAGGACTTGAAGTGTGTTAGTCCCATTACACACACAGAGCTATATTTTCTTCCCAGAAGCACCTATAGGACTTGAAGTGTGTTAGTCCCATTACACACACAGAGCAATATTTTCTTCCAGAAGCACCTATAGGACTTGAAGTGTGTTAGTCCCATCACACAGAGCTCCTCTATTTTCTTTGCATAAGCACCCACAGGACTTCTAGTGTGTTAGTGGCATCACACAGAGCTCCTATATATTCTTCTCAGCAGCACCCACAGGACTTCTAGTGTGTTAGTGGCATCACACAGAGCTCCTCTATTTTCTTTGCAGAAGCACCCACAGGACTTCTAGTGTGTTAGTGGCATCACACAGAGCTCCTCTATTTTCTTTGCAGAAGCACCCACAGGACTTCTAGTGTGTTAGTGGCATCACACAGAGCTCCTCTATTTTCTTTGCAGAAGCACCCACAGGACTTCTAGTGTGTTAGTGGCATCACACAGAGCTCCTCTATTTTCTTTGCAGAAGCACCCATAGGACTTCTAGTGTGTTAGTGGCATCACACAGAGCTCCTCTATTTTCTTTGCAGAAGCACCCACAGGACTTCTAGTGTGTTAGTGGCATCACACAGAGCTCCTCTATTTTCTTTGCAGAAGCACCCACAGGACTTCTAGTGTGTTAGTGGCATCACACAGAGCTCCTCTATTTTCTTTGCAGAAGCACCCACAGGACTTCTAGTGTGTTAGTGGCATCACACAGAGCTCCTATATTTTCTTCTCAGCAGCACCCACAGGACTTCTAGTGTGTTAGTGGCATCACACAGAGCTCCTATATTTTCTTTGCAGAAGCACCTATAGGACTTCTAGTGTGTTAGTGGCATCACACAGAGCTCCTATATTTTCTTCTCAGCAGCACCCACAGGACTTCTAGTGTGTTAGTGGCATCACACAGAGCTCCTATATTTTCTTTGCAGAAGCACCCATAGGACTTCTAGTGTGTTAGTGGCATCACACAGAGCTCCTATATTTTCTTCTCAGCAGCACCCACAGGACTTCTAGTGTGTTAGTGGCATCACACAGAGCTCCTATATATTCTTCTCAGCAGCACCCACAGGACTTCTAGTGTGTTAGTGGCATCACACAGAGCTCCTATATTTTCTTTGCAGAAGCACCCATAGGACTTCTAGTGTGTTAGTGGCATCACACAGAGCTCCTATATTTTCTTCTCAGCAGCACCCACAGGACTTCTAGTGTGTTAGTGGCATCACACAGAGCTCCTATATTTTCTTTGCAGAAGCACCTATAGGACTTCTAGTGTGTTAGTGGCATCACACAGAGCTCCTATATTTTCTTCTCAGCAGCACCCACAGGACTACCGACTACAATGGCTGGAAGACCGCCAAGGGGAGGCAGAGCGTGCAGAGCCAAGAACACAGGGCAGACAGTCTCTGTTTCTAGTGGACGTGGCCGTGGACGTGGACGTGGTCGTGCATCGTCATCAGCACGTGGCCATGGGACACGCGCGTCTTTGTTTTCGGCAGCTGGACATGTGGAGCCGCATCATGCTGAAGGCTTGGTAGAATGGATGACCAAGCCCTCCTCATCCTCCTCATCCTCTCTCACCCAGGCTCAGGGTACTGACAGAGCATCATCAGCCACCCCTTCCCTAGACCCACCATGTCCTCTTGAGGAGTCCCCCGAACTCTTTGAGCACAGTGTTGGGTACATGCTCCAGGAGGATGCCCAACGATTCGAAGGCTCGGATGACGATACCCAGCTTGAGGAATCTGGCAGTACAGTTCCACCAGCTGCAGCTTACTGCCAGGTTTGCTCTAGTGGTGAAGAGGGAGGGGATGATGAGGTCACTGACTCCACGTGGGTGCCTCAAGGGAGAGAGGATGAGGAGGAGGACGAGGAGGAGGAGGATGCGGCGTCACATGTCCAACGAGGCAGGATGCCCCCTGGAGGCCAGGTAGAGGCCAGCACAGCAACTGTACAACACCGCAGAGCTCCGCCTGTGCAGGGCGCTGCCTCTGCACGTTATCAGAAAAGTTCTTTGGTGTGGGCCTTTTTTGAGACGAGTGCAGCAGATCGCACCACTGCTATTTGCAATATTTGTCTCAAGCGTATCTCGCGTGGCCAAAACATCAGCCGCTTGGGCACGACAAGCATGACCAGACATATGGCGACCTGCCATGCAGCTCGTTGGCAGGCACACATAAAAGACCCACACCAAAGAACTAAGCGGACCTCTCCTTGCTCCTCCTCAGCTGGGATCTCCATCCCCACTACACCTTCAGTCCTCTCTGAAAGCTGCTCTGAGAGGACTGAAGGTGTAGAATTCGGTGTGTCACAACCAAGTACTTGCAGTACACCGACGTCCGAATGCAGCAGGCAAATTTCCCTGCCCCAGCTGCTGGACCGTAGAAAGAAGTACACTCCCAGCCATCCACATGCCCAGCGGTTGAATGCTAGCCTTGCTAAATTGCTAGCACTTCAACTGCTGCCTTTTCAGTTGGTAGACTCGGCCCCCTTCCGTGAGTTTGTTCAATGTGCGGTTCCTCAGTGGCAGGTTCCCAAACGCCACTTTTTCTCGCGGAAGGCGATTCCGTCTCTCTACCGGCATGTGGAGGGCAATGTCCATGCCTCGCTGGACAGGGCGGTCAGCGGTAAGGTGCATATTACTGCTGACTCATGGTCCAGCAGGCATGGACAGGGACGGTACCTTTCTTTCACGGCCCATTGGGTCACTCTATTGGCAGCTGGGAGGGATGCAGGACAAGGTGCAGTAGTGTTGGAGGTTGTTCCGCCACCACGCCTCCAAAACGCGACTACTGCTACTGGTTGTGACACACCTCTCTCCTCCACCCCCTCCTCTCTTCTTCTTCCTCCAGTGCTCTGTCCTTGGAACCAGCGGTGCTCCGTAGGCGTACAAGGGGCTACGCAAGTACGCAGGCAAAAAGATGCCATGCCGTGCTTGCGCTGGTGTGTTTGGGGGACAGGAGCCACACTGGGCCAGAGGTTCTGGCAGCTCTGCAGGGGCAGGCCGAGAGGTGGTTGACGCCACGTCAGCTTAAGCCAGGAATGGTCGTTTCTGACAATGGCACCAACCTCCTCTCCGCCCTGCGACAGGGGCAGCTCACCCATGTGCCCTGCATGGCTCACGTCCTCAACCTGGTGGTGCAGCGGTTCTTGGCAGGTTCCCAGGCTTACAGGATGTCCTGAGGCAGGCCAGGAAAGTCTGTGTGCATTTCCGCCGATCTTATAATGCCAGTGCTCGGCTGACTGAGCTGCAAAAGGAGCTGAACCTGCCCAAGAACCGCCTAATATCTGACATGCCCACCAGGTGGAACTCAACGTTGGCCATGCTGCAGCGACTGCACACGCAGCAGAGGGCCATCAATGAGTACCTTTGCGACTACGGCACCAGGACAGGGTCAGGGGAGCTTGGGTTTTTTTCCCCACGTCAGTGGAGCATGATCAGGGATGCATGCACTGTCCTCTCACCATTTGAGGAGGCCACGAGGATGGTGAGCAGTGACAGTGCATGCATCAGTGACACTGTCCCTCTTGTCCACCTGTTGGAGCATACGCTGCGTGGGATAATGGACAGGGCACTTGAGGCAGAACAGAGGCAGGAAGAGGAGGACTTCCTTGCCTCTCAAGGCCCCCTTTATCCGGACAGTGTTCCTTCTGTCCCACCCATCACACAGGAAGAGGATGAGGAGGAGGAGGAGGAGGAGGAGGATTGTGTGAGCATGGAGGTGGAGCCTGGCACTCAGCATCAGCAGCAGCAGTCTTTTAGGGATGATGTACAGTCCCAACAAGCCAGTGGACTTGTACGTGGCTGGGAGGAGGTGGCTGGCGATCATGTCATCCTCAGTGACCCAGAAGACTCCGGACCGAATGCCTCAGCTAACCTACGCTGCATGGCCTCCCTGATCCTGCAAAGCCTGCGGAAGGATCCTCGTGTTCTTCGGATCAAGGAGAGGGACCATTACTGGCTGGCCACTCTCCTTGATCCGCGGTACAAGGGTAAGGTTGCGGACCTTATCTTGCCGTCGCAGAGGGAGCAGAGGATGAGACATCTCAGGGAGGCCTTGCAGAAAGGTCTGTGCAACGCGTTCCCAGAAACTGGGAGGCTACAAACTCCTGGTCCTGGGCGACGAGTTGCTGAGGCTTCGGTCAGTGGCAGAAGGAGCGGTGGGGAAGGTGGACGTCTGACCGATGCGTTCAGACAATTTTTTAGTCCGCAGCCCCAAGGTATGATCGGTTCCAGCAACCATCGCCAGCGTCTGATATACATGGTGCAGGAATACCTTGGGGCAAGGTCAGACTTGGACACCTTTCCCACCGAAAATCCTCTGGCTTACTGGGTCCTGAGGATGGATCACTGGCCAGAGCTTGCACAGTATGCAATTGAGCTACTGGCCTGTCCTGCCTCCAGCGTTCTTTCCGAACGCACATTCAGTGCTGCTGGAGGATTTGTGACTGATCATAGGGTGCGCCTGTCCACCGCCTCGGTTGATCGACTGACATTCATCAAAATGAATCAGTCTTGGATCACCACCAGCTACCAGGCACCTGAGGCGGATATAACCGAATAATTTTTAATGTCACATCCCTTCAAGACTGCCTATGCTGATGCTGAGTGACTGTCCTCTTATGTTCACTGACTATCCTCTTCCTCCTCCTCAATGATCCATGCCACAGCACCAGTGCCTAAGGCACAATTTTTCAGCCCCTGTTTAACAGGGGCGTGTACTTACAATTTTTTAAAAAAAATGCTTCGCAACACGTGTGACTGCTGTGCTCCAAGTACAGTCTCTGTGAGGGCCGTGTTGCAGTGTTGTGGCACCAGCACCAGTGCCTAAGGCACAATTTTTCAGCCCCTGTTTAACAGGGGCGTGTACTTACAATTTTTTAAAAAAATGCTTCGCAACACGTGTGACTGCTGTGCTCCAAGTACAGTCTCTGTGAGGGCCGTGTTGCAGTGTTGTGGCACCAGCACCAGTGCCTAAGGCACAATTTTTCAGCCCCTGTTTAACAGGGGCGTGTACTTACAATTTTTTAAAAAAATGCTTCGCAACACGTGTGACTGCTGTGCTCCAAGTACAGTCTCTGTGAGGGCCGTGTTGCAGTGTTGTGGCACCAGCACCAGTGCCTAAGGCACAATTTTTCAGCCCCTGTTTAACAGGGGCGTGTACTTACAATTTTTTAAAAAAAAATGCTTCGCAACACGTGTGACTGCTGTGCTCCAAGTACAGTCTCTGTGAGGGCCGTGTTGCAGTGTTGTGGCACCAGCACCAGTGCCTAAGGCACAATTTTTCAGCCCCTGTTTAACAGGGGCGTGTACTTACAATTTTTTAAAAAAATGCTTCGCAACACGTGTGACTGCTGTGCTCCAAGTACAGTCTCTGTGAGGGCCGTGTTGCAGTGTTGTGGCACCAGCACCAGTGCCTAAGGCACAATTTTTCAGCCCCTGTTTAACAGGGGCGTGTACTTACAATTTTTTTAAAAAATGCTTCGCAACACGTGTGACTGCTGTGCTCCAAGTACAGTCTCTGTGAGGGGTTGCAGTGTTGTGGCACCAGCACCAGTGCCTAAGGCACAATTTTTCAGCCCTGTTTAACAGGGGCGGGTAATTACAAATCTTGATCTAATAGTTCACAGCAGGGCCCATTCCTGCGCCCACCAAGAGTAACTATGAGGGCCTACAGTCTTGTGGCAACACCGTCCACCACCACCGCCAAAGGCCCAATTTTTCTGCCCTGTTCATCAGGTGCTTGCAATTACAAATCTTGATCTAATAACTCACAGCAGGGCCCATTCCTGCGCCCACCAAGAGTAACTGTGAGAGCTTACAGTCTTGTGGCAAAACCGTCCACCACCACCACCCCCAATTTTTCTGCCCTGTTCAACAGGTGCATGCAATTACAAATCTTGATCTATTAACTCACAGCAGGGCCCATTCCTGTGCCCACCAGTCTTGTGGCTACAACAAAGCTAGCTTGAAGCACCTGCAGCTTTTGATAGGCTTTAATTCAGCTTTAGCTACGCTTTTTTTGGAGGTATTATAGGTATTGTCATGGAAAATTTTATTAATGTATGTTGTCAGATGCCCCCCAGTGTCGGTTTTGCTGTAATGCGCTCATCGGCGCGTATTCGCACATAAAGACGTTGGCGGAAGACCATTGGCTGCGTAAACCTTCCTATGGACACTACAGACGTGTTTGCTGGTTTAAGGAAGTTCATTTGTGCCTCACCGGGAGACTGGCCATTTCCCAGTGACGGCATTGATAGCTTCAAGCAAACATCCCAGTGTACACTGGAACTTTAGCATAACGGTATAAATATTGTGGCCCACGGAGCCATAGATTTATATCGTTCGTTGTCATTGAAAGCAGTTTAGACGGTTTGTACATCACTGCTTAGTCTGTTTGAATGTATACATCTGTGATTGGTTCTTTTGAAGGAAAACAATTGTCCCTGTATTGTAGTCCCTGTATTGTATTTCCTTATATGGTCATTCACATCCTGTGTGAATGAGATGAGGCCACATCCTTTGTGGGAGGGGTTTGGCTGTTGGAGGCAAACCCCTGAGGGTGTGGCTTGGAATGTTTTCTAAATAAAGGAGTTCACTGAGCTGGGACAGGGCAATGATGCTGACCGAGGCTGAGAGGAACATGTAAGAATACTTGCTGTTGATGGCTGTTTACTGGGCAATGGGAAACCAGGGGCTTAGATGGAATGCTTGGCTGGTGAGGTTTGGATGCTGATGATGAGAGGATGACGTGAAGCTGCTGGTAACGTCTGTTTTTGGGAGCTGGGGATCCAGGGAGGCATACGATCAGAGGGCGCATTATATCATAAGATTGAAAGGCGCTTATTAGCGCAAGAGTGTGGCGAAATATCCACTACAGTTATCATGGCGAGTCAGGTGTTTAAGGGGCAAACAGGGCTTTCCCTCTACACAGGCAGAGAGGGGGAGAGAACAGAGCACAGTCCAAGACACGTTTGTTGTCCTGAGACAAAAGGGGTGCGTTTTCTCTACCTGATGCGTTGGGAAAACTTAGCTTTGCAAAAAGAACTAATGTTTTGTCTTTCAGTATAATGCTGGAATTTTGATCGTATGTGTGTGTATGTATGTATGTATGTCTGTGTGTGTATGTATGTATGCATGTCTGTGTGTGTGATCGTGTGTGTGTGTGTGTGTGATCGTGTGTATGTATGTATGTATGTATGTATGTATGTCTGTGTGTGTGATCGTGTGTATGTGTGTGATCGTGTGTATGTGTGGGGAGAAGGGTTGGCTTGTTATGGAAGTTGATGCCACGGTAAGTGAGTAACTTTGGGGGGGGACAAGAAGTGTATTTTGTCTTAAATTGTGCTGGGCCTTCCTATAGGGGAAGGGGCAAACATCATTCCTTTGTGTGTGAAACCATGTGCTAGTTTCGGCGGGAAAAAATCCCTCATGTTGTAGCCTAGCCTTTGTCGTGCTTGTTTCTAGGCATCATTTAATGTAAGCTATTGTAGTTTAACTTGTGCTAGTTTCGGGGGGAAAAAAAATTCTCCATGTTGTAGCCTAGCCCTTGTCATGCTTGTTTCTAGGCATCATTTAATGTAAGCTATTATAGGCTAGCTGTTTTCGTTTGGCGGGAAAAACTCCATCTTGCTGAAGTCTGGCCTTTGTTGATTTCTACCATGTGCTATGGTTTTTTTCATCGGTCATCTTGTTGTATCTGCTGTGTTCAGCCTTTGGTGCAGATTTACCTTTTTAAGTGAATCCTATTTTTTTTTGTACTTTTTACATATTTTTAAGTAAAGCTTTTGCGTTTTCTGTATTGAATTTTGGTTTACATTGGAATCTGCACTGGATTTCAGTGTATAATGAAACTAGCTTTGCAAGTGTATGGGAGTGTCTAAAATGGTAGTTCATTGTTCTTTTTAGGCTTGTATTGTTTAAGCCTGCACTTGAAAATCTCTCTCCCTCCCTCTTTCCTCTTCATTGATATTTAAATTAACCAGTTTGATGAGTTTTGATGTATCCACAGGAAGAGAGGGGCTAAGGGTCTTTTGACTAAGGACAAAACCATTTTGATTTTTAAAGTAAATTAAGGTTTATATTGTAATACTGTTTTGGGGAGGCATTAAAATTATTGTAATATCAAGGTACAGAGAGAAGCCATAATATTTGTTTTGAATAGTGGAGGATTTCATGGTGTTTTGTAGTTTGTCTGACAACACATTTATGGGGCTGCCGATAACCGGTAGTAGAGCATGTAAATGTGAGGATTAGTACGCTAGCATACCAGGAGGCCGTGTATAATAATCGGAAAACGCTGGGTGCCAGTACTGTAAAAAGAAGTCACTAAGCAGTTACTGATCCGAAAATTAGTGCAAGGTGCCCTGGACGCAGGGACACTTCATAAGCGATTCGAATCGTCATGGGTAATGTTGGCCATCCATGCGTTGGAGATAAAAAAATAAGGCTCCACACCAGTCAGACAGCTGCCTTACACATGAGATCTGGGTTTGGGGCTCCGGACATGAGACCCCTTAAAGTGTGACATATATGGTCAGAGGGTACAGTAAGGTGTATTCCTTTGGAAGGTATTTTTGATGTCTGGTGGTACGAGACCCCAGAATAAAAAAAAATATTTTGGAAGTAGTTCAGTTTTGGCTTCAGAAATCTGTAATGATGAGTGGGATGATGGATGTGTAGTACATGCTTTTGTGATTCTCAGAGGAGGAACTGTGCTTAAAATCCAGATGCCCATTTCAGAAATTTGTGTGGCTGGTCCATACAATATTCTGAGATGCTCTTGTGTCTGTCCCATTGTATGTATTATTTTCTATCACTAAAGGCAGCATTCCAGTTGTTATTTTTAATTTAGGAACTAGGAAATATTTGCCCCACATTTGTATCAAAATGTTTGTCTAAAGTTTTAGTTGTGTCATGTTGTATGTGGTAACAAGAATAAAGTCTGAACCTACCGCGACAGCGGGTGTTGTATTTTAGTAAAAACATGAAAGTAAGGGTTGTAGAGGGTTTAGCTATTATCGGTTTCGACGAATGTCATTGACAATTTACGAATGTTGTATTGTTTATGAATGACACATTAATAACTTGTGTGTATAAGTATCTTTTCAGGTCCAAGGAGTTTCTGAGGCTCTGCACCATTCTAAATCCTGTATGTTTTCCTCCACTTTGCAAAGATGAGGAAAAGGGGGGAAGAAGAGAGGGCTGAGTGACAATTTTTCAAACCAATGATACTAACCACTCTAATTCTAGCCAAGTTTGTGACAGGTGACAGGTGACAGGTGACTCGGACGTTGCAGAGAAGATTGATGAACAAGACAACAAGGATGAGAAGTATCTTTATTTATATTTTTAAAGTGTATTTTCCAGCTAGCTAAGAAAGTGAACAGGAAACTTGGTTGTGTCTACTCTGAGTCTCCACGGAGCTCTAGTGCCCCAGTGATGACAGCGGTGTATGATATATAGGCATATTGGTGTGAGGAGTTGTGACAAACTAGTAAAGACTCCAAACAGACATTTCTAAATAGAATTTATCGATACATTTCTAGAGGGTAAAATTAATTATAATTTTGACAATAGCTCTGGTTCTCACCAGCTTTGGTCTACAAGGAAGTTCCCACAATCCAAGGGGGGTCCTGGGAATTCATAAGTCAGGCCCATATGAATGGGGCTTGGATACCTGAGAGGCAAAGCCAGAGCTGTAGCTAGTGAAGGGTGGAATTCTCTAAAAAGTCTGGGAATCTGTGGTGATTTAATTTTTATTTTTGCAGTGGATCATAGTTGAAAGAAGGAGGGGTATATTTACTCATGCTGTTTTTGTTTCTATTCCTTATATATATCGTGATGAGGTGCTCCTGCTGCCTGATTTGGACGCGTGACCAGAGCCCGAGCAGATGACCACATTTTTCTCAACAAGATGCCCGACCTGCAAACAAGACACAGAGGATCCCAGACCGACCAGCGACTACAACAGCTCACCATGTCATCTCTACTGAAGAACAGAGTCTCCATGTCAAGCCGTGTTTTCCTTTTTATGGACTGTAAGGCCAGGTGTAAGAAGATCGAAATTCATCAAGAGACACATGGGAGGATATGACAAAAACGAGGGACTGTCATGGAAAATTTTATTAATGTATGTTGTCAGATGCCCCCCAGTGTCGGTTTTGCTGTAATGCGCTCATCGGCGCGTATTCGCACATAAAGACGTTGGCGGAAGACCATTGGCTGCGTAAACCTTCCAATGGACACTACAGACGTGTTTGCTGGTTTAAGGAAGTTCATTTGTGCCTCACCGGGAGACTGGCCATTTCCAAGTGACGGCATTGATAGCTTCAAGCAAACATCCCTGTGTACACTGGAACTTTAGCATAACGGTATAAATATTGTGGCCCACGGAGCCATAGATTTATATCGTTCGTTGTCATTGAAAGCAGTTTAGACGGTTTGTACATCACTGCTTAGTCTGTTTGAATGTATACATCTGTGATTGGTTCTTTTGAAGGAAAACAATTGTCCCTGTATTGTAGTCCCTGTATTGTATTTCCTTATATGGTCATTCACATCCTGTGTGAATGAGATGAGGCCACATCCTTTGTGGGAGGGGTTTGGCTGTTGGAGGCAAACCCCTGAGGGTGTGGCTTGGAATGTTTTCTAAATAAAGGAGTTCACTGAGCTGGGACAGGGCAATGATGCTGACCGAGGTTGAGAGGAACATGTAAGAATACTTGCTGTTGATGGCTGTTTACTGGGCAATGGGAAACCAGGGGCTTAGATGGAATGCTTGGCTGGTGAGGTTTGGATGCTGATGATGAGAGGATGACGTGAAGCTGCTGGTAACGTCTGTTTTTGGGAGCTGGGGATCCAGGGAGGCATACGATCAGAGGGCGCATTATATCATAAGATTGAAAGGCGCTTATTAGCGCAAGAGTGTGGCGAAATATCCACTACAGTATGAGATATCAACATATACACAGGTCATCTGCCAAGCTTAATTAAAGCTTTAAAAATGCACCATCGAAGCATCACTCAAGCACCACCAAAGCACCACTGAAGCATTGCAGAAGCATCAAAAACACATCAAAAAATCAGTAGGTGCTTTAATGTGTGTTGAAGTCAAAGCAATTGTAAATTAGGCCTAATACATGCTTGCCCAAGCAGGCAAGCAGACAAATCAGTAAAACCTATGAAGGAGGATATGTTTCATCTCTGTATATCATCTGAGACTATTCACTTCACTGGGTATAGGAGAGGGTTTACAACTACTTTAAGGGCAAGCTTGAGGATGAATATAAGTGTAAAATAGAAAGCATTAATAGTGATGTTGCTTCTGTCGCAGAGTCTGTTTTAAAGACAAAAAATAGGAATAAAAATAGTAACATGCAACAAGAAACACATGAATGTTCTGTGTGCAAGAAATTAGGTAATTTAAAAGCAGATTGCAGAATCTGGAAAGCTAGAATGCAAAAACAACTACACTACAAAAGGCCAGAAGTTTGAAGGAAGAAACTGATTTTGCTTCAGATAATGAATATATTTTTCAATCCAAAAGTCACACCTCATTTTTGCAGGAATGGTGTGGTCAGGAGCTACGAGTCACATGATAAATTACAGAAATTTCTTTATTCACCTTGACCAGAATAAAACAGAAAAAATCACCACAGCTAATTCTTTACTGTCCTATTTCCCAGAGTGTCACCAGAAAGATACCTGTGAAAAATGTCCCCTATGTCCCTGCTCTTGAAACAAATCTTTTTTCAGCGAAGAAGCTCACAATGTAGTGACCTTCCAAGATGACAATTGTACCATCGCTAAAAGTGATATCTTACTTGCAAAGGCTAAAATTACAGATGAACTGTATCAGCTGAACTGCAATGAGGTGGCTAATACTGCCAAGGAGGAAAAACCTTCAAACTTCATTCACACATGGCACAGACGTCTTGGACACAGAAGTCCTGATATAATAAAGAAATTAACTGAGAATGACAATGCAAGTGAAATAAATTTAGTCCATGTGTTCAAACAATGAAATGCACCAGCTATATAAAAGAAAAAAATGTCAAGAAAAGCCTTCCCAAAGCAGAGTAACAGCAGAGCTAAGAAACTACTGGACTTAATTCATTCACATCTTTGCGGCCCAATAGAAAAATTTACTCCAGGAAAGAAGAAGTATTTTGTCACAACAAAAGTTAAGTACCAGAGAAACTTGAACAGTATTTGGCTCAAGTAAGCAACAGATTTGGCAAAATGTAGAATGTATTGTGCACAGATAATGGAACTGATTAAACAGGTGATAGCACACAGGCAATTCTCAGAAAGCAAGGCATAATATTTCAAACTGCTGTACCATACAACCCAGAAAAAAACAGAGTTGCAGAAAGAATGAACCCTGAGAGTAGAAGAACCATGCTGTTTGATGCAAATATGCCTACCACATACTGGGGGGAGGCAATTGGCCACATGCTATCTCCAAAATCGACTACCAGACAAATCAACTGAGAAAACTCCAAATTAACTATGAAATGGGAAAACCCTGAATTTGAACCATCTAAAAAATTTTGAAAGTAAAGCCTATGTGCACCAAAAAAAAAAAGAAAATTGCAAAATGGGGGTACAGTGAATCTCAAAAGGGATACAGAATTCTACACCAAGACGCCAACAAGTATCAGTAGAAGTGTAATTGTTGATGAAACTTCTGTGTGTTCAAAACTTCATGAACTAACACAAACACTTCAAACTGATGGGAAATTCCACATCAGTGTCACATGAAGAGAAGCAACAAAGTGACACAGAAATATTCATAGACAATAGACAATCCAAATGCTGTAAAAGAAGAAACCAGGCCACAAGAGGCTTTAATAAGGAAATCCACCAGAAGCAATGAAGGCATCCCAGCCAAACGTCTGTCCTATGTTGCTCATGTAGCATTAAAACCTGAGCCAGATTCATGGGATGAGATGCAAAGTCTCCCAACAAAAGTTGACCAGATGCTTTGACAAAACCACTTACAAGAAACACATTTATAGAACCAAGATCCAAAATGGGACTAATATAAGGAGTAGTTGCTGAGTGGGGGTGTTGGAATACAACGCTCATTTGTATTTTGTGTAACAACTACATCAGCCAGTATATGGAAAACTTTATAAGTTTGTAGCTGCTCTATGGTAAACTCTATGTCTTTTCTCTGTATAAAATAAAGTTTCCTGTTCCTGTCTGCAGTTACGCATCAAAGCCCTGTGGACTGTGCACTGTCTGTCTGCTCTGTAGGGCTAGATACAGAATTTCTAACAATGTCTTTCCTGGTAGCAGCATGACATCACTTAACCACCCTGACAACAATATGGCATGTCCTCTGTTGGGATAAGACCTACATTTTTCCATTAGCATGAAATTCCTTAGACTTCTGGTCACACAGCATCATTCTGGAAACACTCCTTTTGCATTATGACTTACCTTATGTCTGGTAACACAGCATCCCAGAAACCTTTACTGGCAGGTTTGATGAATAAAGACATGTCACACAAAGCCATGTTCTCACAGCTAGGATAAGGTACATTGCCTTCTCATCCCTAGCTTTTAAGACATGACAGGAAGTACCCCGTCCCCCTCCGGTGCCTTGCGCCAGGCTCATCCACCTTTCCAACCAATCAGTGTCTGCTACCCCTCTATGTCAATACTTCCACTGGCTTCCACTCCAACAAATTTTATTTAGTTTGCTAACAGAATTAAAACGTCCACGACTCTGCCCCTAACTACATCATTAACCTCCTCTCAAAATATCCCCCAAACCATCCTTTTTGCTCTTCCCAAAAACCTCCTGCTCTCTAGCTCCCTTATCATTGCTTCCCATACTGACCTCCAGAACTTCTGCAGAGCCTTTTCCATCCTCTGGAACTCCCTACCTCATTCAGTACGGCTATCTCCAACTCTGTCCAGCTTGAGACGATCCCTGAAAACTCTATTCAAGGATGCCTATCCCACCTCTGTCTAACAACTGAACTTTTACCTTCCCTATCAACTCCTCCCCACACAGTTATTACCTTATTTATCACTTACCTCTCCCTTTTTGGATTGAAAGCCCCTGCAAGTCGGGTCCTCCTAACCTTCTTGTCTTGAATGCAACTGTGCTCTCTCCCTTTATACTTTATATTGTAAAGCATTGTGAAAACTGTTTGCTCTATATAAAGCTTGTATAATACCAATATAATATTATCAAAGATAGATGAAGACACAACACTCTTGGTTAGTGATACTCCCGTTGCCATATACAAGTATGTACCCAGTAGAACTATGAACTGGTAATGCCAGTAAGCTGCAACCTAATGTCACCAATGAGGAACCGCTCTCTAACAATTAAGTAAAGAATAGGTAGAGACAATTGAGTACTGTGATACTTTTTTTATTTGCACTAACATACAATTTTTCAGAACAAGCTTTCAGGGTATGTCCCCTTCATCAAGGTCCAAGCTGCAGTTCTGTGAAGCATAGGTGAATGTTTTTTATACAAACTTTACTTGATATGACCAATAAAAGCAGCCAGCCATAGTAGTGCTGGATAAAAAAATTGGCCTCACAAGGCCTGAAAGCTAATTTAATACATTCCACAGATGGAACCTCAGTGCTGTCCAGCATGCTGTGTGCAAACAGATCTTCCCTGGGGAAAATGCTTACGTGCCCAACAAGAATGACTTCAACAAAAAGACTTATTCAAAGTTCAGACAGTTCTTTACTGCTACATGTGACAGCCTAGACCCAGAGGAAGAATTCAGCTTCAATAAGTATTATGACCTGATCTGTTTAAAGGAAGTGTGCTATACAAATGTGAGACAAGGGATCTCATCTACACCCATTAATTCAGTATTAATCAGAATACTAAAAAGCAGATTATCTGGCCACACAGACATTTTCCTCCAAGCACTTAAAGATATCGGGGATATGTCATTCATGTGGAATTTTTTTTTTTTACATTGATCTTTTCAAATAGGAAGCACTAAAAAGTATTGAAATCTCACTTTCTATAAGCAGTAGATCTCAGGAATAAGATAAACAGCATCATGAAAAGTTTAACAATGACAGATACTAGTAATTAATGTCATTTTTTTGAGCATGGAGAAATTATATTTGAAGCTTGAAAACTCCTGCTTTTATGGCATAGGTAAAAAATGGTCAAATAAACATCTGTAACCCATTTTAGGGCACTATGTCATAATGACACCCTATATATTTGGAGATCATCTGTTTCCCCTTAAAAGATTTTTAAATCGTGAACTTTAGAAAATGCTGTGCAAGTTTATGGGGTTATTGGGAGGACATTATTAGGGATAGTTGAAACTAGACATGTGCACACTATTTCGTTTCGGAATTTCGTTTTTATCTGAAAAATAAATGTATTTAGTTACTGACGAAATTCGTTTTTATTTATTTTGTTTCGTTAAAAAATGCATTCGTCTGAAAATCCGAAATAATTAGGGTTGAATCTGTCATTGAAGGCTTTTGGTGTCTGTTGAATGTTCAAAGAAGATTCGACGGAATAGCTTGTAGGCGGAAGATTCGACGGAGCAGCTAAACTGTACAACGCTGCAATCGTACATTTCCGGTCAAAAGTTCCACCTACAAGCTATAGTAGAATTCTAATGTTGTATGACACTAGTAATAATTATATATATATATATTTTTTTGTTTACAAACTATTTTATTAGGTGCAAAAGGTGGTACAAAAAGAGTACAAAAATATGTCGAAACATTGACAGTAATAACAAGTTTTACATATGTAACATTGTAAGATACAAATGATTGAGTTAGTAGTCTTAGTTATGGTACAAACATTTTGATTATGGTATATAGTACATTATTACGAATAGACTGGTGCTTTATGTGTAGACATTCTCAGGATGGATTAAAAAAGGATATGGAATGTTTATACCACGGATCCCATTTTTTATTATATAAATGGATGGTGTTCTGAATTGTATGAAATATTTTTTCCATAAGGTTGATGTTGTTAATTATATTTATTAATCAGTCAACCAACATTAGAATTCTTCTATAGCCTATGGGTGGAGCATTTGACCATAAATGTCCACTCGCAGTGACTGCTTCGTCGAATCTTCATGTCGAATCTTCATGTCGAATCTTTTCTCTCTATGTCGAATAATCTTGGACTAATAGAGTTAGGTTAGGCACAGTCAACCTTTTTTGCTATTGTCTCTATAATGTCGAATCTTTTCTCTCTATGTCAAATCTTTTCTCTCTATGTAAAATAATCTTGGACTAATAGAGCTAAGGTTAGGCACATTCGACCACAGGTTCGATGGACACAGATTGCTATTGTCATCGTCATGTCGAATCTCCTATCTATATTGAACTGTTGTCACAACGAAAACGAAAATAAAGCATTTGTTTATGTCGGATCTTTCGGTTTTCGGATTTTGCACGTTCGTTATCGTTTGTTAAAACGATAACGAAAATACCTGAAATTCGGACAAAAATGCATTCGGACGAAAACGAATGCACATGTCTAGTTGAAACAAAAATCAATGGTTGCCAGTAATGATAAAGTAAAATAAAAAACATCCATAACCAAATATCCTCAGGATGAATAAACTGGTACCAAAAGTTAAGAAACAGCTGTCCTGATATCTTATACAAGAGATAAATATGAACTTTAAATGTACAACCTCCCCAAGGCCCTCCTGTAGACAGGTGGTAAAGCAGGTAAAAGTTGTCTCCTTCCCCTGGGAGAATGTTTGGAGTTTAAGCAGGGCCATGGAGGGAGATGGGTCAGACTGGAGTGGAAGGAGAAGAGGTAACATCTAGCAACCTGCCCTGGGGTTCCCCACCATAGCCTCGAGAGAGAGAAGCAGAGTTCAGGTGGGTTAGTTCAGGTCCAGAGGAAGACCTTGGCAGTTGGTACGCCCTTTGATTCTTCCCTTCTAGTCCAGGCAGAGAAGAGTAGCAGAGCTACAGGGAGTAAGTGTCCTTTTGCAGAAGATGAGAGCAGCCTCCGGCAGGGCCTAAAATCAACTGTTCCTCACGTTTTGGTGATAGAACTGTGGTGGGGTCTGTCACCCAGCACCCAGGAAGAGCCATGTATTGATTGAGGCTTTCCAGTAAAAGAACGTTAACCAGTCTTGTGGTGCCTTCAGTTGTCATGCTGCTCTGAAGAGAGTGAGAGACTGCTACTGATGTCCCCTGGCTGTCAGGCCTGGAAAAGGTGAGCCAGTGGCGGGAACCCCTGGCTGTTAAGGGATGAATTCCATGCAGCCAGGAGCTTGGAAAGGGGGTCAGTCTCTGCCTGCCACCCACACTTCGGGAAGAGTCATGGGCAAAGGTATTGTATTGCCTTTAAGTTCACTTTACGTTGGGGGTTGGCTTAGCCGCTTGCTATGGCCACACTTTGGGGAGCCCACCAAAACCAACAAGATTTTCTGCCCACGGCGGTGTCCACCAATGCAGAGGAGAGTGCAGGAGTGCTGACGTGCTGACAGTAGCTCCGCAGCTCCGTCAGTAGCCCCGGCCTTTTCAGGCCAGCCTTCCCTGATCCTCACCAGCAGCAGCCTTGAATCAGCATCCGAGTCCCCCCCCCAGGCACGGGGACCGGGTACGCGACCCCCCGGCCCCTCACGATCACCTTACCTTCCTCAGCGTCCAGCCCCCCGGGTAGGCGGTCAGGAAACACCGCAGCTCCGGCCTAGTCCGGCCGTCGCCGGAACACCGCTCCATCGGCAGCAGCCGCCCCGCAGCTAGCACCCACGCCACTAGGTACCCACGCTCATCGGACCCCCCCTCATCCAGGACCGCCTCCTCACCCACCGGGCAGCCGAGACCAGGCTAACCCGTGGCTCCGGCCTAGTCGGCAGCCATCTTGGTCCACCCAGATTCAGCCAGGACATCACCAGGACCCCCCAGCAGGTGCTAACGGGAACTGCTCCAATTCAGGTCAGTCACCTGGGTGGGCAACATCCACAGCCGCCGTCGCCTCTGCTCTAGCTTGCTAGACGAGGAAGAAAGCGGCTGCTGCTGAGACCCAGCCCACGCCATCCCACCTCTCAGTTTACCCTTATTTCCTTTCGGCAAGCCGGCGTGCCCTCCCCTCTCAGAACACCACTGTCGTAGCAACCGAACTTCACCGCAGAGGCACCAGGTCACACAGCAGAGCCTCTGGGATTATCTCCAATCAGGTAAGTTCCCGATATCCCCCCCCTACTAGACGTTGATCCAGGGCCCTGTGGTCCGACCGCCTACGGGGGTCAGGAAGGAATTTTTTTCCCCTACTGAGCGATTGGCCGGAACAGTTAGGGGTTTTTCGCCTTCCTCTGGATCATACGGGAGGGCGGTAGGTTTAACAGGCCCTCCATCACCCCTACCGGAACGATTCACACCAGCACAAGATACCACATCGGTCACCAGCAGTATTCTTCTGGTCCAGGATCTTCGCTACAAGCAGAGGCAGCTGGAACAGCCAGAAATTAGCGACTCGACTTAACAACTCCTTCCACATAGGGCATTACATGATTAACTTGCGCGCTTACAAATAGCCTCAACACGGCGGCAAGTCTGATACCTAGACTGATAACAGGAAAACCCGAATCAGGATCATCAGCACATCCTAGTACCATCAACTTCATCCTCCCGCCATGTGCTACTTCAAATATTTAGCAGAAGTTCTCCACAGGCTAAGGAATGCCACCTCAACATTGCCAGCCTCCATTCAAAAAATTCTACGGAAAGAACAACTACTAAAGACCGACCGATGATCAACCATCAAACACAGGAAGATACCAACTCAACCTCAGCAATTAGCATGCGCCATGATCAACACCAGATCTGCAGTCAAACACAGACTGGAAGTACACAACTTCATCACCCAAAACAACATAGATTGCCTCTTCATCATGGAAAGCTGGCTAACTCCCGACTGCAACACCACCCTTACTGAATTGGTGCCAGAGAACTACAGGATCCGAACTGAGCATCGGATAGGAAAAAAAGGAGGAGGCCTAGCAGAGATTTTTAAATCGCACCTGGTGCTCACCAAACCGATTGTGCAGAACTCAATGCCTTTTATGGAGACACTGACGTTACATCTTCAATCAACACCCCATGACACCACTCACATTCTACTCTGCTATAGACCACCAGGACCAAAGACCAATCTTTTTACACCCCTCACGGAATTCATTTCAATACACACCCTGAAATCCAAAAACCTCCTGGTACTTGGAGACTTTAATCTCTGGGCAAATTCTACCCAAGACCCTATCGCGACCGCCTGCATCAACCAACTGGAAGAACTGGGTCTCCAGCAACTGATAAAGACTCCAACACATGGCTCAGGACACACCCTGGACCTCATCTTCAAACAAAATTTGAACATCAACATACTCGACAACATACCACTACCATGGACAGACCACCACGCCATCAAATTTAAAATCTCCACTAATACCACCCAGCAAAAACAGAAACGGGCAACAACAACTCATTGGACCAGATCGCAGAAGAAACTACACTCCGAAACCTTCAAAATCACTTTAGCAAACAAAATAGCAACGCTGAATTTAACCCACTCAACGGAACAAACACTCAGCTCCCTAAATAAGGTATTACTACAATCAGCAGACTCAGTGGCTCCAAAACGCAGAACATTCATCCGGAGGAAAAACTCGGGATGGTTTAATAGCTCTCTCACGCTACTCAAGCAAGAACGCAGAAGAGCCGAAAGAGCATGGAGAAGAAATCCTACCAAGGAAAATCAGACAAACTACAAAGGACTCACAGAGAATTATCACAAAGCAATCTTCAGAGCTAAAAAAGATTATTTCGCAAATACCATCTCATCGGCACTAAACCGCCCTCAAGGACCTTTTTAAAATAGTCGCTCAGTCGATGAACCCGGTATGCTTAGAGCACCCAGCAAACGAAACCCAAGATTTCTGCAATGAGTTAACAGATTTTTTCATTGACAAAATCAACAACATCCGCAAAATAATTCATCAGAAAAAAACTTCCAACCTCAGTCAACCAGAGCAAAAAGAAGGATATCGTCACGAATATCCCACATCCACCAAAGTTTTCTTTGATCCCAATCACCACGGACACCACTAAAAACATCATCAAAAACCTCAGAGACAGCACATCTCCTATTGACATCATCCCCACAAAACTCCTGAAAGAATGCTCCGACATCTTGGCGCCTACTCTAACTCACCTCATAAATCAATCTTTCAAAGAAGGGATTGTTCCTGTCGCCCTCAAACAAGGCATCATCAAACCCCTGCTAAAGAAACCCAACCTCGACCCTCAGGACCCTAACCACCGCAGACCGATAACAAGCCTCAACACCATCTCTAAGATTATGGAGAAAGCGGTAGTACAACAGCTACACCGCCACCTGGACACACACAAACTCCTGGACCCTCTACAATCAGGCTTCCGCCCAGGCCATGGTACAGAAACGGCACTCCTAAAGATTTGGGACGACGCCCTCAAAGCAGCAGATGGCGGAGAATCATGTCTCCTGGTGCTGTTGGACCTCAGTGCAGCGTTTGATACTGTGGACCACAATACTCTACTCATCCGCCTTACAGAAGTAGCAGGAGTCACAGACGCAGATCTACAATGGTTCGCATCCTTCTTAGGAAATCGTTCTCAGACAGTGAAACTAGGTGCCTTCACCTCTGAAACACGGGCAATCTCTTGTGGAGTCCCTCAAGGATTACCCTTGTCGCCAGTGCTCTTCAACATATACATCCATCCTCTCCTCAAAATAATCAGAAGATCAGACCTCTGCTTCCACTCATACGCTGATGACACCCAATTATATTTTCAGATCACCGGACAAAAAGACCATCATCAGCAATTAGAAAACTGCCTCACCCTGATAGACGACTGGATGACTGCCAGCTCTCTTAAACTCAACGAATCAAAAACAGAACTTCTTATTCTACATGCAAACCAAAACTCCCGAACCAAGATCCCTTGGACACCTCCTACCATCTTTGGACAGACCATCTCCCCAAGGACCAAGGCCAAGAGCCTCTGAGTCATTTTTGACTCAGAAATGTCAATGGATGCACAAATAGGATCGGTAGTTAGCGGATCTCACCATCTCCTTCGCCTGCTACGCAGACTCATCCCCTTCATTCCAAAGGAGGACAAAGCAGTGGAAGTTGAAACAGTCATTAATTCACAACTTGACTATGCAAACTCCCTTTACATAGGACTACCCCAATATCAACTTGCACGCTTACAACTTATCCAAAACACGGCGGCAAGGCTGATAACAGGAAAAAAAAACGTGGGAATCCATCTCCCCTTCACTGAGGAGCCTACACTGGCTAACCGTAAAGAATCGGGTCATTTTCAATACCCTCTGCCTCACCCACAAATGCACCCACGGAGACGCTCCTCAATACCTTCTCAAGAAAATAAAACACTACACACCCAATCGCAGTCTTCGATCGTCCGACCAAAACCTCCTCCTCATCCCCAAGTCCCGCTGCAAATCAAAAGGGGAATGAAGATTCGATGTCCAAGGACCACGGCTATGGAATGCACTACCAACCTACATTTGCATGGAAGAAAACCATCAGGCCTTCAGGAAAAAACTCAAGACCTACCTCTTCTAAGAAGCTTGACAACAAAGCACTAATACAGCGCCTTGAGGCGATTCGGTTCGCATTGTAGCGCTATACAAATTATTCATTCATTCAAATGTCAACACTCCCCTCTATAGTTTTTTTCCCCACGGGTCTTCTCAGCCGATGACATCATGGGTCCTGTCTCTGCTCCTCATGCTGTGCCAGTTTTCATGATGTAATGACATGTATGTACTGTTTACTGCAGTATTATTCTACGCCCAGGGCCAGGTCCAATACAGCCTGGACTCAGAGTAAGAAGGTTAAAGTGATAGTAAACAGAGAAGTGGTATTTGCCATATTTAATTCACATAAATCATATATAACATGGCAGCACTGTTGTGTGGTCACATGATCTTTCCCTCTTTGGAATCTGCAGGGAAAGATCTTTGGGAGGGGCTTCTATTACTCTGCTGATATACAGTATGCTTTTACAGCATAAGTCTGTTTCTGCACAGCCCTGATTGGTGCTGTGCCAGTCACTGACTATAAAAAAAGTTTCAGATGAGCAATCCAAATTCTTATTGGACATCAAATGTCTATTTTTGTGCATTATTATGGAGTAGGTGGAGTCAAAAATTATTGACACTAATTTTCATTTTGTTCAGACTGTATGTGCATCCAAGGCTCTTTTTTTTTTTTTTTACTTTATAGGTATTAGCAATTACATGAGATATAGTTTATAGTTATTTATATTAAAACTACTTTTTTTGGTGAGTTTCTTAGTGAATGCAATCGATCAGCATACTATATCCTGATCCAATAGCATTTAATATTAGGAGGACATGGAAGAGGAGGAGGGATGGAGGAGGAGGAGGGAAGTGTAATTTACCACTATGTATACACCCACATGTGTGACTCTATAGTCATTTGGGCTGCACAGATAAGAAAGAGAAGAAAATGAAGAGATGGTCTACACAATCTCAGGCTGCAGTGGGGACACAGCGAATATAGGAGGGGCAGCTGAAGGCAGGATCAACCATGTATATTTTACTCACACAAAACAAATGCTTTTGTGGCATTGTGAGTATGAACACTCTGTTCTATTGTATGTAATTAGAGTTTTTCACAGTCTGGGTTTAATGACACTTTAAGTGACATTGGCCATCATGCAACCTAGAAGACTAGTGGCATCCTATGGCAGAAAGGAATTACTGCAGAGGATAGCTCCTGAATGAATACGAATAATGCAGAAAACTGCTTTTTTTGTTTTTGTTTACTTGTCTATTTATTTTGGTCTTATTCCTGGAATTCTGCTTTAGGTTGTTCTAGTAAGATCAAAATAATAATAAAAAAAACATACACAATCAGCACAGCTGCATAAGTAAAGATAACATTAACTCATTGAAGTATTAAACTAAACTAACTATAAAAGCCTATATTTCAACACAGCTCCTTTGGACTGCAATGCATTTGTTCCACAGATGTTTAGCGAAAAATATCCTTATTAGAAAGAATCTTTCATCCTGGTTCATTAACCACATGTTGATACCAATTATCACTTCATTGCCAATTTGTCATTCAAATATTTTTTTTACCAGAACCTCCTTCAGAAGTTTAAACAAATAAAAGTTACAGGGGGCCAGATCTGGGAAACAGGGATGTGACGATAGTCAAGTCTAAGGAACCCCAAACTATGTGGGAAGAATAAGGGGGTTGTACTGAACACGCTTCCCCAGAATTCAGAAACAAAAATAATACTTACTACTACTTACTGACTAATAATTATGGTAGTTTTAAATCTTGTGTCTGTACAGGCAGCCAGAGAAGGTGACACATTTTACAGAACACGTGCCAGCTAAGAAGTGAAGGGTGCAGTAATTCCTAGTGAAAATGTTAAGATTGTATGAAGTGTGTACAAAAATGTAAAAATGGTAGAAAAGTGGTTAATGTTCCTTTTTTTTTTAAATATCAGTTTTGCTGTAGTGCATTAAATCCCCGAGGCATTGGACATTTTAATAATTCACTTAAACATTAATATAACTTCTGCTTCTCACAAGCATTGGTACATGTCCTCTTTGGCAGTGTCCAGATCCCTATGCCATTCATTTGACAATCCCTTGCCTATTAGTCAGAATGAAAGATTTGTCTCCCATTGACTTCAATAGGATTTGGATTAACATTCAGAACTTGCTGTGGCTTCCAAGTAGGCCCTGAGAACTTTGGATATGTCTAACTCATAACAGTTACATAACATAACAGTTTGATTCTGAGTCCATGAAAACTGGTAACGCCCATGGCTCTGATAGGTTTGCCGTTGAGGTGACCTTGGGTGTGAAACCTATGAGAGGGCGAAGTTCTACCCTATCTGGAAAAAAAGGATATGTGATCATCCCCAATGCCCAGGGAGTAGATTTCCGAAATCCTCCTGTCGGATGGAATAGCCAACAGAAAAGTTGTTTTTAAAGTCAAGTTACAAATTGAGACCTCTTCAACCGGTACAAACGGATGAGTGGATAGGACTTCCAATATTAGAGGAGGATCCCACTTTGGAAAGGAACGTCTGGATGGGGGACACATCTTCAATACTCCCCTGAGGAACGTAACCACTAGAGGGTCTTCTGCCCCCTGGTGTTAGTTGCTGCAGAAGTTGCGGAAACTTGTACCTTGAGGGAACTCTGGCTGAGCCCCAAATCGAGACCAGTTTGCAGAAAACTCAGAACATCAGCAGTGGAAAGAGAGATAGAATCAAATCCTTCTCCTGGGGCATAGGATAAGAACTTGTCCCAAATTCTTGCATAGATTGTGTTGGTTGTAGGCTTTCTAGCTTTTAACAGGGTGGATATGACCTCTTGGGAACAGCCTAACGATTCAAACCTCCTCCTTTCCACTTCCATACACAAAGATACAGCTTCTGTGGGTCTGGATGGTCCAGCCTGCCCTGGGTCAACAACTGCAGAAAGGGAGGAATTCTGATCGGATGATCCACACTGAGGTGCATGGCTAGTGGAAACCACAGTCTCTTCGACCAATAGGGTAGCACTGCTAGCACTTTGACTGGTTTGTTCAGGAGTCTGAGGAGAAACCTCGAAATGAGTGGGTGTGGAGGAGAGGTGTAAGCTGTCTTGAAGGTCCAAGGACAAGACAGCGCATCTACTCCTTCCGCCTGTGGATGTGGAAGGTGAGAGAAGAATCTCCTGATTTTGCAATTCTCATGCGTAGCAAAAAGATCCACCAGTGGGGTCTGCCCTAGATTGGAGATTTGGATGAACACATGGGGATGTAGAGACCACTCGTTGTCCCCAAACCTCCTCGATAAGACATCTGCCTCTGTGTTCATCTTGCCTGGGAGATACATTGCCCTGAGGTCTACCAGGTTCCTCTCTGCCCAGAGCATTACAGGTTCCACTTCCCTCAGAAGTGTCTTGCTGTGGGTGCCCCCTTGTTTCTGAAGGTACGAGACCGCCACGTTGGTGTCCAAACATAGAAGTACTCTCTGTCCCTTGACCTGAGATGCAAAAGAGGTTAAGGCTAGAAATGCTGCCCTCATTTCTAGGACGTTGGACACTGTCCCTCTGGTGGGAAAGGACCATATTCCCTGAATTCTCTGCAATGGGCACCCCACCCCAGGCCACTCGCATCTGACGTAATTGTGGACCATGAGTGGGAACCCAAATGATAGAGCCGGGAGAGATTCTCTGGATTCATCCACCAGTGTAATGACCACTGCTCATTAGCGTTGTTAAACGGATTGTCTGAGACAGATGTTGTCGTCTCCATTGTATTAAGAATCCCGTCTGGAAGTGTCTCAGATGCTAGTGAGACCATGGAACTAGAGGTATGCACGAGGACATCGTGCCAATAAGGCTCAGACACTGCAAGGCTGATAGATGGGATCTCTATGACCTTGGATACCTTCTGAATGATGCCCTCCATCTTCATCTGGGGTAAAGAGACTGTGCCTAGGAGCGTACCGAACATTGCTCCTAAGTAAACCATCTGCTGTGTTGAAACTAATTGTCTCTTCCGATGGTTCACCAGCCACCCGAACTCCGACCACGACTGGAGAAGAATCTCCCTGTGGACTAAAAGGTGGCTCAGGTTTTTTTTGACAGCAAGAGGATATCGTCCAGGTAGTGATAAATTCTTAACCCCCTCTCTCTCTCATAGGGGCCAGGACAGATATCAACACTTTTGTGAACACCAGAGGGTAAGTGCATAGCCCGAAGGGCAGAGCTTGAAATTGCAGGTGGACATGACCCACTGCGAACCTTAAGTATTTTTGGAAGGATGGTAGAATAGGGATGTGGAGGTACGCATCCTGCAGGTCTATCGAGATTAATCAATCTCCTGGTTGTATGGTTTGTATGATCGTTTGGAGTGACTATCTTGAAGCTTTCGAGATGGATGTATTGATTTAGCTTTTTCAGATCTATTACAGGTCTCCAGTCGCCTGTTTTTTTCTGCACCAGGAAAAGGGTGGAAGAAAAACCTGTAAAATTGATCTGATGGGGGGGACAGGTATTGCTGCCCCTTGACGCTGCAGGGACTCCAAAAAAATTGGTTTAAGGCCAGTGCCTTCTGTGGGGAGGCTGGTAACTGTCTCTTTGAAGGACGTGTGAGGAGGCTGCTGAGAGAAAGTCCAGAAGTGACCGTACCGGATCGTTGCTAGGACCCATGGGTCTTGACATTTGGAGGCACAGATGGGGAAAACGTTTTTTTTTTAACCGGGCTCCCACTGGGGGCGTTTCCTCCCCGCTGACGTCAAAAGGACTTTGTCCCCTCCTGGGGAGCAGTGAGGGACTTGTACTTTCTGGCTCCCAAAAAAGAAGTCTGGCTGCCTCTCCACGATTTCTTGTTGTCCCTAAAGGGGCGAGACTGCCTGAAGTCTCTAGAATTTGATTGCCGGAATCGTGATAAATAGGCCTTTGTTCTCCGGACCTTCCTGTCCTGAGGAAGTAAGCCAGATTTGCCCCCTGTTACTCTGGAGATTACTTTGTCGAGTTTCTCAACAAAGATTTTCCATCAAGGGAAATCTTGCACCAATTCTGCTTTGATGCTAGATCGGCTGTCCAAGGCTTTAGCCATAAGGCCCGCTTTGCCATAACAGAGTTGCAGCATTGAATTGGCTGAACACCGGATTGTGTCAATTGCAGCTTCTCCCACGAAATCCGCCAACTTAAGCTCCTCCAGAGCTTTGATTATGTCATCTTTGGGAACGTCTTGGTGCAGGGATGTCTCAATATTTTCCGTCCAAGACCTGATGGCATTGGAAACAGATGTCAGCGCAATGGCTGGTCTGCAAGCCACCCCTGCTTCTAGATAGATGTATTGATCTAGACCTCAAATGGAGCTATCTAGGGGATCCTTGAAAGACGTTAAATCCTCCATTGGCATTGTTACATTTTTTGCCAGACGCACTACAGCCGCATCAACCACAGTCATTGAACTGAGTATCCGAATCTGCCAGTGGATACATTTTGCATAAACGTGCTACAGAAAACTATCAGTTTTGTTCCACTCATCCTCTATGATCTCCCCCATTAATGGGAAGAAGATTTGGTTTCTCTTGAGGAATGAGAAATAGTTTTTTGATTTTTGAGGAGGCCCTTCCGGGTCTTCCCAGGCAATGTCGCTCCTCACCGCTTGTACAAAGGGTTGAACCAGGGAGAAATTGAAACCAGACGGTTCTGTATCATCTGAGGACTCCTCGGATGAATCTACCGGTGGGATTTGTTTAGCTGTTTTTCCTGATGGAGGCAAAGGAGTACTAACAGCTGATGGGCCCGAAATGTCGGGGTCCAAATCCAACACCTGGGCAGCTTGTGAAACCGGGTGAGCTGGAATCATGGCCGTCAGTTCAGAAAGAGAGTCTCTCATGGTTTGCTTAAGCAGGTCAACCACCTGCTGGCCTTCTAATTCCCGGTTAGCTGCGTAGTCCCTGAGACAGTCTCTGCAGACGAACTTATCAGGGAGTGGAACCGCGCCAAAGGCCCAACATTTTTTCCTTGACGCCCACGGTGGAGGGGAAGGCGAATGACGACGTCTATAAGATCCTGATCTTCTGGAAGATTTATGATGAGAAGAGCGCGGTCTTCGCTCAGGACTATCGTCATTGTCATAGCGCCTTGAGGACTTTCTGGACCGCTTTGAAGGAACAGGGCTGAAACAAACAAATTTTGTTTGTCAGTGGCGCACTCTTTTTTTTTATTTAAATACTCACGTACAGGTGGTCCACATACCTATTGGATATGAGAGGATCTTGGCTTTGTGACGAATGGCTCATGGTAAATAATGGGCAGGAGGATCAGCTGTAGTAAGGCGAAGTAAGAAAGCAAAAAGAAATCGAGTCTATTTGCACACCAAATTTTTAAACGAAGTCAATGCAATAGGAGTGAGATAAAAGTATAAGGCTGACCATACACTACCCAACCCCCGTCTATAGATCTCCCTCAGATCTAGAAAAAACCATACAATATGTGGTCAAATCTAATCACCCCCAATTTGCATGCAATCAGGCAGGCCCTGTACCACACAGTTGAAGGCAAACCTAATGGAAATTGAACAAGAAAATTGCATGGTGAATGGCCAGCTCCACACATACCTGTAATGCTGAAGTAATTTGGACTGCAGGGCATACACCTGATATGCAGAGCAGCCCTGAGTCCAATTTGGAGCCAACATTTTAAAGCTAAAAAGGGAGTTGGATTAACATTCAGAACTTGTAAATTGTTATGCCCTGCAAACTGAACCCATGTACAGTCCGCTCATCTCTACTACAAACTAACCATACTAATATTTATAGGTAAGGTTGATCCGATTGCCTGTTGGGGATCAGGAAGGTTTTTTTTCCCCTGCTGGAGCAAATTGGATAATGCTTTATTGTATATATGGAGGTTTTCTATTTGTGTGTGTGTGTTTTTTTTCTATGTTGGTTGAACTGGGTGGACTTTGTCTTTTTGTGTATTTCAACCAGATTAACCATGGTCAATAGCTCTAGTAAATTAATTCCAAACCGTCTGATGTTGTTGTGGCTGGCTTTAACTATTAGGCAAAGAATTCAAGTTGCTACTAATTCTACAAATGTACCCACCAGAGAAAAGGAACAATAAATGGAAGAACAAATGGCCAGGCATAAGACCTGGGGGTGACTATTTACTAAAATGTAGTGGTCAATGGGCTCTGCCTCACTTTGAAGATTTATGAAATCTCCCGTTTCATACCCTACTACGAAGAAATACATTTAGCTGCCCCCAGCAAAAAACTTCAGCTCTTCTCTATCAGATTTACAGATGGGTCCCTACCATCTACTCTACTTTCTAAAACCAGAGAAACTACAACAGAACAATAATAATCTATCCAACAGCTCTGCTCTCCAAAAGAGCAATAACGTTAGCTCAACTCTTCAGCTGGATCAATGCTGAAGGACATACCTAGAGTGTTTTCACAACTTTTTCCACCTCTCGTCATGTACTTAGACAAAAGCATCTGCCTTGACACATTTCTTGGCACCATCATGACTGGATTAAAGTGGTTCTAAAAACTCAAGGTTTTTTACCTTAATGCATTCTATGCATTAAGGTAAAAAAAACTTCTGGGTCCAATCCCTTCAGCCCCCCGTAAACTTACCCCCATCTTGATTCATCAATATGCATGAGAGCAGCGGCTCTCTGGGGTCTCGCTCTCCTCATTGGCTCACACAGCAGTGGGAGCCATTGGCTCCTGCTGCTGTCAATAATAGCCAGTAAGCCAATCAGGAGTGAGTGGGGGAGGGGCTGAGCTGTGCAGCTCAGGCTTGAGCCTACTCGAGTTATCCCATAGCAAGGAGCTTGATTTTGAGGGCACTCAGCCAGCAAAAGGAACCAGGGCCTCCAGCAGGGGACGCAAAAAGAAGAGTATAGGGGCTGCTCTGTGCAAAACCATTGCAGGGCACATAAAGTATGACATGTTTGTTTGTGTTTGTTTTTTTTTTCCTTTAGAGACTCCTAAAAGTGACTGCGTTACCCAAGTGGGTATAAAGATCGGGGCATGTACCGATATTCAATTGAATGGAGGACCCTATTGGATAAGTAAAAACATCTAATTGAATGTGATATAACATGCAGATATCACAGCACATTGTATTCAACTCCAATGTAAGGTGAATGAAAAACTGGCTTCAGCTCAGATCGCAGCCCTTTGGTCACACCCCTCCGACATGTTTCACCCACACTGGGCATAATCGTAGAGGTCAATGTGGCTAACTACTTCTAGCTATATGCGTTAAATGTTACAGGTGCAAAAGAGCATGTCTTCAAACTATGAACCCAGAAGTGCTTCAAAAAGATCTCCATTTATGTAGCTCCGGTGTGTGCCACTGGGAGTGAGTTTTCATACCATCAGTGGGCAATGGAAAGAATGTTCCTATAGTTAAGTGTAAAGATCAGTGGAGAATTCCATGTAAAACATAAGTGCAGTGTTCTTGGAAGTTACTTATTTCATATACATCAAATATGAAGGCATTGTGTACATAGAAAGCTGTAGATTGTTCCTGATCTATTAGATGCGGTCATATGCTGAGCACATGTAATTCTCTAGAAAAGCCTACCTGCTAAATTGGAACGGCATGTGCAGCATCTCTTCAAAATGGGAACAAATCTTGGTTTGAATTTTGTTTTGGAATGGCTATTGGTTTTCAAAAGAAATGTATAAAGATTAGATGAAGTAGTATGCTCAAGCGATGATTTAAAAAAAAAAAAAATTACATCTGGAATTAATGTTTACTTTAACAAATGCTAGGGCTCGTCTCCATATAAAGGAAATTGGGCTTATAATAATATTTTTCTTGCAATGTTTTGTTAAATCAGTTCAGTTTGTGCACACTCCATGCAAACAATATACTGAAATTATTAAAGCTGAGCGGGTGGGAGAACAGCAAATACCACAGTTGAAACATACACTTACTAAGCACCATATTAGGAACATCTGTATACCTGCCTATTCTTGCAATTATCTAATTTTCCAATTATGTGCCAGCAGCACCATGCAAATAATCATCCATATACAGTACAGTACAATATACCTCAGTTAATGTACACATCAAACACCAGAATGTGGATCTCAGTGATTTTGACCATGGCATCTTGGTGCCAGATGGGCTGATTTGAGTGTTTTTGTAACTGCTGATTTTTGTAACTGCTGATCTCCTTGGGTTTTCACACTCAACATTTTTTAAAATTGCTCAGAATACTGTAGTGAAATAAAAAAAAAAAAAAAACACAAAAGTATTCAGTAACCAATCCTAAAAAGCATTTCAAACTTTGGTGCAGATAGGTTATAATATCATAAGATTTTGGTAGTAGAAGCTTTATGAGCTCTATGACTGCTCATACAATGTATAACAATAACACGCAGAATCATATATATCCTCCTCATGTTCTTATACTGGGCTCTTTGTTACTAATGCAATTTTACTCTCTATATATGATTTATGCAATTACCACACATTTTAGCTTCATTATTTTAATGTAGTTGGTCTCAGTACAATCTGCACTATTTTGCATGTAGCATTACCCCTGTAGGAGCAGGTGGTTGATTGGGTTCTTCTGCTTCCAGAGGCGATGACCAATTTGAGTTGTACCTGAACTCACCAACGCAGCTTGGATTTATAAGGGTTTTATTTGGCATACTGTACATGTTATTTGGCCCTGCAAAAAATATAGGCTTCTTCAATATATTACAATTATGATAAATACAGAAATGCAATGGACACAGCTCACAGGATGTGACTTTACTGGAAATGGCCACATCTATTAAAGCAGATTTCCAGGGAAAGGGAAAAATTCTCCCTTGTAGTGGGGCTGCCCCTGCATTGCCAAGTTTATATGCTCATTTAGGTCTAGGGGGTCACAAAAAGCAGTACTCTTCTCTACTCCTCTACACTCCGGAAGTGGACTGTCAGCAGCATTCTCACGTCCAATGCAGGGCTATAAGGTTTACATTGGAGCTCATGCTCCTGAAGGATCTGTGATTGATGGAGCATAGGGAAGAATAGGCTGCAAAGACTGGTCTTGCAGCCTGTGGGAGAGGAGGATTATGTACGTAAGTACATCAGATTTTTTTCAGGACATGCTGGATGCATTTTTACATGATCGATACCTACCGCAACTTGCTCTCCACTGCTCTATGAGGCTTGCCACGATGCGGAATATCAGTCCCTTACCCAGGTTGCTGTCAATTTCCGCCTGCCCCTGGCTATCGAACTAAAGAGGAGAGTACAGGCACCATGTGGGCCGGGCAGCTTTTCCTGTGAGTGCAAACATTACTCACATCACCCATTTTCCCTCCTACCATAGAGCTGTCCCATACCAGATGAGGCTCCCTTGTTGGTCCACTACTCCCCACTCTGTCCCTGTCACCCTCCTTCCTACCCTTTTCCCCCTCCCACCCCCACCCCCTTTTCTTTTCTCTGGTCTTCCTGATTTGAAACACGTGGATCGAACCCCTAATTTGCTTGCTTCCTTTTTCCGGCGGTCTTAACCATCGCTGTTCTGCTATACCTTTGGACCCAGGCAAGTAGTGCTGTTACTTACCACTCTTTTGCTAAGAGAGATGGCTCTTATGAGGGTCAGTTCAGGTAATCCTTATTGTTGATCACTTTGTGTGTTAATTGCACATACGTAAATTTTCAATATTGTTTCTTGTCCAGTTTGGTTGTTTTTGTAATCCTACCTTTGCTCATCCTTTTGGTGATACACTTGTCAGAAAATGTGCAGTGACAATGGTTTCTGTTTTTCTCCTTTCACCTTGTACTCTTAAGAACTTAAAATAAAGCGTTTATGGAAAAAAAAAAATGATTTTTGCAACACAATAAACCTAAATAAGCATTTAACTCTTGCAGTGTGGGGGCATCCCCTCAGCAAGGGAATTGTTTTCCTGCAGTTCAGCTTTAAGAAAGGTAGTACTGCTGAGGGGCCTAACTAATAACAAAGATACTCTCCCTAAAGGCCTTGTTCACACGGGCGTACTATAGTGTACGCCCATGCAAGAGCTGTGTTTGCCTACATGAGAATGCACAGGTGTTCCATGTATCCCTGTGCAGGCATTCCCATTCATTTCAATTGGGACACAGCATCTATGCGGACCCAGCCACTGCTTTCAATTTGCAGCCATGCAGGTGAAAGTGCCCGGCTTTGAATGCAGACAATGTGCAATGCTGTCAAATTGAAAACAGTGGCTGCGTCTGTACAGATGATGTCCCAACTGACATGAATGGGATTGCCTGCACAGGGATATACGGAACACCTGTGTCCCCATGTGGGCAAACAAGGCTCTCGCATGGGCATATGTTCTAATACCCCCCTGTGAGCGAGGCCTAAACCACTGGCCAGTGGATTCTGAAAACAGTTAGTCAGAATTGGACCCTGAATTTTTGGTTGGAGTGCTCACTCTCAACTGGGAGTATTTTTAAACCCAAAGGGTCAACAAATGGGCAGAGACCTCTTACCACCCAAATGACACAGCAACATCCTCAGCAACAGTCCTTCCCTCACAAAACCTCCTCTGTAGTCACGCCACTGTGCTTGATGTAACTTAGTCCCTGGTGTGCACAACACAACAATTACCTCACAGCATTATAGCTTCCAACCAGTGAACATGCTAGACTCTTTAAAGACAACACTAAATCCACATATAGTCTCAAATTGGTGTAGCACATTAACTGTATTCAGGGAGTAGCACAGTTTTGCAGCAACCTCTGGAACAACATGTCTATGGAACAGTAGATTTTGGAAACAGCACAGTCCTAGCAGTAGTCAACACTGTACAGCAGTACCTCTCACTGTTTAAGGCAGACCTGCAAACACTGTTCTACTGCACAACTCAGGCAGCTCCAGCTGTTCACGTGCTGTTTTCTAAGTGTGGATGTAAGGGTTTCACTCTCCCTCTTGAATTCCTTTATTTTATATTAAAGAGAAATGGAAACATACTAAAGTGGGCAAGGACTTTCTAAATTCCGAGATGGGCAGATACAGATTTGGGAATTATGGCAGAGATCTGATTATTGGGAGTATCCAAGACATTCCCAGCCCACCATGCTCTATTCATAATTGATGTATCACTTTTTGGTGGACTGACCCTTGGACCCTTTGGGCGCCCTTGAATATGATGGACGTATAATTTTACATCTTGAAATCAAGTTTTTTAAACAGTTCTAAGCAGCCTGGGTAAGATTCATTCCTTCCCACATTTACACATACTTTTCTACACTTGTTTCATCTGATCATTATTGTATTTATTATCTGCATACTGATGTTATGCCAATATTATAGTATTGATTTTTTTTTTTCGTTTGATCAAAACAATCAACATGAGGTCTCATTCCTGAAAAAAAAAGCGAAACATGTTGAGTGGTAGTGTCTGTATATATGCCTTTCAATGGAACATATAATTCTTGATATGGATGGTTTAATTTCCTCATGTTTTTTATCTTTGTAATAAAGTATCTAATTTTATTAATTTTGTAACTGTATCTTCACACTTTTTCTATCTTGAACACCCTAAAAGTCCCGGGGTTTGTTACCCCCCCCTCCCCTACTTCTTGTTCTGGGGTGTAGTGTTTAATCTGACTTCTCTGCCTTCATTTTCTTTTGCCCTTTAAATACACAAATAATTCTGAACAACCACCTTTCCTATTCTAAAATTACCTGGCCTTACATCTTGGATTGTGATCAAACTCAGCTAAAACTACTCAGCTCATCTACTGAAATTAAACATTTCTGCATTTGGACCAAAAAAACGATTTCATCATCCTTTTAAAACTCCTTCCAGACATAGCACAACAAAGGCGTATCAACCAAAATTAACTGAGTTTATTATGAAGAAAAATGCAGAATCTTTTTGTATCAGAAATATAATTTAAAAAGTAAAGACCGTGCCGAGAAAGGAGGGAGCATGTCATAGAATCTGATGTTCCAGGAATTTGAAGCTTGATTGAAGCAAAACATTCTTGTGTGATATACTGTATGGTATCAAAAAGAAGTTCACAGTGAATCTGCTTTGATCAGTGGAAGCGCATCTTACTTAGAACAGAGTCAGAAAAGCATAGCTGTACAATGTCGTAATACAAAAACATTACAAGAAAAGACATCTGAAACACCTCATTACTGATAATCAACTAATATCGTACTGGCTTAATTATATAAGAAAATTAAAAGGATGCATCATTGGACTTTTATCAGAGTTCTTGTGACAATCAACATAAAACATTCCTGTTTTCAAGAGTTAGGCTACATGCATACTAATGTACTTAAGCATTAACTATGCCCAGCGTAAAAAGAATTTCCTTTGGCTTGGGGGTCGCAGATGAGGCATACAGCCAGCCATAGAAGAGCATGGCTGTGCACCCCTGTATTGGGTATTTACTGTGAATGTACAAATGACATATTTTACCAAACACAAAAGTGTCACCTTAGGGAAATTATGTAGTAGGTGCATGCACAGGTAAACACCAATGCAAATGAGTAAAAGCTGACCGTTGCAAGCAAACCCAACAGTGATCGATGGTTTGTCCCAAACCCAGAGCACTGAAAACCAGACATGATGCAGCTCACAACAAGCCTAATGCCGCGTACACACGATCGGAATTCTCGTCGGAAAAAACTCTGACGGTTTTTCCGACGGAATTCCGCTCAAGCTGTGTTGCCTACACACGATCACACCAAATTCCGACGGTCAATAACACAGCGGCATAAAACACGTTCGACAGCACTATAAAACGGAAGTTTAATGCTTCCGAGCATGCGTCGAATTGTTTCCGAGCATGCGTCGGAATTTTGCGTGTCGGAATTGCATACACACGATCGGAAAATCCGATAGAAAGGTTTTCCGTCGGAAAAATTGAGAACAGGTTCTCAATTCAAAGTCCGTCGGAAATTCCGACAGAAAAAGACCGTTGGGCATACACACGGTCGGAAAATCCGATGAAAAGCTCCCATCGGACTGTTTCCATCGGGAATTCCGACCGTGTGTACGCCGCATTAGTGCTTTGTGGTGCCATTCAGAATAAAAGGCACCACAACGAACTAATGTGTGCATGCTGCGGTTGCAGTGTGTTGCAGTCCACAATGCAGTGGTGTAAAGTCAGTTTTAAATCTAAAGCCCCATATTCACTATCAGATTTTCTGCAGATTTTTGTCTTAAAATTTACCAAAACCATGTAGTGCAAGGGCCTGCCTGATTGCATACAAATTTAAACTCCTAAGGTTTGACCTCATATTATATGGTTTTGGTAAATCTGAAGACAAAAATCAGCAGAAAATCTGATAGTGTGTATGGGGCTTTAGTTGCTGTTTGCTAAGAATGTGTATACATTCCTATATTTGGGCCAGAGTTCAATTTTAAAGCTGCTGAATCAGTGTCAACCTTTTAAATGAAATATTCATTTTACATGGTTTGGAAGGGAAGAGAACAGGAGAGAGAGGAGGGAGAAAGGAAGGAAAAGACATACACTGACCAGACAGACTATACCCACCATGGCACCTGAAAGTGGATGGGAAATTTTAGGCAGCAGATTATCATGTTGACACTGAAGTTGATCAGTTGAAAGCAGAAAAAATGGAAAAGTGTAAGGATTTGAGTGACTTTGACAAGTCACACATTTTAATGGCTATATTACCGAGTCAGATCATCTCCAAAACTGTAACTCTAGTAGGATGTTCCCAGTCTGCAGTGGTCAGGACCTGCCAAAGGTGGTCCAAAGAAGGAAAACCAGCAACAGGGTCATGGGCGGCCAAGGCTCATTGATGCATGTGGGAAGTGAATGCTGGCCAGTGTAGTTTGATCCAATAGAAGAGCTACTGTAGCTCAAACTGCTAAAAAAGGCTTTTACTGGTTCCAACAGGGCACACAGTGCACTGCGGTTTGTTGCATATGGGGCTGTGCAGACGAAGACCAGTCAGGGTACCAATGTTGACCCGTGTCCACAGCCAAAAGTGAGGTGCACATGAGCATCAGAACTGGACCACAGAGCAATGAAAGAATGTGGCCTGGTCTGATGAATCATGTTTTTTCTTTTAATTCATGTTAATGGATGGGTTTGTGTGCATCGCTTATCTGGAAAAGACATGGCACCAGGATGCACTATGGGAAGAGAGCAAGCCAGCGGAAGCAATGTGATGCTTTGGGCAATGTTCTGCTGGAAAATCTTGGGTCCTGCTATTCATGTTGATGTTACTTTGGAGTCAATGCCCCAACGTGTCAGGGCTGTTTTTGGCTGGAAAAAGGTTTGATCAGTGTATGTAAAAAAATGAAGGATTCCCGTTACCAAGATCATGTCGGTATTACTAGTACAATGCTTGCATAAATTTTTCAGGCTGCATAAAAAAAAACAATTTTTTAAAAAGAAAACCTGTTTCAAGAGTAACATAGGAGCTACCCCTGCTGAAATTGTTAGCTGCCTTGCAGTGTTCAGCTTTAGTACCTTCATTAATTCCATCATATGTGTTCTGGGTCATAACTGGAAAAGAACTGAAGCCATTGCATCAGCATGACGGCCAGGAATCCAGCCTTTTCAGATGGTGATAGCAGCCTGTGTATTTCTTTGAGCACATAACTGAGACTAGCTTTATTAGGTTTCAAGGTCAAATGAACAAACCACTAAAATGAACATCCTCCCATGTACGGCTTTTATGCCAGCTAGTTGGCCAGCTCTCAGGAGTCATTTAGTTCTCAGAATAACTTTTTTTTGGTTTATATAGAACTAATGAGCTGGAGCCAAATTCCAAAGTGCTCAGTGGGGTCATTAAGTTGTTTAAAGCCTTAATAGGCAGATTTTGGGGTTATTGCTTCAGACACCTGCAGCCACTTTTCTTCCACCATTAATATAACAGTACAATGCTGACTTAGTAAAGCACTAAAGTAATGACTGCAACTATTATTATTCTAAAAAGGGCCACGTGGAATGTATTGTATAAATAGTTTTAGTTTCTTGTGTAATCAGCTGAGAACATCAGCATATTTTTGAGGTTTACACTTGAATTATTATTAGAGTGGCAGTTTCTGTCTGTCTGCTGATATCTCACGGAATCTGAAAAGGAATCTGGAAAAGCAATTCTGCCTGACACATTGAGAACAGAAATAATAAAGTTGGGTTCAAAGTATTTCCAGAACAGTGAAGTGCCTTTCCTACCAACAAATAACCGCTCAATGAACAAAACTTGGTTCAGGAAGAAATTGGGAAATGGTCGTGGTGAGGAAGTGACTCGCTCTTGGCTGGTCTATTCCCCTTTTAAAAAGTCACCAATTTGTATCTGTTGTCTTCTCTATTCCCGGTCAGACCATCAATCCTCATTGGAACAGGAAAGTGGATTCATCCAATGGAAAGCACCTGAAAGGATTAGTGTTCATGAAAATGGTAAGAATCATCGGGAGTGCTTCACACAGTGGAAAGAAATGGAAAGAAATTTAGCTGAAAACAGGAGTTATTGATGTCACAGATTGAGAAGGAAAAGGAGACGTGGCATGATATCTTGAGGAAAATCCTTTATTGCATAAAATTCCTTGCAACTCAGAACCTGGCTTTGCGAGGACATAGGGAGTCACTTCAGCTGGATGCTGACTCCAATGTGGAAAATGTCCTTGGCCTACTGAAACTACTGGCCATCTTTGACCCTGTCATGAAAGAACACCTCATTCATGTGGAAAGTCATCCTGGATCCACGTCCTATCTTTCACCAGGTGTTCAGAATGAACTCATTCACATGTTGGCATCTACTGTTTGCCAGTGTTTACTGAGAAGCATTCGTAAGGCCAAATACTATGGTCTCATGTTTGACTCGACTGATCAGGCACACAGTGAGCAGATGTCAGAAGTAGTGAGGTACGTAGAAGTTGATTTTCAGAGGAAAACTGTCCATGTTAGAGAGTCCTTCTTTGGATTTATACAGATAAGCCAGAAGGATGCTGAGAGCTTGGTTGAAGACATCTTAAAACAGCTAGAGAAGGACAGAATGGAGCTAGAAGTTTGTCGGTCACAGTGTTATGACAATGCTGCTGTGATGGCTGGACACAAAAGTGGTGTTCATCAAAGAATAAGTGATAAAAACAACCTGGCATTACTCACTCAACTTGGTGGGTGTACATGCAGTCAAGCAGGATACAATGATGGTCCAGTTTTTTGGCACCATCAAAGCTCTCTATGTGATCTTCTCTCGTTCAACACAGCACTGGGAAAAACTCAAAAACGTTGTGCCTGTGGTTGTTTAGTTAGAGTCCAAAACAAGGTGGAGTACAAGGACAGAAGCAGTGAAGCCCGTCAACAACTACTTTGAGGAGATAGTTCAAGTTCTCCAGGACATGACAGGCAATGAAAACGAGACCAGTGAAACAAGAAGTGATGCAAGACAGCTGTATAACCGCATAATGAGTTATGATTTTCTGACTTTGCTAGGATTTTGGAACAAAGTACTCATTCGCATTGACCGTATTCAAAAGAGGCTGCAGGATCCTAGCATGAGCTTCCACGATGCTGCCCTGGATTTGAAAGCCCCCTGAGATCATTTTGATGATGACAGAGTGTTAGTCAGTGAGTCACTCGCAGATGGACTTAAGCTGCTTTCACACTGAGGCGCTTTGCCGGCGCTAAAGTGCTAAAAATAGCGCTTGCAAAGTGCCCTGAAAGAGCCGCTCAATTCAGGGCTTTCACACTGAAGCAGTGCACTTGCAGGACGATCAAAAAAGTCCTGCAAGCCGCATCTTTGGAGCGCTGTAGGAGCGGTGTATTCACCGCTCCTAAAGTGCCCCTTCCCATTGAAAACAATGGGGCAGCGCTGCAAACTAGCCGGCAAATCACCGCTGTAGAGGCGCTTTGTGGGTGGTTTTAATCATTTTTCGGCCGCTAGCGGGGGTTAAAACTGCCCCACTAGCGGGCAGAATAGCGCCGCTAAAATGATGGTAAAGCGGCACTAAATATATCGCCGCTTTACCGCCAGCGCCCATCCGCTTCATTGTGAAAGCAGCCTCAGTCTCTGTCAAGACTGGAATATTGAAGTTAAAAGACATCAAAGACGAAAGAAACGAATGCCTGGTGAGAACTCAAGAGATGCTGGGTTATAAGCCAAAGAGGAGATGGAAAGAGTCATGAAGGGAACACTCGACCATCTTCACAGAGAAATGGATGAAAGGTTCACCCGTTTGCATGACACTTACACCAAGTTTTGGTTCCTTCTCGATGTGTTCCGGCGCCTACAATAATGACCTAAAATAGAAGTGTGAAAATTTGGGCAAATTCTACAGCTCTGATGTTGATGGAGAGCAGCTATATGAAGACATTTTGGATTGCAGACTGTTGCTATTAAGTCGGGCCAACATGGAAATATCAAGACCTAAAGAGCTTCTCAAATTTATTATTCAATATGGAGATGAGAGCGTCTTCCCCAATCTTCGCATTGCGATTCAGATAATGCTAACTATTGCAGTTTCCATCGCCAGCTGTGAGAGATCATTTAGCAAGTTAAAGCTAATACTTTCGTATTTGAGTGCCTCCATGGGTTAAGGCAGACTATGTGATCTTGCTCTGCTGAGTGTAAAAAAAAACTGACCTTGAGCACATCATAGACCAGTTTGCATCAGTGAAAGCAAGGAGGGTGCAGTTGTAATTTTTATGTAGTGCCAATCCATAATTTATTAATTGAGATTAAAGAGCTTGACTTGTAGTTTTGTTAACTGTTTTTTTTTTTTGGTAAGGTTATCTGAAAGATAGGTTTCAAATGTTTTGACAGGGGCGCAGTTTCAGTGCTTGCCATTTTCACTAGATATGCCTCTGGTGCTGTGTAAAGTGAGGTGAGTCACTTTCCTCCAATCATCTCTCAGAGCTCTCCTCACTGAGCTCTGCAGAGTGTAACTTTAGCTCTCCGCCTCCCTTTTTTCTGAACTCTCAGACAAACTTATAAATTCAACACTTTGAATGGCTGTAGAGAAGAGAAGACTGCAGATAGGCAGATACAATTTATGTAGGAGGATTTGTTTAATCTCTTTCTATCACTGGAAGATAGTCCCTTCACTGGTGCATATTTAAGGGTTTACAACCACTCTAAAGTTTAAAGTAAATGTGTTACTTTTCAACATCCTTTAACAGGCCAATCTGTGCAGCAAAAAAGGTTAATTTTAAATATTAACTAAAAAAACAATAAAACATTTACATTTTTATTCTTACATGCATACATCCAAAAGGATCCCTAAAACCAGTTTGCCAAGGAGAGGCCACCACCACTTTGTTCCCTTGAGGAGGTAGGTAGGTGGAACAAGAGCTTTCCCTTGTAGGGCAAGGGTACTTTGGGGAGACCCGTTTTTTTGGGTCCCCTTAAAGCACCTCCCCGCTGTTTTTTTCTTTTGTATACAGTTTCAGCACCATGGAAAGCATGTTAGCAATTGAACAACAGGATATTCTCATTATTTAACAAGATTCACCAAAAACATTCTCACAAAGATTTGTCCAAAGTTGAAAAATAGCTGCTACTGTGCTATCAAGATTTGTTCTGGTAAGATTCAAATCAATAAGATTAGCCCAGGTAATATCATATAATATAAAGGACGAATATTGTAAGAACTTGCAGGACAAATCCCACTTACTTAAATCTTACTTGGACAAATGTATCTATGGTAATTGTTCACTCAGCAAATTTTACCAGTGAAAGCTTGATAACTACAGTCTTTGTATATCTGGACTAGGAAAACTTCCCTATCCATAGGTTTTCCCAGTCCACAGGGTGACAACAATGCACAACTTCAGTGCAGGACTAGAAGTATTGTCCCGCTGTTACAAAAAAATTAATGCATCTAGTGGCAGGATCAACAGGCAATAATAAAACAGTATGATAGCAATATATGTTTCCACTTCACCCTTTCGCACCACACCGACTATTAAGCTGCTAGCAATTACGCTGCTTAATTAACTGATGATTCAATTAATGGAGAGGTGGAGACTTTCTTTTGTATGTGTACATATGTGTTCTATTTTTATTTTTATGTGTGCTGATCACCGAAACGTGCTGGCCACTGTCTTTGCCCGCTAATATGCAATAATAAAGAATATTAGGATTTACGGAGTTGCCGGCTGTTTCCCTTCATTTGACTGGTTGTGTTTTGGTATTGAGAGGACAGCTCGGCCAGAGCACCCGGAAGATGACCTCTACTAATCTTTGATACCTTGAGGTTCCACTGTTCAGAGTGATGCATCCAGTTGTCTCAATGTTACAGGGGGAACTCAGAAAATGAAAAGCTGCAGTGTACATGCTAGGGACAAACTGCATCAAGTAGGCCATTTTAATTTTGCCCAAAGTTCAATTTTTTTGTTAGGCGAAGAGTTACTATCCTGTTCTTTTGTTTTCTGGGTCCTCACTGGAGACAAAACTTATAGGAAATCTCACCAGAATAGACAAAGCTGGCAATAAAAAACTAGCAGAGGATCTAACACTTCATCACAATAATCACAATACAATAACCATGTTTTGATGAGAATTAGGTTTCAATATAATATATAAAAAAAAAAAAAATAGCGCACCAGTTCATAAAATTTAGAAGTGGGTTAGGTTATAAAAAAAATATTCCAAGCTTTGAACATCTCACACAGAGCACTGTTCAATCCATCATCTGAAAATGGAAGGATTATGGCACAACTGCAAACCTACCAAGACATGGCCGTCCACCTAAACTGACAGGCCGGACAAAGAAAACATTAATTAGAGAAATGATAACTCTGGAGGCGCTGCAGAGATCCACAGCTCAGGTGGAAGAATCTGTCCAAAGGACAACTATTAGTCGTTCACTCCACAAATCTGGCCTTTATGGAAGAGTGCCATTGTTGAAAGAAAGCCATATAAAGGCCTGTTTGCAGTTTGCGAGAAGCCATATGGGGGGAACACAGCAAACATGTGGAAGAAGGTGCTCTGGTCAGATGAGACCAAAATTTTACTTTTTGGCCTAAAAGCAAAACGCTATGTGTGGCGGAAAACTAACACTGCACATCACCCTGAACACACCATCCCCACTGTGAAACATCATGGCGGCAGCATCATGCTGTGGGGAGGATGCTTTTGTTCAGCAGGGACAGGGAAGCTGGTCAAAGTTGATGGGAAGATGTATGGAGCCAAATACAGGACAATCTTAGAAGAAAACCTGTTAGAGTCTGCAAAAGACTTGAGACTGGGGCGGAGGTTCACCTTACAGCAGGACAACAACCCTAAACATACAGCTAGAGCTACAATGATCAAAGCATATTCATATGTTATAATGGCCTAGTCAAAGTCCAGACCTAAATCCAATTGAGAATCTGTGGCAAGACTTGAAAATCGCTGTTCACAGACGCTCTCCATCCAATCTGACAGAACTTGAGCTATTTTGCAAAGAAGAATGACAAAAATTTCACTCTCTAGATGTGAAGCTGGTAGAGACATCTCCAAAAAGACTTGCAGCTGTAATTGCAGGGAAAGGTGGTTCTACAAAGTATTGACTCAGGGGGACTGAAAACAAATGCACGCCACACTTTTCACAAATTTATTTGTAACAAATTTTGAAAACTATTTATAATTTTCCTTCCACTTCCAAGTATGTGCAACTTTGCGTTGGTCTATTACATAAAATCCCAATAAAATACAAGTTTTTGTGGAAAATGTCAAGGGGTATGAATACTTTTTCAAGCCACTTAGGACCACCGTTCAGTCTGAGTGCAATGGTCTCACTATATACAGAGCCAGGGCCAGTACAGGGGGGGGGGGAGGGGCGAATGCCCGAGTGTCTGTAGCATAATAGGTGGAGGGGGTGCTGCCAGGAGAGTTTCTGCAACTATTAGCTGACAGAAGTATCACTACTCATAAGCGGCATTACTACTTCAGTCAGCATAGTGTTGTATGATATGTGCCAAATCTGGAGGAGGAGAGAGCGGGCTGTGCTCTCCAGCTTCACACTCCTGTCACTGTATCGCTCTTCCACCGGGACTGTAAAATCGTGACTTTACAGTTTGCTTACTTAAACAAACTCTGTGTAATCCTGAGCTGACATCCAGTGGAATCCCCGAGCCGCGATCCTGGTCCCCTTCAGCAGTGGCATCTCTCCCGCCAGCGGCCTCTCTCCCGCCAGCTGCCTGTGCAAAGGCTTAGAAATCGTCTCTCCCCAGGCTCCTCCTCAGCTCTGACATGTCAAGATGAGGAGGAGCCTAGGAAGAAGAGCATCACAGAGCTATGTGCCACGCTGTATCGGAGGTCTGTGTGTGTGTAAAACAAAGCTGCAGCCAAGCCGAGGGAAGGGAGAACTGCACTGGGGACACAAGGAGGTGACAGAGTATTTGTACTTGGAGGGGTACGAAGAAGATGATTACTTATAGGTGGGATCGATGTGTGTGTGGAAGGGGGGGTTATTTGTGCTAGGAAGGGAAATCTGGGATGGGGAATTTGAGGGGTGACAGGATAAGATTATTTCTAGTAAGGATATTTTGGGGGGGGGGGGGTGCTAGAAGGGGTGATTTGTGCTGGGGGATGTGAGGAAGATGATTTGGGCTAGGGGGATGGATTTGGGAGGGGTTGTGCTAGAAGAGATGATTGGGATGTGGGGATTTGTGCTAGGACAGGAAATCCTGGGGCAGTTAGATTGGTGGTGGGGTTATTTGTGCTAGGAGGGGGAATTTGGGGGGGGGGGGTGACGGGGTAAGATTTGCTCTAGGAGGGGGGTTTGTGCAAGGAGGGGGGATTTGTGCCATGGGGATGTGGGGAAGAGGATTTGTGCTAGGAGGGGGGATGGGTTGTGCTAGAAGAGGTGATCGGGGAGAACATTTGTGCTAGGACAGGAAATATTGGGGCTGTTAGAAATGGGGATTGGGGGGGCAGAGAATTTATGCTGGTAGGGATGATGGGGGGTATTTGTGCTAGAGGGGAAATTTGGGGGGAGCATTTGTGCTAGAAGGGGGAATTTGGGGGGGGTGACAGGCGTAAGTTTTGTGCTAGGAGGGGAAATTTGGGGGGTTTGTGCAAGAAGAGGATTTGTGCTAGGAGTGGGGAGGATTTATGCTAGTAGGGATGACTGGGGGGTATTTGTGCTGGACGGGGGGAGATTTGGAGAGGGGGAGCATTTGTGCTTGGAGGGGAAATTTGAGGTGTGAGGATATGTGCTAACAGGGTGCTTTTTTGGTGAGGGATAGTTGTGCTAGCAGTGAAAATTTTGGAAGAGAGAGGATTTGAGCTTAGAGAGAGGATGACTGGGGGTATTTTCAGTTTGCTGGGAGGGGAATTTTTGTTTGGCGGGGCTAAGGCTGATTAGTTTGGAGAGGGGGGTGGGGGGTGCATTTGGTCTTCAGCCTAGGCGCTAGATGACCTTGTCCCAGCACTGTATAGAGCGTAAGCAGCTAAGAAACAGAAATTAGTTAAATTTGTGGCTGAACAAAAGTGTATCTCCCTGATATGTTTAATTTTGTGTCTAGTTGTCCTTTTTATCAATGCTGTTTGAATCTTAAAATAATACATACAGTCATATGATGGGTCTCATTTATTCTGAATAGAATATTAGTTTCAGGCAATCTTTGTCTCCCTATATAAAAGTACACATTTTCCTCCTTTCTGACCGTTGTGCGGTTCGTTTCATTCCGAATTAATATTCTTACAAATTTTTTGTTATTCAGAGATTCAGATATATCCGAATTACAGTATAAACAAAGTTTACCGTATAACGAAGCGAAATTAGTCCGAATTTCAAAAATTTGAATTGAGATTCGAATCGAATTTTACATCGAATTTTCGTTTGAATTGGAATTGTAAAAAATTGTTCTTAAATCAAAGACTATGGGTTATTAGAGTACCATTTTGAAATAATGCTGTTTTTGTTAAGCCAAAGGTGATTTAACCACTTCCCGACCGCCCCCTGTAGATATACGTCGGCAGAATGGCACGTACAGGCAGAATCACGTACCTGTACGTGACATTCTTCCGGCGGTTGGGGGGTCCGATCGGACCCCCCTCCGCCGGCGGGGACGGTCGGGATCGTGTCAGGAGCGATCCGGGACGAGGGGACGGCCAGTGGTTTCTGGCCACCCCCTCGCGATCGCTCCTGGCCAATGAAAAGCTTCCCCTTCCTGTCTATTGTATAGACAGGAAGGCGGAAGTGATGTCACGCTCGGTGCGCCGGTCTATGTGACCGGAGACGCCGAGCGGCGAACATGTAAAGGTTAGTGCACAACAGTACACTGACACCAGTACAGTTAGGCACATATTCCACCCCCCCCCCCCTGTCACCCCCTGATCACCCCCCAGATCACCCCCTCCCCCCCCAGTCACAGTGTCACTAATTGCAGTGATCATTTTTTTACTGATCACTGCATTTAGTGTCAGTGTGACTGTAATAACTGTCAGGGCAGTTAGTTTTAGGTCCAAGGTAGCCCCCTCCCCCCCCCCTAATAAAGGTTTAACCCTTGATTGCCCCCCAGGTAACCCTTTCACCCCCTTTTGCCAGTGTCACTAAGCGATCGTTTTTCTGATCGCTGTATTAGTGTCACTGCTGTCGCTAGGTAACCATTTTTTTTTTTTAGGTAACCGCCATGTTTATATAGGTTCATAAATAGTTTTATAGGTCAGGTACCCCCATATTACAACCTAAATAAAGGTTTTAACCCCTTGATTGCCCCTAGAGTTAACCCTTTCACCAGTGATCACTGTATAACTGTCACTGGTGACGCTGGTTAGCCAGTTAGTTATTTCGTTATTTAGGTTCCCCGTCAGGTTTTTATATAGCGTCAGGTACCCCCATATATTACCTAATAAAGGTTTTAACCCCCTGATTGCCCCTAGTTAACCCTTTCACCCCCTTTTGCCAGTGTCACTAAGCGATCGTTTTTCTGATCGCTGCATTAGTGTCGCTAGGTAACCATTTTTTTTTTTTAGGTAACCGCCATGTTTATATAGGTTCATAAATAGGTTTATAGGTCAGGTACCCCCATATTACAACCTAAATAAAGGTTTTAACCCCCTGATTGCCCCTAGAGTTAACCCTTTCACCAGTGATCACTGTATAACTGTCACTGGTGACGCTGGTTAGCCAGTTAGTTATTTCGTTATTTAGGTTCCCCGTCAGGTTTTTATATAGCGTCAGGTACCCCCATATATTACCTAATAAAGGTTTAACCCCCTGATTGCCCCTAGTTAACCCTTTCACCCCCTTTTGCCAGTGTCACTAAGCGATCGTTTTTCTGATCGCTGCATTAGTGTCGCTAGGTAACCAGTTTTTTTTTGTATTACTGTTACGGGTGACGCTGGTTAGTTAGCTTGTTTTTTATACTGTCAGGGCACCCGCCATTTATTACCCAATAACGGTTTAACCCCCTGATCGCCCGGCGGGTGATATCAATTAGGTTTTAGGGTCAAATAAGGTCTGCGTCGCCCCAGGTTAGTGCCAGTACCGCAAACACCCACGCACAAAGCATACACCTCCCTTAGTGGCACAGTATCTGAACAGATCAATATCTGATCTGATCAGATCTATACTAGCGTCCCAGCAGTTTATGGTTTTCCAAAAAAAAAAAAAAAACGCATTGTTAGCGGGATCAGCCCAGATACCTGCTAGCACCTGCGTTTTCCCCCTCCGCCCAGCCCAGCCCACCCAAGTGCAGTATCGATCGATCACTGTCACTTACAAAACACTAAGCACACATAACTGCAGCGTTCGCAGAGTCAGGCCTGATCCCTGCGATCGCTAACAGTTTTTTTGTGGTAGCGTTTTGATTCAGTCGCTTCAGTCAGGAGCTTTTTTACCTGTGAATCTCAAAAAAAAAAAAAAAAATAAAATAGTTGTCGTTTTATTGTTCTCTCTCTCACTCTATTCTCTCTCTATTGTTGCTCTTTTTTTACTCCATTCTATTCTGCAATGTTTTATTATGTTTTATCATGTTTTATCATGCTTGCTTTTCAGGTATGTAATTTTGTTTACTGTGTTTTAGTGTTAAGCATTTTTTTGTTTTCAGGTGCGCCATTCAGTTGCAACGCGGATTTATTTATCTTGACAGCAACAGCGTTTGCTCCCACGATACATAAAGACGCGACTCCAACACTGTAGGAGGTGATTTAACCACCACAGTTAAAAAAAAGAGCATATATGCCGAAGCATGGGGGCAGCAGGGGGGGGGGGAGGAGCGATTGGCTCCTAATGCCACGTACATACGGTCGAAATTCCGACCGTGTGTACACGGCATAACTTTTGCGGGAGGATGCCCCCATGCATCGGCATATATAAATGGTGCATGTATGCCCATCATTAGAAGTGGGTGGATGAAGGGAGGTATTCTAATGGTGGGCATACCCACCAATCAATCTCTTTTTTTCGTTCAGCCAAGAGGCTGCATGAAAAAAAAAAAAGATTACAATATATGTCCAGTATGTTGCTGGACTTTGAATGGTTATACCAGAATGATGCCTGCAGGTTTAGGTATCATCTTGGTATCATTCTTTTCAGCCAGTGATCGGCTTTCATGTAAAAGCAATTCTAGCGGGTAATTAGCCTCTAGACTGCTTTTACAAGCAGTGGGAGGGAATGTCCCCCCTCCCGGATATAAACCGCGCCATTGGGAAATTGGGAAAGCATTTTATCACACCAATCTTGGTGTGGTCAGATGCTTTGAGGGCAGAGGAAAGATCTAGGGTCTAATAGACCCCAATTTTTTCAAAAAAAGAGTACCTGTCACTGCCTATTGCTATCATAGGGGATATTTACATTCCCTGAGATAACAATAAAAATCATAACAAAGAAAAAAAATGGAAGGAACAGTTTAAAAATAAAATAAAAAAGCTAAATAAATAAAAAAAAAACCAAAAAAAAAAAAAAAAACAACCCCTGCCCCCCCTTCTCTTGCGCAAAGGCGTACACAAGCGTTGGTCTGGCGTCATATGTAAACAGCAATTGCACCATGCATGTGAGGTATCACCGCGAAGGTCAGATCGAGGGCAGTAATTTTAGCAGTAGACCTCCTCCGTGAATCTAATGTGGTATCATGTAAAGGCTTTTAAAGGCTTTTAAAAATGTATGTAGTTTGTCGCCACTGCGTGTTTGTGCGCAATTTTAAAGCATGTCGTGTTTGGTATCCATGTACTCGGCCTAAGATCATATTTTTTATTTCATCAAAAATTTGAGCAATATAGTGTGTTTTAGTGCATTAAAATAAAAAAAAGTGTATTTTTTCCACAAAAAATGCGTTTGAAAAATCGCTGCGCAAATACTGTGTGGAAAAAAAAAATGCAACACCCACCATTTTAATCTGTAGGGCCTTTGCTTTAACATTATATATAGTGTTTGGGGGTTCAACGTAATTTTCTTGCAAAAAAAAAAAATGTTTTCATGTAAACAAAAAGTGTCAGAAAGGGCTTTGTCTACAAGTGGTTAGAAGAGTGGGTGACGTGTGACATAGGCTTCTAAATGTTGTGCATAAAATGCCAGGACAGTTCAAACCCCCCCCAAATGACCCCATTTTGGAAAGTAGACACCCCAAGCTATTTGATGAGAGCAATGTTGAGCCCATTAAATATTTTTTTTTTTTTGTCCCAAGAGATTGAATAATGAAAAAAAAAAAATATATATATTTTTTTTACAAAAAGTTGTCACTAAATGATATATTGCTCAAACATGTCATGGGCATATGTAGAAATACACCCCAAAATACATTCTGTTGCTTCTCCTGAGTACGGGGATACCACATGTGTGGGACTTTTTGGGAGCCTAGCTGCGTACGGAACCCCAAAAACCAATCACCGCCTTCAGGCTTTCTAAGGGTGTAATTTTTTTATTTCACTTCTCACTGCCAATCACAGTTTCGGAGGCCATGGAATGCCCAGATGGCATAAAACCCCCCAAAATGACCCCATTTTGGAAAGTAGACACCCCAAGCTATTTGCTGAGAGGTATTGTGAGTATTTTGCAGATGTCGCTTTTTGTCACAAAGTTTTGAAAATTGAAAAAAGAAAAAAAAAAATTTTTTTTTTCTTTACTTTCTTCATTTTCAAAAACAAATGAGAGCTGTAAAATACTCACCATGCCTCTCAACAAATAGCTTGGGGTGTCTACTTTCCAAAATGGGGTCATTTGGGGGGGTTTTGTGCTATTTTGGCATTTTATGGCCTTCGAAACTGTGATAGGTAGTGAGGAGTGAAATCAAAAATTTGCACCCTTAGAAATCCTGAAGGCGGTGCTTGGGTTTCGGGGCCCCGTACGCGGCTAGGCTCCCAAAAAGTCCCACACATGTGGTATCCCCATACTCAGGAGAAGCAGCAAAATGTATTTTGGGGTGCAATTCCACATATAACTATGGCATGTGTGAGCAATATATCATTTAGTGACAACTTTTTGAAAAAAAAAAAAAATCTTTTTTATTTTTGTCTTTATTCAATCACTTGGGACTAAAAAAAAAAATATTCAATGGGCTCAACATGCCTCTCAGCAAATAGCTTGGGGTGTCTACTTTCCAAAATGGGGTCATTTGGGGGGGTTTTGTACTTCTCTGCCATTTTAGCACCTCAAGAAATGAAATAGGCAGTCATAAATTAAAAGCGGTGTAAATTCCAGAAAATGTACTCTAGTTTGTAGACGCTATAACTTTTGCGCAAACCAATAAATATACGCTTATTGGCATTTTTTTTACTAAAGACATGTGGCTGAATACATTTTGGCCCAAATGTTTGACTAAAATTGAGTTTTTTAGATTTTTTTATAACAAAAAGTAGAAAATCTCTTTTTTTTTTCAAAATTTTCGCTCTTTTTTGTTTATATCGCAAAAAATAAAAAATCACAGAGGCAATCAAATACCATCAAAAGAAAGCTCTATTTGTGGGAAAAAAAGGACGCAAATTTCGTTTGGTTACAAAATTGCATGACCGCGCAATTACCAGTTAAAGTAGTGCAGTGCGAAATTGAAAAAAGACCTCTGGTCCTTTGGCTGCCAAATGGTCCGGGGCTGAAGTGGTTAAAGAGTCATTGTAATTATTTGATGAAGATTTTTATTTTGTTTGTTCACTTTGGCACATTTGAATTGAAAAAAATCTAACATTTTTGATTCAACTGATTCAAAATTTATCGCTTTAAACGACTTGAACCGGAAAAAGTCGGTAAATTCAAAGAAAATTTAAAAAAACATAAAAAGAATTTCAAATACGAATCCCAAATACGAATTGAACGAATCAACTGAATTTAAAATAACTAAATTAACGAATCTAAACAAAACACAACAATTTTTTTTCGTCATGCACATGTCTACTGACCGTTTGAGGTTTTGCTTACATTAGGCGCATTGTCGTGCATTTTGCTTAAGCAAAATATACACACAAGAAAAAATGTATTACTTATAACCAAGATACTGCACTGAGATGTGTTGGGGGAAAAAAAGTCCTGCTTGCTGGATTTTTGGCATTTTTACCTGTATTTTTCCATTTAGGTCAACTGAATTGGACCTTTCTTAGTTCATGTAAAACGAATCCAAAAATATGTCTAACAAACACATTTGATGTTAAACAAACTACAAGGCCAGTCTTTCTGCAGACGCTATTAAGACTCATTAAGACTCATTTATACTACAGCAGAAATGAGGAACTTGGCAGGCAGTTCTGAGTTCTGTAAGGCCGAAGAAGTTAGTACACATATAGGGGCATTTTTAGTTTTTAACATCAAATAGATCTGGGCTGTTTCTGGCTCTCTATTTTCTCTGTCATCTCTCTCAGTTGTTACTGGAGAAGAAGATTGGTGGGATGGCAATTGCAGGGGAGAATTGACAGCTGCTGTCAAAAATGATTGGTGGTGGTCTATTCAGTTTGAACTGCAATCAGTGGTTGTTTACCATAGTTGGCCTCCAGATGTTCTTGTAAGCAGCTAGATATTCATTCAAGCCCAGCTGCCATATCATGGCTATCCTTTTTTCGGGGTTATGCCATTCACATTAGCAGATGGACAGTGTGTTTCATTTCAATATTCAGCAGTATTGTAAATTTTAGGCTTGAGTCTTTAAAGTGATTGTAAGGTCTAGTTTTTTTTCTCTAAAAATAACAAACATGTTATACTTACCTGCCTCTGTAGTGGTTTTGCACAGAGCAACCCAGATCCTCCTCTTCTCGGGTCCCTCTTCGGCTCTTCTGGCCCCTCCCTCCTGCCGTGTGCACCCACAGCAAGCAGCTTGTATGGGGGCACCAGAACCAAGTCACAGCTTCCTGTGTCCATTAAGATACGGAGCCTTGGTTCAGCCCGCCCCCTCTCCTGATTGGCTAAATGACTTTGATTGACAGCAGTGGAAGCCAATGGCACCGTTGCTGTGTCTCAGCCAATCAGGAGAGTCTCAGACGGCCGAGGCACTCGTGGACATAGCTGGAGAGAGATGGGGCTAAGGTAAGTATTAGGGGGGCTGCTGCACACAGAAGGTTTTTCATCTTAACGCATAGACTGTATTAAGATAAAAAACCTTCTGACTTTACAACCACTTTAAGGCTGAGATTGTCGTTGATGTTTGCATAACCTTTACATGTTCTTTGGTTTTACTGGCGTTGAATGCTGGATTTATAAGGGGGAAAGGGGCAAAATGGGCAATTGCTCCGGGCCCCCCTGCCAGAGAGTGCCCCAGACTTAATTCTAAAATTCTAATTCTAAAATTAGTTTTAATTAAAAATGTTTTAAACAAAGAGTGTGTGGGCGTCAGGATATAGGACAGCTTAAGTGTCTTGCAATAGCATCGACTCCTAACCTGTTCATTTCCTCCATGTCCCAAATTGACCAGTCTTTCCACAAGTGATTTTCTGTTTCCCAAAACTTTCAGCCTGTGGATCCGTACACGCCACCTCCTGTCAATGCAGTCCACTCAGCAAAAAGAGAGGGGACTTGCCATAATGCTTGGAAAGACTTTACAGAGAAATATTGTAGTGTGATGTATAACTGTGATGAATGATTGGCAGGTCCAATTACCTGTGTAATGTGTATTCTTACAGTCAATAAAATTGAGAAAACAATCAAGTATCTATTTCAGAACCTAATGCCATGTACACACGATCGGAAATGCCGCCAGCAAAACTCTGATGAGAGCTTTTTTTCGGAAAATGCGACCGTGTGTATGCTCCATCGGTCTTTTGCTGGCGGAATTCCACCCAGCAAAAGATTGAGAGCATGTTCTCTATTTTTTGGTCGGGAAAAGTTCCTATCCGAAAATGCGATCGTCTGTATGCAATTCGGACGCACTAAAAAAACATGCATGCTCGGAAACAATTCGACGCATGCTTGGAACACATTGAACTTCATTTTCTCGGCTCATCGTAGTGTTGTACGTCACCACGTTCTTGACGGTCGTAAGTTCCGAGAACTTTTGTGTGACCGTGTGTATGCAAGACAAACTTGAGCGGAATTCCGTCAGAAAAAACATCCAAGATGTTTCGGATGGAAATTCCGCTCATGTGTACGCGGCATTACTTATATTTCTTTTTAAACCAAATGTGATGCATCATTCATTTTAATTCTTTTTTTTATTTGTCATATAATTTAATTTCTATATTGAGGGCTCCTCGAACTTGAAGTGCCTCAGGCCCCCTAAGGTATAAATCTGGCACTGTGCTTTACTAAATGTTGTTTTAAACTCCAGAAAATAATAAAAAATAGTTTTCACTACTTTGGTTTACAGACTCTTTTTTATTGTTACCCTTTAACAGAATAGATAATCAGTCAGATGATCAGACTGAATTGACTAATTGAAATGAGTAGAAAATTACCGTAGTGGTTTGCAATTTACTAATCGGGTGCAAAGTTAGAAGAAGTAATGCAATTTTTAAAAATGGATAATGAAAGCTGTGAAATCATGGACAGTAATGTCTCTGTGACTGAATCAGGGTAAACAGTTGCATAGCAAAGCCTCTATAAGGCTCGATTCACATCTATGCATTTTTTGCCAGGATTTGCGCTTTGCTTTTTTTCTTTTTACACTGTATAAAGCTGGTTGCTAAGGAGGGGGCCGGGAAGCCGACCGCCGTGTCCTTAACAACCGATGAGCCATCAGCTGTCAGCGGCTTCTCCTCTGCCAGCTGAATATAAAAAAAAATGCCGGCTAAAAAAAAAATTGTGAAAAAAAACAGCATGGATTCCCCCCCCTGAACCATACCAGGCCACATGCCCTCAACAAAAGCACCTTGCAGTGTAACCCCCTGCACATCTGCCCCACCACTGTAACCCCCTGCACATCTGCCCCACCACTGTAACCCCCTGCACATCTGCCCCACATCTGTACTACCCTGTATATCTGCCCCACGACTGTAACCCCCTGCACCTCTGCCTCATCCCATCATACCCCTGGCTATGACGTCATAAGAGGGCGGGGTCACCGGGTGACATCATCCGGTGACCACGCCCACATGCCTATATAAATCGAAATGCACCGCGTACATCGCATTACAGCGGGAGACAGCGTCGTGTCAACATCGGAAGAGAGAAGAGAACAGCGGCGGAGGAGAAGACCGGGCTGCTCCATTAGTAAAAGAGCTGAAAGAAGATAGCGGAGGAGTCCGGCAGAAGGCACCAGAGAGCGGGAGAAGACACCGGAGAGCGGGAGAAGACACCAAGAAGAGGCCGGAGAGGTCGGAAGAGACCCCCGAAGTCGGACGAAGACCACCAGAGCTGCCTAAAAAATTACTTTGAAAACCTGTGTACTGTGTTTTTTTTTTAATTGACACTTTTCCCCCAGGTGAATGGGTAGGGGTACGATGTACCCCTTACTCGTTCACATAGGGTGGGGGGCGGGATCTGGGGGCCCCCTTATTGAAGATTCCGACAAGGTGCTTTGGGGTGGGGGGCGCAGGGCCCCCCTGCCCCAAAGAACCAACCCCCCCATGTTGAGGGCGTGCGGCCTGGTACGGTTCAGGTGGGGGGCGGTGTTCGCCCCCTTTCCTTACCTACTGGGCTGCGTGCTCAGATAAGGGTTTGGTATGGATCTTTGGGGGGACCCCACACCATTTTTTCGGTGTGGGGTTCCCCTTAAGATCCATACCAGACCAAAGGGCCTGGTATCGTCTTGGGGGGGGGGAACCTCACGCAAAAAATGTTTTTACATTTTTGCGGAGCTCCTCTTCAAGATCCTCAGTACACAAGTCGCACCGCAAGTCGGATCATCTTGATCCGACTTCTGGTACGACTTCTATTCAAATCAATGGGCTCCCATAGGGAACCATTGATTTTGAACAGAGACAGAGAAACGCGGCTGAAAGCTACCGTGGATTAACATGCATTGAATTCAATGCAAAGCGCTGAAAAAAACGTGTTTTTAACGCTGCTTTTTTCCTGGCGTCTGTACTAGCTTTACAGCCCGTTTTTTTAAATGTCCGTGTGCATGAGACCTTAAAGCGGAGTTCCAGACGATTTTGTGTTTATTAAAAGTCAGCAGCTATAAAAAGTGTAGCTGCAAACTTTTAATAAACACACACTCACCTGTCCCACAGTCCAGCGATGCGGCCGCCCGAACCCTCAGCTCTCTCCCTCGTCTCTCCCCAGGGCCGTCATTGCAAGTGTGGGCACCCGGCTGTGACAGCTTGTGGCTTCACAGCCGGGTGCGCATTGCGCTGCACCTTGTCATTGGCCGGGCAATCCTCTGGGACCTGTGACGTGTCCTAGAAGATTGCAGGAAGGGAAGGAGAGAGGAGAACTTCCGCTCGAGGCACTTGGAAGTTACCTAGTTTTGACAGGTACCCACTCCCCCAAAAAAAAATGACATGCCAAGGGGGTAAGGTGGGCTTAATGTTCAACTTCCACTTTTGAGTGGAACTCCGCTTTAACTAGTTAAAACAAGTAAATTAATGAAAGTACACTGAAGTTAATGTCACAGGTTTAGAAATAGATATAATGAATAGGATGAGATGAATTTCAATATATACACTTAAACGATAAAGGAAAAACAACTAACTATTGCTACTAAGTTTAAATAATATGAACATATGTTTATATTTTAAATTATAGAAATAATTTTTATTTCTAAAAATGTTTAAAATATACAATTTAAAACATGATATTATATTATTAAAAATATTATAAGATAGTATAAAGATTGAAATAACGTAAAACTAGGATTCCTAATTTTAATTGCCTATAAATAAGCCTCCATTAAACCAGTCAAAAAAAGCTAGGCGATTTAAGCTAAACACATGATAAAAAGTTACATGAGTGAATTGTAATATCTGTTAATACTATATTGTATGTTACAAAAATTAGGAGTAAGGCATCTAAAGATTTGTGCTAATAACTTTTCCTGATAAAACCAGATTAAAGTCATAGAAGGTCAGACAGACACAGATGGATGAACTAAAAATCTTCATGTTTTTTAGTTTTACCACTACTTTCCTGTAACAGAAGTTGTACAGTGTGTCTAAATATGACAATGCAGTCCTATAGTCACTAGAGTTTGACCAGTGCACTCAATAATCTAATAGATCTGGACAGACCCCCCCCCCCCCCCCTTACTTCACACTACAAGTCTGCATGAGAATGGTTGTGATGAGGGGAGTAGCCATTACTCAGCTATGCCAGCACAGAGCATCAGAATCAGGACAGGAAGTATTTTCCATTAGGGGAAATATTTGTTTTATGGCATAAAAGAAAAAATCTGTTAAAAATCAGCAATAGGGAACTATAAAGAACAAAAAAAAATAACTTATTTTAAACAATAAAGTAAAGTAAGAAGACTTTGTGTAAATGACCAGAATCTTACAGAAAAGTTGGACGAAACTAAAGAAAAATGTAAGTTTATTTCTGTATTTTAACTCTAGACCCTTATAGATCCCATTCATTAACACCTATTACCTCTTGCACACTTTGCCCCCTCTTAGCATTGATCTCCAGTACAGCAATAAAGCCTAACTCTGATGATGCTGAACAAAACAAAAAGAAATGAAAAAGGTGGAAATTTTTCACCTCCCATGCAAGAGAAATGTCTTCGTGATTATAAACACACCAATTATATACAGTATGTCCAATAGAATAATTAATACCAGTGGCACATTATTTTAAAAGAGAAGTAGGGCCAAATCTCTTATAGCCATACTTCTCCTGTGGGTCACAGAAGTGCACTTAGTTCTCCACTTCTGTGACCCATATTCAGCCGACAGAGGGCTTAAGTCCACTCATCAATCAGCTTTTCCAAGCTCTGGAGAGATCCCAACTTAAATTTTTGGATCAACCCAGATGTTTGACCTTTCAGTGAGAGCTCCAGTGAGCACTGGAGGGGCAGAGTAGAGAGCGGGTGACTGACAGCCACTGGCTCTCTGCTCACTGAAGAGAGAGAACTGAGCAGTCAGTGGTCTTTGATCTCTCAGTTTTTATTAATGTGACATGCTTGGCCATCATCCGTAATGTATACATGCGAGAAGAGTGGGAAAAGAAAGATATCAGCTTGCACAGTCCGGTATCTTTCTTTTTCTTGTCTTCTCAGTTTTTGGATGGCTGGGGACAGATGCAGCATCGGATCGATGCTTCATCCACCTAGGTAAGCATGTATGTTTTTTTTTTTTTTTTTTCAATTCCTGCACTTCTCTTTTAAAAGACTAAAACGGAAGAACCATGACTTCTTGGAAGACAGACATTACTATTTAGTGAATGACAAATCTTCCTTTCCCTCCCAAAAAACTCAGATAGATAAATTTTATGTTCTGAAGAAAAAAAGAACTTTAAATTTGGATATCTACTACTACATGATTTGCTGAACTCGTTGCTTGGAATCTTCATCATAACAGGAATACAAATTGACCTCTGTAACAAGGTTGTAGTTCTGCACATAAAAAAATGAGGCTTATCAGACCCTTCATTTTGATAGCTCTGTCTGTTATTGCATTAGGCTTGTTCTTCCCAGAGGAGCATTACATATTAATTCACAGCCGATCAAATGAAACAGCTACTGAACATCGTTTCATAAACATCTGATAACTGTATAGTTAGTGCGCAACCTATTGTTGGATCAATGATACAGCATTGTTCTTGTCAAAGAATATTACATATCCATATGCAACTCGCCATCTAAACTTTTCAAACCAAAAGCAACGGCTTTTGGGGGATAGTTTCATCTCTTCAAATTCGCTTTACAGGGGTAATAAATGTAAATACATAAACCAGCCATTCTCAACCAGGGTTTCATGGAACCCTAGGGTTCCTCCAAAGGTTGATAGGGGTTTCTGCTTGACCTCCTATCTGATGGTGCCTTCATATGTCCTGATTGAACACCACATGGCAGAGCCAAGTGCAGGAAAACAAGGGATCATTTTAGCTGTCTATAAGTTTGTCATCCTGAACACCACTGTAAGGGGGTATTCTTCAATTGCCAACACTGGAATGGGGGAATTGCTCCACAACCACCACAATAAGTGGATTGTTTTTCAATTTCCACCAATATAAGAGGGTTTTTTTCCCTTGCTCCCTGATGAATGAATTTTAGAAAGGATTCTATGGGACCTGAAAATTATTTCAAAGGTTCCTCTGGGGTTAAAATGTTGGGAAAGGTTGCACTAAACTAATAATACAAACTAAACACTGCATTTACATCGAACACAGGCAAAATAATGCCTTTGACACAAACAGGTTTGATTTTGCCTCTACCTTGCAAACCATGTTCTTGCTTTTATTGTTCCCTATTAGTGGGATGATATATTGCACTAGTAACCCCTACCCCATACTACCTAATTTGGTACCCAAGCCTGATTTGTCACTTATCTCTCATGAAGCACAGCAACAAGACATCTTTAGAAATACTAAAGACCGTTTTCAACCACACATCCTAAGTGCTTACTTAATTCAAACAAGTGCCTGGGACATACCCTAGTGTGGGGTATCTTCCCAACACTCATTAGAACTGCAGAGGCCACACAGAAGAGTGGTAAAACATTTTCAACATTACTCGTATTTCATATGAAGCACAGCAAGTGCTTTAAAAATACTAAAGACCTTTTTACCACTCATGCTAAGGGTTTATTCAATTAAAATCAGTGTCTAGAACATACTCCTGTTTGGGGTATGTTCTCAACACTAATTAGAAATAAAGAAGCAACTCAGAAGAGTGATAAAACATCTTCAAAAATACTCTTATCTCTCATGGACCATAGCAACAAGATCTCCTTAGAAATACTGAAGACCCATTCAACACTTATCCTCATGCCGCGTACACACAACCAGAATTTTCGACGGACTAGGTCCGACGGTCTTCCCGACGGACTTTCAGCAGAGTTCCAACGGACTTTCCGAATGAACGGACTTGGCCACACACAATCACACCAAAGTCCGACGGATTTGAACCTGATGACGTACGACAGGACTAGAATAAGGAAGTTCATAGCCAGTAGCTAATAGCTGCCCTAGTGTCGGTTTTTGTCTGTCGGACTAGCATACAGACGAGCGGATTTTTCTATAGGAACTGGGCCCGGCGGAGTTCCGGTCTAAAAATTTGAAACATGTTCTATTTTTAAAGTCTGTCAGATTTTTGTACAGCAAAGGTCCGATGGAGCCCACACACAATCGAATTGTCCGACGGATTTGTTCCTTTGCTGTCGAAAAGTCCTGTCGTGTGTACGCGGCATAAGAGCTTACTAAAATCAAACTAGTGTCTGGAAGCTACTCCAGTGTGGGGTATGTTTCTATCACTCAGTAGATTGGAAGAAGCCACTCGAAAAAGTGGTAAAACCTCTTCAACATTACTAAACAAGTGACATTTCCAATGACTAAGTAATACTAGCTATACCATGACTTGGATAAATGAAAACCTTGAAACATCTACCAACAAGATTTCATCTCCTGACTCCACAGGTCTGCCCACCTTCAACTGGACAGAAGATCTCACTTGCAAAGTTGGTTTACAAATATTTTATGGAGAATTCAGTTGAAGGAGTGAGAGTCCAAGGGAGGAGAAGCAGAGCTGGGATCTGCTACTTAGAGATCTCTCTAGCAGAATCCTTTAGAGATAAAATAATCTGGTGGCTGATTTTATTTACTAGTACCTAGAAAACATGAAATATTATTTTTCTGTATTAACTCCAAAATGTGATGACTATACCGTTACACCCTGCAGCTACTTGGCACAAATGCTTTTTCTTACCTTATGTTGGAATATTGTCATCCGACATCCCAGAAATACTCTTGCAACCAAACAGTCCCATAGGTTTGTGCAGGGATCAGAGCCTTTTATTCCTGAAGGTTCTGTAAAGTGTTCCAGGCACAGTGACACTCCAGCAGACTGTCTGATCTCCGGGAAAGGACTAAGTCTACAACTTGCAGATGATGAAGTTTTCTCTGCTGCACTCCACTCCTATTCACTAGCACTTGCCAAGTTCTCTAATTTGAAGCAACTGCATCTTTTTAAAACAAGCTTGGTCCCTTGAGGAGACTGGTTCTCTTGTTTGGGAGTGAGCAATGTAGAGGGATCTCTCTTCTGTATATCCTCTAACAGTGTATCTGTCTTAATGGTGCTGCTCTCTACTTTGATCCATACAGTCATAGTGAATATCTCGCAGAGGGGATCTGCAGCTTTGGCTCCTATTCAGCTGAGGTCAGGAAGTCACCCTAGCAGCTGGGAGGGATTATGCAGTTAGATTTATGCAAGTCTAATATGTGGCCAGAATTATGGTTTCATTTATGTCACTTGTTCCTGTGTAATAAAAACTTTGAATTTCTAATAGAATTATACGCTCCATCATCTATTGAGCTGTTTAAAGAAAACTTTTACTAAGAGAAGTATGAAGGTTGCAATTGCTGGCATTCTGAAAATTGCTTGGCTGCCTCTTGCTTCAGTCATTTGAGTTAGTGACCCAGAACAAGTATGCAAAACATTAAAGGTGAATTCCAATTAAAAAGATAAATACAAGGATGAAATACTTAAATAGGAGCTGCTTTACCTGCCAAAGAATTTGTTTTTTTGTCTATCTGGTCCTGAAATTTACACAGCCCTACCAAACAGCACAAACCTTTGTGTCAGAGCAGAAGACCTGATTTTCTCTGCTGCAGTTAGGCTGCTTTCACAATGCTCCGCTGAAAAAATGCATAAGCGTTTTTGCAGCGTTTCAGATGAACTTCCAGTGCGTTTTTTGTGTGTCTATTACCCAGCATGCAAACAAAGACTTGGGGGGGAACACCCTAACTATGCACCACATTATAGATGGTGCTGCCATAAGACCATACAAACAGAACAAAAGATTATAGCATACATATATAAAAATGTAATTTAAATCCTACAAGGCTAATTAAAACACCTGTACATATTAATCAAATAAGCCAATATGGGTATTTAGTCACATCATATTCACGTCAAAGTACCCCATTTTCAGTGGGTCCTACATTATTCATAGAATGAAAGATCCCACGTCTCAACCATGGGAGAAATACACTTCTCTATATGGGAGAACTAAAAGGTGGACTATAACTCAGGTGGACCCTGATTAGAAGTACTGGTGGGGGATGATGGGGTGCTCCATCCCAAGGGACAAACAAAGACTTGGATGCACACCTTAACTATGCACCACATTAAAGATGGTGTTGCCATAAGACCATACAAACAAAACAAAAGATTATAGTGCACACATACAAAAATGTCATTTAAATCCGTTCATTTTATGAATAGTGTAGGACCCACTGAAAATGGGGTACTTTGATGCAGTAGTGGGCTTAAGCACTGTATGTCCATATGGTGCAACCAAATCCCCATATTTGCTTTTTTGCTTATTATGTTCAGGTGCATTAAATAGCCTTGTAGGATTTAAAATGACATTTTTGTATGTGTACGCTATAATCTTTTGTTCTATTACCCAGTATGCATCTTCCTCTGTGGGGCCTGCCACTGTGGCCCTGGTCTTTGGACAGGCCGGACCATGGCTCACTCTCCAGAAGTCATCCCAATAAAATATGTGGGGAAATCATGATTTTTTTATCCACTTGGGACTTCGTCTCTGAAAGGATTTCCATGCTACTCCCCTCCCAAGTGTTCAGCATCCATCCTTTCATGTCTAGGAGATCCTATGTTCAGAGAGCTGGCTTTTCAGGGTAATAACTGAAGTTTAGGCCTGGGATGTAACTCTTCATCCCCACTGGAATACACCGTTGAAGCAATTGGAACTGTTTGGGATATTAAACTGACCTAGTTGTTAGTATATGGTCAGTAGAGAGTTCATAGTTTCTAATGCCCCCTACACACGATCGGACATTGATCGGACATTCCGACAACAAAATCCATGGAAAATGTACGATGGAGCCGACACAAGTTCGGAATTTCCAACAAAAAGCTCCCATCGGAAAATCGACCGTGTGTAATGCCCCATTAGAGTAAAATCAACTAAGGACTGTTCTGGGATTGAAACGGACCTGTTTATTTGTTGGGGACTCATGGTCAGTAGGGAGTTTACAGGGTTTTTTTGTTCCACTAACCTTGCTCCAGGTTTGTTTTGGTTCAGCTCACCAATCTATGCATCATTAAAGCACCTTTTTTTCAGGTTTCTCCAGGAAGTCAACTCTCTCTACCCCCTTCTATATGTACTTTATGTATTCAGGTTTCTCCTGCTCAGGTCATGTATCCCCTTACTAGAGTTATGGAGTTGAAATTGTTATCGTGGAATGTTAGGGGACTCAATGATAAGTTCAAGAGGGCACTAATGTTCAAATATCTGAATCATCGCAGACCCCATATTATATTTTTACAAGAAACCCACTTGGTAGGTAATAAGATTTTGGCATTACGCAGATCATGGGTTCAGCAGGCCTTCCATGCTGTACTTTGATGCAGTAGTGGGCTTAAGCACTGTATGTCCATATGGTGCGACCAAATCCCCATATTTGCTTTTTTGCTTATTATGTTCAGGTGCATTAAATAGCCTTGTAGGATTTAAAATGACATTTTTGTATGTGTACGCTATAATCTTTTGTTCTATTACCCAGTATGCATCTTCCTCTGTGGGGCCTGCCACTGTGGCCCTGGTCTTTGGACAGGCCGGACCATGGCTCACTCTCCAGAAGTCATCCCAATAAAATATGTGGGGAAATCATGATTTTTTTATCCACTTGGGACTTCGTCTCTGAAAGGATTTCCATGCTACTCCCCTCCCAAGTGTTCAGCATCCATCCTTTCATGTCTAGGAGATCCTATGTTCAGAGAGCTGGCTTTTCAGGGTAATAACTGAAGTTTAGGCCTGGGATGTAACTCTTCATCCCCACTGGAATACACCGTTGAAGCAATTGGAACTGTTTGGGATATTAAACTGACCTAGTTGTTAGTATATGGTCAGTAGAGAGTTCATAGTTTCTAATGCCCCCTACACACGATCGGACATTGATCGGACATTCCGACAACAAAATCCATGGATTTTTTCCAACGGATTTTGTCTCAAACTTGTCTTGCATACACATGGTCACACAAAGTTGGTCAGAAATTGTGAACGTTAAGAACGCGGTGACGTACAACACATGCGACAAGCAGAGAAAAATTTCCAGTGCGGCTCTTCTACTTGATTCCGAGCATGCGTGGAACTTTGTGCATTGGAATTGTGTACACACAAACGGATTTTGTTGTCAGAAAATTTGAGATCCAGATCTCAAATTTTGTGTGACAGAAAATCCAATGGAAAATGTACGATGGAGCCGACACAAGTTCGGAATTTCCAACAAAAAGCTCCCATCGGAAAATCGACCGTGTGTAATGCCCCATTAGAGTAAAATCAACTAAGGACTGTTCTGGGATTGAAACGGACCTGTTTATTTGTTGGGGACTCATGGTCAGTAGGGAGTTTACAGGGTTTTTTTGTTCCACTAACCTTGCTCCAGGTTTGTTTTGGTTCAGCTCACCAATCTATGCATCATTAAAGCACCTTTTTTTCAGGTTTCTCCAGGAAGTCAACTCTCTCTACCCCCTTCTATATGTACTTTATGTATTCAGGTTTCTCCTGCTCAGGTCATGTATCCCCTTACTAGAGTTATGGAGTTGAAATTGTTATCGTGGAATGTTAGGGGACTCAATGATAAGTTCAAGAGGGCACTAATGTTCAAATATCTGAATCATCGCAGACCCCATATTATATTTTTACAAGAAACCCACTTGGTAGGTAATAAGATTTTGGCATTACGCAGATCATGGGTTCAGCAGGCCTTCCATGCTACCTATTCAGGTTATGCTAGGGGTGTGGCAGTCCTTTTCAACAAATCCCTAGCATATAAAGTGTTAAATCTCATTACTGACACACTGGGGAGATATTATTCTGTTACTGGAAATTAACGCTATGGTATTTGCCCTTGTCAATGTATATATACCCCCTCCTTTTAAATAGCAGGTCCTGTATATCATATATGATAAATTGGCATCTCTGACTTTCTCCCGGTTGTATATAGCTGGGGACTTTAATTCCGTTATGGATGTACAGCTTGATTCCTCCAATTCTTCCAGAGCTCATACTCCTGATTTATGCCACTGGGCTCAAACTTTAGACTATAGCGATATTTGGCGATGGAAACATCCGGGAATCAGGACCTACTCCTGTTTCTCTTCTACCCATAAATCAGGTACCCAGATTGACCTAGCCTTTGGTAATGCACTAGCATTAACCGCAATCAAAAGTGTATCCTATGTGCCTTCTGGCCTTTCCGACCATGCCCCTCTAGAACTGTGTATTGCTTTGAAGGATGCTAGGAGTTCCAGTTGTTGGTGGTTAGCGCCCAAATGGGTGCAGGACCTGAAGGTGGGAGAAATGGTTCCCCCAAAATTCATCAATATTGGGAAACGAATGAGGGGTTCACCTCCCAAATTATGGTATAGGAGGCCTTTAAGGCACATATTCGTGGTGAGTACATATCTGCCATTGTGTTAAAGAAATCAAATACATTTTATACCGCACTCTCAAATACTCAAATATATAAACAAAAAATGCAAAAAAAAATCATAACTGAAATTCATAAGAAATATATATAAAACACTAAAATAAATGTCCATATAATTTCCAAAGAAATTTGAAATCAAATTACTGTATATACTCGAGTATAAGCCGAGATTTTCAGTCCTTTTTTTAGGGCTGAAAGTCCCCTTCTCGGCTTATACTCGAGTCAGTGCCGTCTGCCTACATGAACAGCTTGTCATGTAGACAGACGGCACTGTTCAAAAGCCGCGCCGCCTCCTCCCGCCCTTCCGCGATAGGCGTACACTAATTTTCCCAGCAGTACAGTGTTCCGCCTATCACGGATGTCCTGTCATTCTCATCTCATGGACGAGGATGAGAGAATGTCCGTGATAGGCGGAACACTGCACACTGACTGCTGGGAAAACCGAGTGTTCCTCCTATCACGGACGAGGAGGAGGCGCGGCTTTCAAACCTGTAATGGCGCCTGGTGCCTCAGCATGTACGCTGATCGCCAGGACAACCGGACAGCGGCCCCCGAGGAACACGGAACAGCGGACACCGGACAGCGGCCCCCGAGGGACACGGGACACCGGCCCCCGAGGGACATGGGACACCGCATCGATCGGCACAGGTAGGCTGCACTGGGGACACGGGGGGTTGTATAGGACACAGGGGACATGCAGATGGGCATTTGCTGACACTCTTTTCCACTTACAGTAGCTGCTCCATTTCCCCCCCTCGGCTAATACACGGAAAGTTTCAACAATCCAATAGATTTCGTTCCACTTCACAATTGTGTCCCACTTGTTGGTGATTCTTCACAAAAAAATAAAATGTTATATCTTTATGTTTTGAAGTCTGAAATGTGGCAAAAGGTTGAAAAGTTTAAGGGGGTCGAATACTTTCGCAAGGCACTGTATAGGTATTTATTACCTCAGAGATCACAGTACATACCTTATGAATGCCTTAATTTGCCTTTCTCTCCAGAAGGAAGGATCCATCCTTGTTCAGGCATCATCCAGGGTCAGCATCTACTTCCTGGACCGAGATGAATGAATGAATGAATAACTTATATAGCGCTACAATGCGAACTGAATCGCCTCAAGGTGCTGGATCAAGGAAGAAACAATTTCAGAAAATCCTGGTGCCTGTGTAATTCTTGGCTCAGTGCTGGGACAAGGCCACCTAGACCCCAGGGCAAACATGCCAAACTGCCCCCCCCCATTATGTGTCAGCAAACCCCCCCCCCCCCCCCCAAAAAAATGGTCACCAATCTGCATGATTAGCCCCTAGGCATAAATCCCCCCCCAGCACAAATCTCTGCCCCCTCCATCCCCCAAATCCCCCCCAAAACAAATGCCTAGGACAAAAAAAAAACGCTCCAGCACAAAATACTCCACCCCTTAAATCTCCCTTCTGAGTACATATTCTCTCCCTCCCTACTCAAAATCCCCCTCCTAGCACAAATATCCCCCTATCCCCCTCCAACACAAACACCTCCTAATCATCCCTACTAGCACAACCCCCCCCCCCTGTTTACCATATCACCTCTTCTAGCACAAACCCCCCAAATCAACCCTCCTATCATAAATCCTCTCATCCCCCTCCCAACACAAATCCCCCTGAATCACCACTCCTAGCATACACACCCAAATTTCCCCTCCTAGAACAATTCTTACTCCCTGCTGCCCCCTCAGTTCCCTTTTGCAGTGCACCCCCACCTCACATGATACCACAGTGCCCGGGGGGCAGCTACCCCTTCTGCCCACCCCTTGTCCTGGCCCTGTTCTGGCTACGTTCACAAGTGGTCTGGCACAGATCTGCCCCTTCTGCAGCCTCTCACCTACATCATCTTAGTCTAGGCAAAATCAATTGCCTGGGGGTGAAGGTTTGCATTTTAATGTCTGCCTTTTTGAAAGAATATCCTGTTCCTGTGTATTGTGACATGTCAGGAATGTATTCATGCAGACATGTAAAGTTTCTGGAAGGTCCACTTTAGATATATGAGTCTAACGTAGTCTACCACACATTATCTTCATGATTTGTTCTCTGTATTCCTTTGAAAGTCTGGCCTGCTTCTGTCCCTTGAGGATTCAGTATGAACACTAATGGGCCAAAGTCAGACTCTTGACTGTGTGCATTCTCTGCCCTTGTCTAAACAAGTGATGTGATTTCTTTTGTAAAACATACCAGATTACAATGTTAGTGTTATTGCAGTGCTACGTCATGAATATTCAGGCAGAAACATTTTGCTTCAGTGAAATAAGACGCCAAAAAACGCTCAGTTAGTTTAATTGCTGTCCACTCATGAGACACATCAAGACAGCTTGTTGTCTGCTTGTGTCATTTCCTAGATGAGGCCACAATAAGAGAGAGTCAACGTACGAGAATAGAAACATTTTAAATGCCCTTGACATATGAACAGTTTGTAATGTGTGAGCGGTATGACATGTCCTGTATATCAGAGAATATATACAGTGCCACATAGTTTTGCTTTTAGGTCAAAAAGTTCAGTTTTGGTCTCATCTGACCAGAGCACCTTCTTCCACATGTTTGCTGTGTCCCCCACATGGCTTCTCTCAAACTGCAAATGGGACTTCTTATCCCTTTCTTTCAACTATGGCTTTCTTCTTGCCACTCTTCCATAAAGGCCAGATTTGCACGACTAATAGTTGTCCTGTGGACAGATTCTCCCACCTGAGCTGTGGATCTCTGCAGCTCCTCCAGAGTTACCATGGGCCTCTTGGCTGCTTCTCTAGTTAATGCTCTCCTTGCCCGGTCTGTCAGTTTAGGTGGACGGCCATGTCTTGGTAGGTTTGCAGTTGTACCATACTCCTTCCATTTTCAGATGATGGATTGAACATTGCTTCGTGAGATGTTCAAAGCTTGGGATATTTTTTTTATAACCTAACCCTGCATTAAACTTCTCCACAACTTTATCCCTGACCTGTCTGGTGTGTTCCTTGGCCTTCATGATACTGTTTGTTCACTGAGGTTCTCTAACAAACCTCTGAGGGCTTCACAGAACCACTGTATTTATACTGAGATTAAATTACACACAGGTGGACTCTATTTACTAAGTAGGGGACTTATGAGGGCAATTGGTTCCACTAGATTTTAGTTAGGGGTATCAGAGTAAAGGGGGCTGAATACCATTGCACGCCACACTTTTCACATATTTATTTTTAAAAAAAATTGAAAACCATTTATATTTTTCCTTCCACTTCCACTTCACTTCATGTGCCACTTTGTGTTGGTCTATCACATAAGTTCCCAATAAAATACATTTACATTTTTTGGTTGTAACATGACAAAATGTGGAAAATTTTTATACTTTTTCAAGGCACCGTATACAGTGCCTCTTCTATGGTGTGCAGGAGAGGAATCTGGCACAATCTGGCAATGATATGTTCATGTGCTTTGTTTTATATAGCAGTGGATGCAGCAACTTTGACGATACAGAGCAAGTCCTGGCTGTCATTTTGACATCTGGGAACTGCAGGGGGATCAGAAGCAGGGAGAATGAAACTAGGTGTATGACAAACATGCTATGTACATACTTAGATGAAGCAAAGACCAGAATAAGCTAACAAAGACCACAGGGCTTTTAATCTGCCACTGAAAGTGTCTGTGTTATGGTGGAGGTAAAACAGGCTCAACCGAAGTGCAGAGAAATTTAAGTGCAAATTGGTCTTCACCAGAGCCCCTGATGGTGGAAATGGGCCAGAAGCCCTAGCAGTTTACTTTGGTGTAACTGACACCAGATAGTAGTCACGTCCTTACAGGGGTGTAGGCAGGCAGCAAGCAAGAGAGTAGTCAGATCCAAGCAGAGGTCTAAGCAGGCAGTGAGCAAGAGAATGCCAGTTTCATCTGGGTCAGCAACAAGCAAGCAACTGGCAGGCAAGTACTATAGCTCTTTAGCTCTCAGGTAGCTGGCAATAAGACACAGCACTGGCCACTTTAAAGGTTGGTGCTTTAATACCTTTCCTGGTTAGAGGGCATTACTAGAGTACTTTCAGGGAGCTTTGGAAAACCTGGCAAAGTCCTGGCAATCATTTTAAATAGTAGGAGTTCTGGAAGACTGGCAAAGATTCTGAGAGTACCTTAAAGTGATTGTAAACCCTTAGATTGTAAAACAAACTATTCAGTTTAAAATAGAAATAAAAGGCACACCATTTGTGTATAGATATACAGAAACATTATAAATACACTTTTTCCTCCGTTTTACATTCCCTCTGTTCTGAGCTGCATAAGAGCTGGAGGAAGAGAAACAGCAACACACTGATATTCCCAGTGAATGGCTGTGCAGGGGGTGTGTTCCAGGATGAGTCTGATCATTGGAGGAGTTTCCAGCACAGCTGAACTGACAATGGTGTGCTCTCCTGCCTAGTGTGGTCAGTCTTTAACCACTTAAGGACCACCTCCTGCACATTTACGTCGGCAGAATGGCACGGCTGGGCACAACAACGTACAGGTACGTTGCTCTTTAACCACTTAAGCCCCGGACCAATTTGCAGCCAAAGGACCGGGCCCCTTTTTGCGATTAGGCACTGCGTTGCTTTAACTGACAATTGCGCGGTTGTGCAACGTGGCTCCCAAACAAAATTGGCGTCCTTTTTTTCCCACAAATAGAGCTTTCTTTTGGTGGTATTTGATCGCCCCTGCGGTTTTTATTTTTTTCGCTATAAACAAAAATAGAGTGACAATTTTGAAAAAAATGCAATATTTTTTACTTTTTGCTATAATAAATATCCCCAAAAAATATATAAAAAAAAATTTTTTTTCCCTCAGTTTAGGCTGATACGTATTCTTCTACATATTTTTGGCAAAAAAAATCGCAATTAGCGATTATTGATTGGTTTGCGCAAAAGTTATAGCGTTTACAAAATTAGGGATAGTTTTATAGCATTTTTATTAATTTATTTTTTTTACTAGTAATGGCGGCGATCAGTGATTTTTATTGTGACTGCGACATTATGGCGGACACATCGGACATTTTTGGGACCATTGTCATTTCTACAGAAATCAGTGCTATTTAAATGCACTGATTCCTATGTAAATGACAATGGCAGTGAAGGAGTTAACCACTAGGGGGCGGGGAGGGGTTATGTCTGTGAAGTGTTTTTTTTTACAGTAGGGGGCGTGGCTTTACGTCTGACATCACTGATCGGCTTTCCCGATGAGAGGGAACAGCCGATCAGTGACAGGCAGTGTAGGAAGCACAGGGAGAAGTTTGTTTACACAGATCTCTCCCCGTTCTTCTTCAGCTCTGTGACCCGATCGTGGGACACCAGTGGCGATCGGGTCCACTGGGCCCGCGGTCACGGAGCTCAGAACCGGGTCGCCAGCGCGCCGCCGGCGGGTCGCGAGCACGTGCCATTCTGCCGATGTATATGTGCAGGAGGCGGTCCTTAAGCGGCTAAAGAGCCCAGCTGTGGATTGCGTGATCCGATTGCGACCCGGTCCTGAGCTCCGTGACCGTGGCCGCGGGACCCGCGGACCCGATCGCCGATGGTGTCCCACATCGGGTCACAGAGCTGAAGAACGGGGAGAGGTAAGTGTAAATAAACCTCTCCCCGTGCTTCCTAGTGAGGCTGTCACTGATCGTCTGTTCCCTGTCATAGGGAAAGACGATCAGTGATGTCACACGCCAAGCCACGCCCCTACAGTAAAAAAAACACATAGGTCACACTTAACCCCTACACTGCCCCCTAGTGGTTAACCCCTTCACTGCCAGTGTCATTTACACAGGAATCAGTGCATTTAAATAGCACTGATTGCTGTATATGACAATGGTCCCAAAAATGTGTCAAAAATGTCTGATGTGTCCGCCATAATATCGCGGTCACAATAAAAATCGCTGATCGCCGCCATTACTAGTAAAAAAAAATAATTATTAATAAAAATGCTATAAAACTATCCCCTATTTTGTAAACGCTATAACTTTTGCGCAAACCAATCAATAATCGACTATTGCGATTTTTTACCAAAAATATGTAGAAGAATACGTATCGGCCTAAACTGAGGAAAAAAATGTATAAATTATATATTTTTTGGGGATATTTATTATAGCAAAAAGTATTGCATTTTTTTTCAAAATTGTCGCTCTATTTTTGTTTATAGCGCAAAAAATAAAACATGCAGAGGTGATAAAATACCAAAAGAAAGCTCTATTTGTGGGAAAAAAAGGACGCCAATTTTGTTTGGGAGCCACGTTGCACAACCGTGCAATTGTCAGTTAAAGAGACACCGTGCCGAATCGCAAAAAGGGGCCTGGTCCTTTAGCTGCAAATTGATACGGGGCTTAAGTGGTTAATAGGGTAGCAGAGAGCCTGACAGAATACCAGGCATTTCACACAAAAGGAAGCAATACAAAGAGAACAGGAGACTTGTTTCATACAAGCACATGGTAAAGCTGGCACATCAGGAATATGAAATGTTGGGTTTACATATTCTTTAACAGTCTGTATAGCCGAAAACTTTTTTTTTTTAATTTTAAGTACGGTTTGGGAGGGATTAAAACCCTTTTGGCTGGCTATACCTGTCCTGGCAATGCAACAGGAAATTAGAGGAATGCTCTCCAAAGTGAGGCTAACTTCCTTAGCCATGGAACATTACTCCTCACCTCTTGTTCTTGTGACAGCTGTAACATTTTTTATCTCCCATTAATAGTCATCTGGACAAAAAGGAGGGAATCTCCCCAGCAAGGACAGACAGCAAAGGGCAGAAAAAAACTGACAAGGGTTCGAACACTTCTTTAACCACTTCACCCCCGGACGATTTTACCCCCTTCCTTACCAGAGCACTTTTTGCGATTCGGCACTTCGTCGCTTTAACTGACAATTGCGCAGTCGTGCGACGTTGCACAAAAAACAAAATTGACGTCCTTTTTTTTTCCCACAAATAGAGCTTTCTTTTGGTGGTATTTGATCACCTCTGCGGTTTTTGTTTTTTGCGCTATAAACAAAAAAAGAGCGACAATTCTGAAAAAAAACACAATATTTTTTACTTTTTGCTATAATAAATATCGAATTTTTTTTTTAAAACAATTTTTTTACTCAGTTTCGGCTGATACGTATTCTTCTACATATTTTTGGTAAAAAAAAATCGCAAAGGGCGTATATAGATTGGTTTGCGCAAAAGTTATAGCGTCTACAAAATAGGGGATAGATTTTTTTTTTTTTTTTTACTAGTAATGGCGGTGAGCTGCAATTTTTTTTTTCGTGACTGCGACCTTGTGGCAGACACTTTGGACACTTTTAACACATTTTTGGGACCATTCACATTTACACAGCGATCGTTGCTATAAAATTGCAGTGATTACTGTGTAAATGTGACTGGCAGGGAAGGGGTTAACACTAGGGGGCACTGCAGGGGTTAATATGTTCCCTATGTGAGTGATTCTAACTGTGGGGGGAGGGGACTCACAAGGGGAGGAGACCGATCGGTGTTCCTCGGTACTGGGAACACACCATCGGTCTCCTCTCCACTGACAGGACGTGGAGCTGTGTGTTTACACACACAGCTCCACGGTCCTGCTGTTTTCCCGGGCAATCGTGGGTGCCCGGCGGACATCACGGCCGCCAGGCAAGCGCACCGGGTCCCGAGCGACGCCGCGGGCGGCGCACGCGCGCCCCCTAGGCGGCCGGGAATGGGAGGACGTCATATGACGTCCACCCAGGATGGGCGATCCACCTTGTGGACGTCATATGACTATGGGTGGGTAGTGAAGTGGTTAATGTATTCAAAACTAGAAAAAAAGGTTGGCTATACAGCCATGGCCAAAAGTTTTGAGAAATACATAAAAATGAACCTTCACAAAGTCTGCTGCCTCAGTTTTTATGATTACAATTTGCATTTACTCCAGAATGTTATGAAGAGTGCAGATGAATTGCAAATAATTGCAAAGCCCCTCATTGTCATGAAAATTTACTTAATTCCATAAAAAAAAACATTTCCACTGCATTTGTGAAGAAGGCTTCAGGGAACCCAAGAAAGTCCAGCAAGCGCCAGGGCATTTGATTCAGCTGCGGGATCGGTGGCACCACCAGTGCAGAGCTTGCTCAAGAATGGCAGCAGGCAGGTGTGAGGGCATCTGCACGCACAGTGAGGCAAAGACTTTTGGAGGATGGCCTGGTGTCAAGAAGGGCAGCAAAAAAGCAACTTCTCTACAGGAAAAACATTAGGGACAGAATTATATTCTGCAAAAGGTACAGGGATTGGACTGCTGAGGACTGGGATGAATGGGGCATCCGGAGAAGAAAAGGTGAGCTCTACCAATCCAACAGTAAAGCATCCTGAGACCCTTCATATGTGGGGTTGCTCCTCAGCCAAGAAAGTGGGCTCACTCACAATTTTGCTAAAGAACACAGCCATGAATAAAGAACATCCTCCGAGGGCAACTTCTCCCAACCATCCAAGAACAGTTTGGTGACAAACAATTCCTTTTCCAGCATGATGGAGCATCTTGCCATAAGGCAAAAGTAATAATTAAGTGGCTTGGGGAACAAGACATTGAAATTTTGGGCCCATGGCCAGGAAACTCTCCAGACCTTAATCCCATTGAGAACTTGTGGTCAATCCACAAGAGGCGGGTGAACAAAAAAAAACCCACAAGTTCTGACAGACTCCAAACACCGATTATGCAAGAATGGGCTGCCATCAGTCAGGATGTGACCCAGAAGTTGATAGACAGCATGCCAGGGCAAATTGCAGAGGTCTTGAAAAAGAAGGGTCAACACTACACAATGCAGAGGATTAACCCCTTAAGTTCCACAGTGAGTATAACAAGCATGCTATGCTGCATATACAGACTGATTTTAATGTTGTGGGTTTAGTAACACTTTAAGACAACTTTTGTAATGACATGGATATGCTGAAGCTTATATGAGTTTTCAGTGGTTGGGTTTAAACTTACTTTAACAACTTCTTGACCAGTACTGTGGCAGGTGTGCTCTCCTGCACAAATCGCCGTCATTGTACATCGGGAGCGTACATGACAATCTGTGGGAATAAGTAGAGTGAGATTGTCTGTTCCAAGTGATTAGGAACAGCGATCTCTCTCTAATCCCAGTCAGTCCCCTCCCCCCACAGTCAGAAACACCTCCCTAGGAAACACTTAACCCTCTGATCGCCCCCTGATGTAAACCCCTTTCCTGCCAGTGTCATTTTTACAGTATCAGTGCATTTTTATAACACTTATCGCTGTATAAATGGGACTGGTCCCAAATAAAGTGTCCGATCTGTCGGCCGCAATGCTGCAGTCCCACAGATCACCACCATTACAAGTAAAAAAAAATAATAAAAATGCCATAAATCTATCCCTAATCTTGTAGATGAGATAACTTTTGCGCAAACCAATTAATATACGCTTATTGCGATTTTTTTGTACCAGAAATATATAGAAGAGTACATATTGGTTTAAACTGAGGAAGAAATTTGTTTTCTTACATTTTTTGGGGGGATATTTATTATAGCAAAAAGTCAAAAATTTTGTTTGTTTTTTTATAAATTAACGCTCTTTTTTTGTTTATAGCGCAAAAAATAAAATCCGCAGAGGTGATCAAATACCACCAAAAAAAAGCTCTAGAACATCTATTTAGTTTGGGTAAAATGTGGCACGACTGCGCAACTGTCAGTTAAAGCGACGCAGTGCTGTATTTCAAAAAAATGGCCTGGTCATGAAGTTGGTAAATCCTTCTGGGGCTGAAGTGGTTAAATATATTCTGTTATACTGATTTGGGCAGTTTGGTACTTTCTTTCCATCTTGTGGACATAAGGTTTTTTTTTTTTTGAAAATTCTTTTTATTGAGTTTTACACTTGAAGATACAAAACAGAGCCTATTGGGCATACCCAAGCTCAGCACGTACCATTGCAAAAAAACAAACTATATCAAAAAATACAACCTTAACAGCAGTGCCACTATTGGCACTTGGACAAAACTACATGCTCCATAAACAGGTGAAATTGTTGGTATATTATAGGTATCAGCTACTCAGGGATAGCATTAAGCAAAAGTAACAAGATGGAAAAAGTCTGATCGGATTATGTTGTGGGAAAATCCGATTGTCTGGGCTGTAGCGGGCAAAATTTGAGAGCAGGATCTAAAATTTTCTGACAACAAAATCTGATCTGTTTTTTTCCAATCGTGTGTAGAGAATTCCGACACACAAAGTGCCATGCATGCTCAGAAGAAATTTGGAGAAGAAAGCTATTGGCTACTGGCCTCTACGTAGTCCCGTCATACATGTTGTGCGTCACCTCGTTCGGAACGATCGGATTTTCCAACAACTTTGTCCGACCGTGTGTGTGCAACACAAGTTTCGGACAAAATCCGTCGGAAAAAATCTGACGGATTTTGTGGTCGGAATGTGTACGGGGCATTAGACATGCGGATTAGGTGTGGGTTCACCTATACACATATGTTCACCTGGTTTTGTTACGTAGTCTACTAGTTCGGAGGTTCCGGGTCAGCGTTAGTAGACAGGTCCTCAACCCAAATTTGTCCCAAACCTTGTGGAACTTTTTAGGGCATCCTCACGATAAATAGGTGTCCTTGTACAGTGGTAAATTAGTGTTAACTAATTTTTTCCACAAGGTTAAAGTTGGGGCAGATGGAGATTTCCATTGGAGAAGAATACTTTTCCTTGCATAGAATAATAGTAATCCTGTCAGAGTCCTGGAGGCCCTAAGATGAGCCAGAGTATCCACCTGACCCAACAAACAAACTTCCACAGTTCGGGCACCTGGATAGTGGTTACAGAGAGTATTCGTCCCCCTTTGGGGGTGCACTCACCAGAGATATCTGATAAATACGCCTGTAATTACAATCACGACCACTCCAGGTATACAGAATTATAAGACTGTTGTCATCCTCCTCAGCAACGCCACCTTCTCCAAAATCATCATACAAATTCTCCTTATTCCATCATTACTCCTCCAATCAGTGTAAGCATATGTCATAGGAAAGAAATTTGCCACATAGCGTGATACTGCTTTAAAAAGATCTATTTATTCAAACGCTTTCCCCAGTACAAACCCCCCTGTTAATACAGCGTACCAGAAATTAAAAAATGTTAGGCACATGTAAACCTGTGTGCTGGGTATGATGCTTCTTTCCCCGCCGGATCTCCGATGGAATTAGTTCCGCTGTACGATACAGCGGCGCTCTTCCTGGTTTCCGTTGGTGGAGCGCACCGTGAACCGCACACGCTCTGACGTCACTTCCGTGTCGACTTACGCCCTGACGCGTTTCGTCATATCCGACTTCGTCTCGAGGGCGTAGGTCGACATCCGGAAGTGTACATTTTATACTGAGCGGCAGATCGCTCAGCCAATCGCAGGGCGCCCACTGTTCAGCGCACCGAAGTCCTGTATTTTCGCCGCTGGAGGTCCAATGTAGACACCTCTATATTATGAGCGGGCGCTCATAATATAGAGGTGTCTACATTGGACCTCCAGCGGCGAAAATACAGGACTTCGGTGCGCTGAACAGTGGGCGCCCTGCGATTGGCTGAGCGATCTGCCGCTCAGTATAAAATGTACACTTCCGGATGTCGACCTACGCCCTCGAGACGAAGTCGGATATGATGAAACGCGTCAGGGCGTAAGTCGACACGGAAGTGACGTCAGAGCGTGTGCGGTTCACGGTGCGTTCCACCAACGGAAACCAGGAAGAGCGCCGCTGTATCGTACAGCGGAACTAATTCCATCGGAGATCCGGCGGGGAAAGAAGCATCATACCCAGCACACAGGTTTACATGTGCCTAACATTTTTTAATTTCTGGTACGCTGTATTAACAGGGGGGTTTGTACTGGGGAAAGCGTTTGAATAAATAGATCTTTTTAAAGCAGTATCACGCTATGTGGCAAATTTCTTTCCTATGACATATGCTTACACTGATTGGAGGAGTAATGATGGAATAAGGAGAATTTGTATGATGATTTTGGAGAAGGTGGCGTTGCTGAGGAGGATGACAACAGTCTTATAATTCTGTATACCTGGAGTGGTCGTGATTGTAATTACAGGCGTATTTATCAGATATCTCTGGTGAGTGCACCCCCAAAGGGGGACGAATACCACTTTTTGGTGATATCACTGGTGGATGGTGTAAAAGTGGCAACTCAACTATCATACAGAATCATTTTACCCCATGGTCGTTTCACTATTGAAAATTCACTCACCTCATTCTTCAATATAATCCTTGGTCTACTCAGTCACATTTATGGACACTGGATATTGATCTCTTTATTCACATATTTATGGACGTGGACTGTTTTATTATCTATTTATTTATTTATCATCAATTTTATATATATATTTTAAACATTTATATTTATATATATATATATATCTATTTATTGAGCGATATTCATCTATTTAATGTATTTATCTAATTTATTTATTCACGTATATTTAATTTATTTATCTAATTTATTTATTCACGTATATTTTCATCCATTCAGGTGTCTATTATTCATTTAATGCACAAAGGAATTATTTATTTATTTATTTAATTCTCACAGGACTATTAGTCCAAATAGAAGCGCTGCTACAATTTTGCAGGAAACACCATTAAGAACTTGTGGTCAATCCACAAGAGGCGGGTGAACAAAAAAAAAACCACAAGTTCTGACAGACTCCAAACACTGATTATGCAAGAATGGGCTGCCATCAGTCAGGATGTGACCCAGAAGTTGATAGACAGCATGCAGGGGAAAATGGCAGAGGTCTTGAAAAAGAAGGGTCAACACTACACAATGCAGAGGATTAACCCCTTAAGTTCCACAGTGAGTATAACAAGCATGCTATGCTGCATATACAGACTGATTTTAATGTTGTGGGTTTAGTAACACTTTAAGACAACTTTTGTAATGACATGGATATGCTGAAGCTTATATGAGTTTTCAGTGGTTGGGTTTAAACTTACTTTAACAACTTCTTGACCAGTACTGTGGCAGGTGTGCTCTCCTGCACAAATCGCCGTCATTGTACATCGGGAGCGTACATGACAATCTGTGGGAATAAGTAGAGTGAGATTGTCTGTTCCTAGTGATTAGGAACAGCGATCTCTCTCTAATCCCAGTCAGTCCCCTCCCCCCACAGTCAGAAACACCTCCCTAGGAAACACTTAACCCTCTGATCGCCCCCTGATGTAAACCCTATTCCTGCCAGTGTCATTTTTACAGTAATCAGTGCATTTTTATAACACTTATCGCTGTATAAATGGGACTGGTCCCAAATAAAGTGTCCGATCTGTCGGCCGCAATGCTGCAGTCCCACAGATCACCACCATTACAAGTAAAAAAAAATAATAAAAATGCCATAAATCTATCCCTAATCTTGTAGATGAGATAACTTTTGCGCAAACCAATTAATATACGCTTATTGCGATTTTTTTGTACCAGAAATATATAGAAGAGTACATATTGGTTTAAACTGAGGAAGAAATTAGTTTTCTTACATTTTTTGGGGGGGTTATTTATTATAGCAAAAAGTCAAAAATATTGTTTGTTTTTTTTTATAAATTAACGCTCTTTTTTTGTTTATAGCGCAAAAAATAAAAAACGCAGAGGTGATCAAATACCACCACCAAAAAAAAGCTCTAGAACATCTATTTAGTTGGGGTAAAATGTGGCACGACTGCGCAACTGTCAGTTAAAGCGACGCAGTGCTGTATTTCAAAAAATGGCCTGGTCATGAAGTTGGTAAATCCTTCTGGGGCTGAAGTGGTTAAATATATTCTGTTATACTGATTTGGGCAGTTTGGTACTTTCTTTCCATCTTGTGGACATAAGGTTTTTTTTTTTTTGAAAATTCTTTTTATTGAGTTTTACACTTGAAGATACAAAACAGAGCCTATTGGGCATACCCAAGCTCAGCACGTACCATTGCAAAAAAACAAACTATATCAAAAAATACAACCTTAACAGCAGTGCCACTATTGGCACTTGGACAAAACTACATGCTCCATAAACAGGTGAAATTGTTGGTATATTATAGGTATCAGCTACTCAGGGATAGCATTAAGCAAAAGTAACAAGATGGAAAAAGTCTGATCGGATTATGTTGTGGGAAAATCCGATTGTGTGTGGGCTGTAGCGGGCAAAATTTGAGAGCAGGATCTAAAATTTTCTGACAACAAAATCTGATCTGTTTTTTTCCAATCGTGTGTAGAGAATTCCGACACACAAAGTGCCATGCATGCTCAGAAGAAATTTGGAGAAGAAAGCTATTGGCTACTGGCCTCTACGTAGTCCCGTCATACATGTTGTGCGTCACCTCGTTCGGAACGATCGGATTTTCCAACAACTTTGTCCGACCGTGTGTGTGCAACACAAGTTTCGGAAAAAATCTGACGGATTTTGTGGTCGGAATGTGTACGGGGCATTAGACATGCGGATTAGGTGTGGGTTCACCTATACACATATGTTCACCTGGTTTTGTTACGTAGTCTACTAGTTCGGAGGTTCCGGGTCAGCGTTAGTAGACAGGTCCTCAACCCAAATTTGTCCCAAACCTTGTGGAACTTTTTAGGGCATCCTCACGATAAATAGGTGTCCTTGTACAGTGGTAAATTAGTGTTAACTAATTTTTTCCACAAGGTTAAAGTTGGGGCAGATGGAGATTTCCATTGGAGAAGAATACTTTTCCTTGCATAGAATAATAGTAATCCTGTCAGAGTCCTGGAGGCCCTAAGATGAGCCAGAGTATCCACCTGACCCAACAAACAAACTTCCACAGTTCGGGCACCTGGATAGTGGTTACAGAGAGTATTACTGAGACTACCGCTTCCCAAAAAGTTTGGATATGAGGACACTGCCAAAAAATGTGGATAAAGTCTGCTGAGTCCGCTGAGCACCGCCAGCACTCTGCAGGAACAGAGAGGAATATCCAGTGTAAACAGGTAGGCGTGAGGTAGATCCTGTGTAGGAGTTTGTATTGAATCAATCTGTCCCTAGCACAGAGCAGCTGTAGAAAGGCACATCCCCACATCTCCTCCCAATCTTCATCATCTAGGCTAGAAACATCCAGTGCTCATTTAGATTTAAGCGTTTCCAATCCCCAGTGGACAGAGGGAGACATGGTCTTATAAATATTGGAAAGAGGTTTAGTGAGGGTATCATCTCTAAGTACATCCTCTAGGGTCGAGGTATAGAAGGCTACTGGTTGCTGTTTAAATTTCATTTGAAAGGCATGTCTCAATTGTAGATATCTGGGGGGGGGGCGTGGCGACCGAGCTCCGAGATGGCGGCGTGATCCGGAGCTCCGCTCGCCCACAGAGAGCGATCGTCAGCGGACACATATAAACGGCGGGGAGACGTCCCCAATTAGAAGGTACTTACCTACATTCTCCGGGGGCACATTCGGGTGATGGCCAGACACCGTAAAAATCCCCAGCAGCCGCAGAAAATGTCGGGATACTATGCCGCAAACGGCGCGTCTCAAAATGGCGGCGGCGGGGGAGAAGCTAATACCTCATGGAGCTCGCAGGCACAAGCGGCAGACGCTAAAGACCCCCAAACACCTCATACTCCTCCTCAAAGGGGCCACAGTGACTCCTCCTCTGGGCCTACAACCCCCACAACCCGGAGCCCGGTCAAATCTAAGCCGAGGAGGGAATCCCCTTACAGGCCACAACAGCCTCTGGAGATGGAGGTAAGCAGAGAAACCATGGCGGCGGCCTTCCCTCACGCTCAGGCAGGAGACCCAATTGCAGACTTCCCCACGGATAACAAGCCAGTGTCAGACACAGTTCTAAAGGACATGTTGCTGTCATTACGTTCGTCCTTACAGGCTGATGTAGTCAGGGAGCTTGCTGTATGTAGGAGAGATGTTGATTCACTGGGCATGAGAGTGGATAGAGTGGAAAATAAAATGGAGGAATTTACCTCATCATACAATGTAATGGTGGACTCTAATAATGCTCAAGGGACTGAAATCGGATGGATAAAAGACAAATTAGCAGACCTCGAGGACCGCTCTAGGAGAAACAATTTAAAACTAAGAGGGGTACCCCGAAGATATACCCCCAAATCAATTACTAGCTTATGCGCAAGCCCTTTTCTCCACCATATTACCTCAAGCGTCCACTCAAGACTTACTTATTGACAGGATTCACAGAATCCCTAAGCCCTCTTTCCTTCCTGCTGAAATACCTAGAGATGTATTATTACGGGTACATTATTTTAATGTAAAAGACCAAATTCTACAGACCTACAGGAGACTAGAAAATGTCCCTTCACAATTTGCCAATGTACGACTGTTACCAGACTTGTCAAGGCACACATTGCAACGCCGACGCAATCTTCTTACTGTGACAAAAGCATTAAGAAACCACAATATTCCTCATAAATGGAAATACCCTGCTACCTTGTCCATCACCTACAATGGTACTAATGCAATGATATCCTCTTTAGATGATGGCTTGAAAATGCTCCGCACATGGAATATTCTGCCCGCCATGGAACCCCAATATGCCAATCAAGCTGGGCCTTCTGCTATACAAAAAGAATGGCAGGTAGTATCTAGAAGCAGACCTACCAAATAACCCGCCGGTGAAATCTAACTAATCTGTGATTGTCTCTAAGGGAGAGTTATACAATCTCTTCTCTTCCCCCCTATTTACCATCAGCAGTTATAACTGCTCTTGGATCAGTTTATGGATCCATTTCTTATGTTTTGCATATGTGTTTTAATATTTTTTCTTTCCTCCCTTTTAAGTTCTTTTTTTGATATGCACGATCCGAACTACCTCATCAACTGGATGTCTTTTCCATGGGATGCTCTATACAAAATACATAGTGCCTTCTTGATCGCAGTGAGTTTTATTATTCTTTTTTCCATCTCAGTACCACATAATTTTTTCATGCTTAATCCATGACGATATCCTGTTTGTCTATTAATGCACATGGACTTAATCATCCAACCAAACGTTTCTCTCTATGGAAGGAGGCTTACAACCATAGAGCTGATATTCTTTGTGTTCAAGAAACGCACTTTCAAACTGACAAAAACCCACAATGTTCTCACAAAGACTACCCACATATCTATTTGGCTTGCAACCCAAGGAAAAAAGCTGGTGGGGTCCTCTTAGCGATTAAGAACACTCTCTCATTTCAGCAAAAGGACTCCTTCATAGATACTGAGGGCAGGTTTATTATTTTAACAGGTGACATTAATTCTCAACCATTTACTTTAGTTACCCTATACGCCCCAAATAGACATCAACTGCGCTTCTTTAAAAAAGTTTTACGCAAGATTGATTCTTTAAAATATGGCAAAGTACTTATCTGTGGAGATTTCAACACCACTTCGGATCCCAAAGTGGACACATCTTCGGTAAAATCTAACCAGTCACCAGCGCTTCAAGAGGTTCTACACAGTGAAGAACTATTTGATGCCTGGAGGTGTCTCCACGCGAATGAACGAGACTTCACTTTTTTTTCTAATAGACACAAATCCTATTCTCGTATTGATATGTTTCTCACTGATAGAATGTTATTGCAAGATATTGATGTGGCTACTATACATGACATTACGTGGTCTGACCACGCAGCAATATCGATACGTATAGTAGAGAGGGGTGTCTCCTCTTCACCTCCCATATGGCGTTGTAATAATAGGCTGATTCAGGAATCTTCCTCAAGTAAAATATTGTCGCAACACCTTACAAATTTTTTCCAAGATAATTTTGGCTCAGTTACCGACCCCCATATTTTATGGAACTCCCATAAAGCATATATGAGGGGAATATTCATACAAATGGGCGCCAGATTAAAAAAACAAAGATCTCAGCAACTATCTAATATTCTTGCTGATATTAAAAACTTTGAATCTCAGAATAAATTGGCATCTACCACATTAATATCGGATAAACTGACCTCTCTTAGAGAACAACTTAGAACACTTCTTTCCCAACAGTTTGATAAACACCTTAGACGTTTAAAATTAAATCATTATAATAATGCTAACAAACCCGGTAGGCACCTTGCCAATAGGTTAAAAGCTGCAAATGCCAAAACACGGATCGCTTTTCTTAGACATACTACCCTATCCCATAAAATTATTCACCCAAGAGAAATAGCTAACCAATTTGCAGAATACTATAGTTCCCTTTACAATTTGAAAGATGACCCGCATACACATCAACCAACAGAAGAAGCTATCCAGTCATTTCTGCATAATCTACAATTGCCATGTCTTTCTACACAACACCTAGACACTTTAAATGCACCATTCACAATCCGAGAAATTGAAAAAACCATTGATTCACTTCCAATTGGTAAATCCCCAGGCCCTGACGGGTTTTCTAATGAATATATCAAAACATTCAAACACATTATATCACCACATCTGGTTAATTCTTTTAATACAGCTGCTGAGTCTGCCAACTTCCCCCCTGATATGCTAAAAGCCTTCATTATTACACTACCTAAACCGGGTAAAGACCCAGATACTCCGGCCAACTTTAGACCGATATCCCTCTTGAATTGTGACACTAAGGTATATGCCAAATCATTAGCCATTCGCCTATCACATATCATTCCTTCCCTTATTAAAAACGACCAGATGGGATTCGTGAAGGGGAGACAAACTTCTGATGCAACTAGAAGAATTGTGAATATTTTACATTATGCTAAATTGCATAGAACGCCTTCTCTGCTGTTATCTATTGACGCAGAGAAGGCGTTCGATAGGGTCCACTGGAGATACATGCGCATGACCTTAGAAAAATTCGGTTTTCAAGGACGTATTTTGCAAGCTATTATGGCGCTCTATTCATGCCCTACAGCTCAGGTGTACACAAATAACACTTTATCTAATATGTTTAGTATTGGCAATGGAACTAGACAGGGTTGCCCTCTGTCTCCTTCCATTTTTAATTTAATGATTGAACCTCTGGCTGAAAAAATTAGGACGCACCCTTCAATCAGGGGTTTCCGGTTTGGCACACAGGAACATACTATTAATCTGTTTGCAGATGACATTATACTACTAATGACTGATCCACTTATTTCTTTACCTGAAGCTCATACTGTTCTTCAGGCGTTTGGTAAAGTTTCTTATTATAAGATAAATTTTTCCAAATCTTTGATACTTGATATAAATATTAAGTCCAAACAGAAACTTGATCTTCAGGCTTGGTTTCCATATACGTGGAATAACAGTGGTGTGCCTTATCTGGGGATTATCCTGAAGCCCAAGATTTCTGACCTTGCAAGGGCTAATATGATTCCACTTATTGCCAAACTGGAAGCTCAACTGAAATCTTTTTCGATGAAAGAGGTGTCCTGGTATGGAAGGATAGCGGCATACAAAATGTTGATTTTGCCTCAAATTCTGTATACTTTTCGATCTTTACCGATCCATATTCCTCAACATTTTCTCTCCAAATTAGCTAACATGGGAAGGAAATATATATGGAACGGCAAAAAAGCTAGGTGTTCCAGATGCAACCTTACTTCTCACAAAAAAGTTGGTGGGGCTGGCTTGGTAGATATACATGATTATTACTGGGCTGTTCGGTTAGACCAAATCAAACACTGGTTCCAGACTGTCAATGCACCTGCATGGGTGTCTATGGAAAATTCAATAGTACCCTTACAGGAAGCTTCTACTTTTTTACTTACAGATAGTTGGCTTAAATGGGATTTAAAAACTTTAGCCCCCACTATTAACATTTCTTTGAAAGCATGGAGGCATATAATGGATAGTGTTCATAGAGAAAACAATGATGCTCCCTATGATGTGCCTCTATATATACTTGAGAGATACCTTCCATCACTTATGGTTGATGACTTGGTCACTAAAGGAATTACTACAGCATCA
>CM053026.1:580622809-580647918 GCA_028564925.1 Lithobates sylvaticus | reverse complement strand
GGGGTTCCTAGCACCAAGTGACCCCGAGATACAGGGCCCCAAAGTCGGTCAACTGTGTCCATCTGCAGAAATGTCATTTCGGGACCCTTTGGGTCCACAGACCCCAAATTTTCGCTGCCGCTAGGGGGCATCTAGGAACCCTTAACTACCGAGTTTGAAGTTTGGGGGACCTATGGCTGCAAATGGGCACAGTGAGGCATGCAAATGGGCACAGGGAGGCATGCAAATGGGTACAGTGAGGCTGCAAATGGGCATTGTTGACCCTCTTTTCCACTTACAGTAGCTGCGCATTTCTCACCTTAGGCTTATACTAGAGTCAATACGTTTTCACAGTTGTTTATGGTAAAATTAGGTTGCTCTCTCGTCTCCCTCTTTTCCTGCGGCCTGCCAGGTTGCGTGCTCGGATAAAGGGTCTGGTATGTTTTTTTTTTTTAATTTGGCGTGGAGTTCCCCTTAAAATCCATACCAGACCTGAAGGGCCTGGTAATTGAATTTGGCGGGAACCCCACGCATTTTTTTAATCAATGACTTTCAATGACTGTTCTCTGTATTACGGGGAGCCGACAATTCATTATAGCCGCGAGTGCTTTTAAATTACTTTTTTTCCTGCAGAAATTACACTTTGTGCAGGGACAGTTCTAAGCACGGGAAACATGCACCCCTTTACAGGCATACTATACACATCCCCAATTGTTACGGAAATTAATCACCGTCTTAGACCGTCCTCGGAGATCAAGATAATATTTAATTGCATATGCAAGAGAAATGAGTTACATTACATTTGCAGGTAAGCATGGGTCATTTCTGATTTAACATTGTATAGTCTCCCTCTTTTATATCCCTAGACACCCCCACTTCCTCACAGAATGTTCCAGTCACATGTATTCTTACTTTATTCTGGACAATGACAGGAAAAGTGGTGATATCCTTTAACAGACTTACACATTCACAACTGTTTATACAGGATACTGACTTTTGGGAAGACTCTTTTTGCAACGTCATGTATTTTCAATTTATGCAAGTCTAAGCACTTAAGCTACAAAAGCATATAGAGTTACATGAAACATATATTTCTAAGCATTTTAAACTTAATGAAGATAAAGCTATATTAATATGCATATTCAAAATTGACATTTAAAGGTATAATACTCAATTTCCCTGACATATCCCTCCTCTTATACTTAATAATGTCAATAATTCAAATATCCAGGTTCTTTGTTTTACCAGGTATTATCATTTAGACAGATGAGTCTTTTGAAAGGACTGTAAATTCATCTTCATCAGGTTCCGGGTATAGTTCAGTGTTCTGAAAAAGCATAGTCTTAGTTAAAGATGTGTCAATCAGTCTTTGAAGAATTCCCCTAATACAGGGAATGCAGCAACATCCCCACAGCATAAGGACCGTGGCTGCCATGACAACAGAGATGAACAAACTCTTTGCAAGATCACCCCATTTACCAAACCATTTTTCAAAGAGTCCTGTTAGGGGGTTCTCTACACCAGAGTTCTCAGTTAGTTCCTGGGATAACATTTGTAGGCCTTGCAAAGCCTTGGTGATACTTCCATCAGGTGCCGTATTGTTTGGAATAAAAGTGCAGCAGAAGGTGCCGAACATTTTGCATACCCCGCCCCTTTCTGCCAGCAACATATCCAACGCTATACGGTTCTGCCACGCTGTCAAAGAGGTGGCGTCCAATTGTGCTGCTATGCCTTTGATAGCATCTCTGGTGTAATTCACAAACCTCTGCTGGTTGTAGTAGATGTAGTTTATCCAGTCAACGTTTTTATTGGGCTGGACCCATATGAAGAGTGAGGTGAGTCCTGCTGTAATTTGATTCTGCGCTTTAAATTCATCTGGAACTCCTCGTGGAACACCTATTAAGTCTATATACACCTGGTTGTCAAATGATCCTGGACACTTAAGTCACTTAAAATAGTGTTTACCTGGTAGTCTCATGAATTTGTTAGTCATAGGAACAATATAAAAACGGGAAACAACTAGCGGGTAAGGGCACAACTACCCTCCCATCTAGGTGGCAGTCTGGGCCTTAGTTTCTTGTCCCCACACAGCCACCAAACATCAGCCAGTTACTGTTTTTGTTCCTGAAACCATTTTAATTGGTACCTAATGTCTGTAGTTGATGTTGTAGTTACACAGTATTCAGGAAATAGAGTGCCAACCTTTGTACCATCCTATCTTTGTTAGAGAAACAAGTAAAATTTCCTAGTAGTGCTTGTACTGAATACTTTGCATTTTAGTCTTAGGGTAGCTCTTTTTCTCATTTACACATTCTGACCCAGTAATATTTTCTAAAACAGTCTTATTATACAAGTCAAGTTTATTTCCTCTTCAGGGAGTAGGAAAGGTGGTTAGTTGTGGTCTTGGGTTTGAGCAAAAAATACAATCACTTAACCCCTTTGCTTGGGTTATGTATCTGACCCATTCTATCCATTCATATTTGTCTCCAAATCCTGTTTCTATACTTAATTTTTCCTTGTAGGTAAAATCTGTTTTAAACAAGGAAGGACTAAGTTGAAACGGAGTTGGCTCTGGGGCTGGGGTGTTCTGACCAGGGGTTATAACCTAAATAGTGATTCTCCCTAGTAGGTCAGATATTGTACCATATATCAATTTGTTGTTTTGTTTAGTTTACAAAAATGGGATCCATTGTTACTGTAAATCACATTTTTTTCAATTCAATAAAATCCATGCATATTGTGTGAAAGGGATAAGGGGGTTGCAGGAAATGACCCCTTAAGGGTCTTGGGGCACCTTGTGCATGGTATCTGTTACAAATCGGACATGTGAGACAAAATCTTTAGAGTAGTTTTGTAAACCCATATGTTGTGTACACCAATGTACCACCCCTCCTTTTGAGGTATGGGCCTGCCCATGACTCAATAACACAGCATACCTGAATAGTGATGTAGATAAGTTGGGTTTACCTTCTATACATGTGTATATACCATTGACCAGTGTTGACCCTATAGATAACCACTTTTTATTTGCACCTGCTGGTGATGTTGTTCTGTTCTGATAACCATGTTCCATCAATAGCTTTCCATACCTCATCATTTACTTGGAGATCTGTATAGCATATATATGTTATTTGCTGTCCTTCAGCAGCTTCCTTTGCTGTCTTGTCTGCTAATGCATTCCCTAGGGCAATCGGCTCTGCTTCCTTTAGTGGCGGCTCCGTTGTTCTAGCTGATGCTCGGAGATGGCTGGTCGGGAACCCGCGATCAGGGCTTGCCGACCCGCCATCTCAGAGCAAGACGTGGCGGGCCACCTTGGATGGTGCCGCGGGCCACAGGTTGGGCACACCTGCAATAATACATTCATAATCCTCCAAGTATTAAAAAATGTCCCATAATTCTTCAAAATACAAATAAACATATAATAATATCAATGTCTCCTATAAATAAACATATAATACTGGAAAAGTCTACAATTTCTGGGAAAATTGTGTGAAGTGTTCTTGCCTCCACCTACTGGAATGGGCAGAATAACTGGGTGGAGTGGCTTGAGTAACTGTTGTGTGGTTGGAGTGGCTGGAGTAACTGTGAAAAGTGTTAAATTAGCTGAAAGTGCTGAACATTTTTTTCAAAAAGTATTATTATTTTTTTTCCAAAAAAGATTTATTTATTTTTTTAATGTACAGCAAACACTGTACTCTCATGTAATGTAGCCTGAAAGTGGACTGTCTACAATATCTTTTTAGCCCTCTGCACAGAAGAGAACTGCCTAAAGCTCATACTTTGAGCATGTGTCTTTCCCTCCAACGGGACCTTCTCCTTTCTCAGCACGGACTTAGAACTGGCCACGGTGGAGTTGCCAAATACTTGGTATACTGAAATACTGAAAATGTTTCCATCTCCTGTGAGAAGTAGTTGTGTACTGCAATGTACTGTTAGGCATACTTGCTCTTTTCTCGTCTCCAGACAATTCACTGTACTCTGGGCGAACAGGTCCTGCTGTCTATCCACCGTAAAGGGGTATACCCTCTTCCCACACTTTACAGTCGAGACTACGCACACCGACGGGACAGCAGAGAAAAGATGTACAGCAAACACTGTACTCTCATGTAATGCAGTCCCAAAGTGAACTGTCTACAATCTCTTTTTAGCCCTTTGCACAAAAGAGAACTGTCTAAAGCTCAATTTTTTTAGAGCATAAATGTGATGCTGCACTGCTAATACTGATAGAAATCTATGCAGATGGTGGGCTTCATATATACAGATAAAAGCATTATTAAATCCAGTGATCATTGACCAATTCAATATATGTCAATTACAAGAAACCCAATTCTTTCAGTAAGTGAATATACATTTTCATACAATAATACATTCATAATCCTCCAGGTATTAAAAAACGTCCCATAATTCTTCAAAATACAAATAAACATATAATAATATCAATGTCTCCTATAAATAAACATATAATACTGGAAAAGTCTACAATTTCTGGGAAAATTGTGTGAAGTGTTCTTGCCTCCACCTACTGGAGTGGGCAGAGTAACTGGGTGGAGTGGCTTGAGTAACTGTTGTGTGGTTGGAGTGGCTGGAGTAACTGTGAAAAGTGTTAATTAGCTGAAAGTGCTGAACATTTTTTTTCAAAAATTATTATTTTTTTCCAAAAAATTTTCATTGACCATTGACTAACCGGTCGCGGGCCACAATAAGCGTAGCGGGCGCATGGCAGGTATGTGTCCACTCTGCATATATAGAGCAGACACAGATGCAGCCCGCTCTACCCTAAGGGCCCTCCGATCTGCCCAGACAGAAGGGGACAGATCCCCTTGTGTTTTTTAAGCAGATCGGATTGCAGATAGGCGGGTGTAAGCAGACATGAGTCTGTTTACATCTGCCGCTCTATAGAGGTGAATGGAGGGTCTGATTGGGTCCGCCTGAAAAACAGACAGGCAGACCCGATCGGACCGATCGTGGGAAAGGGGACTAAGACTGCTTTCACACTGATGCACAGCGGTTTACCTGCTCCTCAACTGACTTTGATCTTCACTTCTTCCTCAGGATTCCTGCAGCTGGTTGTTGCTGCCCCCCAGGTGGTTATAACTGGTGGCTGTTGCTGGCTGTCCTCCAGGGCTGGTACTGCTGGCTGATACTGCTGTTGGGTACTGCCTGCTGGTACTGCTGGCTGGTACTGCTGGAGGGTGCTGGTACTGCTTGCTGAAACTGCTTGCTGCTACTGGTACTGCAGGTGGGTGCTGGTGGGTACTGGTACTGCTGGTGGGTACTGGTGCTGCTGGTGGGTACTGGTACTGCTGGCGGTTACTACTGGCGGGTACTGCTGGCTGGTACTGGTACTGCTGGCTGTTACTGGTACTGGTGACTTGAACTGGTGGTTGGTACTGCTGGTGGATACTTTTACTGCTGGCTGCTACTGGTACTGCTGGCTGAAACTGCTTGCTGGTACTGGTACTGCTGGTGGGTACTGGTGCTGCTGGTGGGTACTGGTACTGCTGGTGGGTACTGGTACTGCTGGCGGGTGTTGGTGCTGCTGGTGGGTACTGGTACTGCTGGCTGGTACTGCTGACTGGTACTGCTAACTGGTACTGGTGGCTGGTACTGGTACTGCTGGTAGGTGCTGGTACTGGTGACTGGAACTGGTGGCTAGTACTGGTGGTTGGTACTGCTGGCTGGTACTGGTACTGCTGGCTGGTACTGGTACTGCTGACTGGTGCTGGTACTGGTGACTGGAACTGGTGGCTAGTACTGGTGGTTGGTACTGCTGGTGGGTACTGATACTGCTGGCGGGTACTGCTGGCTTGTACTTGTACTGTTGGTGGGTACTGATACTGCAGGCTGGAACTGGTATTGCTGGCTTGTACTGGTACTGCTGGTGGGTACTGGTACTGCTGATGGGTACTGGTACTTCTGGCTGGTACTGCTGGTGGGTACTGGTGACTGGTACTGGAACTGCTGGCTCTGGCACTGCTGGCTGCTGTGAGATCGCAGGAAGCATGCAGCTGCAGTACAGAGCTTCCTGTCACAGGCGGAGTACATTTGATATCACTCCGCCTGTGAAGGAGCCGGCACTATACAGGAAGCATTGGCTCTGCTTCCTTTAGCGGCGGCTAAATAATACAATAATACATTCATAATCCTCCAAGTATTAAAAAATGTCCCATAATTCTTCAAAATACAAATAAACATATAATAATATCAATGTCTCCTATAAATAAACATATAATACTGGAAAAGTCTACAATTTCTGGGAAAATTGTGTGAAGTGTTCTTGCCTCCACCTACTGGAATGGGCAGAGTAACTGGGTGGAGTGGCTTGAGTAACTGTTGTGTGGTTGGAGTGGCTGGAGTAACTGTGAAAAGTGTTAAATTAGCTGAAAGTGCTGAACATTTTTTTCAAAAAAGATTTATTTTTACTTTTTTAACCACTTCAGCCCCGGACCAATTGGCAGCCAAAGGACCAGGCCCCTTTTTGCGATTCGGCACTGCGTTGCTTTAACTGACAATTGCGCGGTCGTGTGACGTGGCTCCCAAACAAAATTGGCGTCCTTTTTTTCCCACAAATAGAGCTTTCTTTTGGTGGTATTTTATCGCCCCTGCGGTTTTTATTTTTTGCGCTATAAACAAAAATAGAGCGACAATTTTGAAAAAAATGCAATATTTTTTACTTTTTGCTATAATAACTATCCCCAAAAAATATATAAAAAAACATTTTTTTTCCTCAGTTTCAGCCGATACGTATTCTTCTACATATTTTTGGTAAAAAAAATCGCAATTAGCGATTATTGATTGGTTTGCGCAAAAGTTATAGCGTTTACAAAATAGGGGATAGTTTTATAGCATTTTTATTAATATTTTTTTTTTTACTAGTAATGGCGGCGATCAGCGATTTTTATTGTGACTGCGACATTATGGCGGACACATCGGACATTTTTGACACATTTTTGGGACATTTGTCATTTATACAGAAATCAGTGCTATTTAAATAGCACTGATTCCTATGTAAATGACAGTTGTAGTGAAGGGGTTAACCACTAGGGGCCGGGGAGGAGTCAGTGTGACGTGTGTGTTTTTTTACAGTAGGGGGGCGTGGCTGTACGTCTGACGTCATTGATCGGCGCTCCCGATGACAGGGAACCGCCGATCACTGACAGTCAGTGTAGGAAGCGCGGGGAGAGGTTTGTTTACACAAACCTCTCCCCGTTCTTCAGCTCCGTAACCCGATCGCGGGACACCAGCCGCGATCGGGTCCGCTGGTCCCGCGGCCGGGGTCACGGAGCTCCCGACCGGGTCGCGAGCGCGCCGCTGGCGGCGCGCGTGCGACCCACAGGCAGGCACATGCACGATCACGTACAGGTACGTGATTTTGCCTGCCCGTGCCATTTTGCCGACGTATATCGGCGTTAGGCGATCGGGAAGCGGTTAATGTACAGCAAACACTGTACGCTCATGTAATGTAGCCCGAAAGTGGACTGTCTACATTCTCTTTTTAGCCCTTTGCACAGAAGAGAACTGTCTAAAGCTCCATTTTTTTTAGAGCATAGAAGTGATGCTGCACTGCTAATACTGATAGAAATCTATACAGATGGTGGGCTTCATATATACAGATAAAAGCATTATTAAATCCAGTGATCATTGACCAATTCAATATATGTCAATTACAAGAAACCCAATTCTTTCAGTAAGTGAATATACATTTCCATACAATAATACAGGGGTGCCCAACCTTTTGAGGAGCGAGGGCCACTTTAGCAACTTGGTAACCGGTCGCGGGCCACAATGAGCGTAGCGGGCGGATGGTAGGTCTGTGTCCACTCTGCATATGTAGAGCAGACACAGATGCAGCCCGCTCTACCCTAAGGGCCCTCCGATCTGCCCAGACAGAAGGGGACAGATCCCCTTCTGTTTTTTAAGCAGATCAGATTGCAGATAGGCGGGTGTAAGCAGACATGAGTCTGTTTACATCTGCCGCTCTATAGAGGTGAATGGAGGGTCTGATTGGGTCCGCCTGAAAAATAGACAGGCAGACCAGATCGGACTGATCGTCTGAAAGGGGACTAAAGCCCCATACACACGGTCGGATTTTCCGATGGATTCTGTCCTATCCGACAATGTTGTCGGAAATTCTGACCGTGTGTAGGCACCATCGGACATTTTCCATCGGATTGTCCGACGGACAAAGTTGTATCTCCTGCTCTAAAAATTTTCCGACAACAAAGTCCGATCACACCAATTCCGATCATGTGTAGCGAATTCCGACGGACAAAGTGCCACGCATGCTTAGATCACATTACAAGACCAAAGCTATTGGCTACTAGCCTCTACGTAATCCCGTCGTAGGCAACAAACGTCACCACGTTCAGAATGATCGGATTTTCCGACAACTTTGTCCGACCGTGTGTATGCAACACCAGTTTTGGACTAAATCCGTCGGACCAAATCCGATGGATTTGGTGGTCGGATTTTCCGACCGTGTGTATGGGGCTTAAGACTGCTTTCACACTGATGCACAGCGGTTTACCTGCTCCTCAACTGACTTTGGTCTTCACTTGTTCCTCAGGATTCCTGTAGCTGGTTGCTGCTGTCCCCCAGGTGTTTATAACTGGTGGATGCTGCTGGCTGTCCTCCAGGGCTAGTACTGCCTGCTGGTACTGCTGGCTGGTACTGCTAGCTGGTACTGCTGGCGGGTACTGGTATTGCTGGCTGGTACTGGTACTGCTGGCTGAAACTGCTTGCTGCTACTGGTACTGCTAGCGGGTGCTGGTGGGTACTGGTACTGCTGGTGTATACTGGTGCTGCTGGTGGGTACTGGTACTGCTGGCCGGTACTGCTGGCGGGTACTGCTGGCTGGTACTGGTACTGGTGGCTGGTACTGGTACTGCTGGCTGGTGCTGGTATTGGTGCCTGGAACTGGTGGCTAGTACTGGTGGTTGGTACTGCTGGTGGGTACTGGTACTGCTGGCTGGTACTAGTACTGCTGGCTGAAACTGCTTGCTGCTACTGGTACTGCTGGTGGGTGCTGGTGGGTACTGGTACTGCTGGGGGGTACTGGTACTGCTGGTGGGTACTGGTACTGCTGGCGAGTGCTGGTGGGTACTGGTACTGCTGGTGGGTACTGGTGCTGCTGGTGGGTACTGGTACTGCCGGCTGGTACTGCTGGCGGGTACTGCTGGCTGGTACTGGAAATGCTGACTGGTACTGGTGACTGGTACTGGTACTGCTGGCTGGTGCTGGTACTGGTGACTGGAACTGGTGGCTAGTACTGGTGGTTGGTACTGCTGGCTGGTACTGATACTGCTGGCTGGTACTGGTACTGCTGACTGGTAATGGTGGCTGGTACTGGTACTGCTGGCTGGTGCTGGTACTGGTGACTGGAACTGGTGGCTAGTACTGGTGGTTGGTACTGCTGGTGGGTACTGATACTGCTGGCTGGCTGGTACTTGTACTGTTGGTGGGAACTGATACTGCTGGCTGGTACTGGTATTGCTGGCTGGTACTGGTACTGCTGGTGGGTACTGGTACTGCTGGCGGGTACTGGTGACTGGTACTGGTGACTGGTACTGGAGGCTAGTACTGGTGGCTGGTACTGCTGGTGGGTACTGTTACTGCTGGCTGGTACTGGTACTGCTGGTGGGTACTGGTACTGCTGGCGGGTACTGGTACTGGTGGCTGGTACTGCTGGTTAGTACTGGTCCTGTTGGCGGGTACTGGTGGCGGGTACTGATACTATTGGTGGGTACTGGTGACTATTACTGGTGGCTAGTACTGGTGGCTGGTACTGCTGGTGGGTACTGGTAATGCTGGCTGGTACTGGTACTGCTGACTGGTACTGCTGGTGGGGACTGGTACTGCTGGCGGGTACTGGTACTGGTGACTGGTGGCTAGTACTGCTGGTGGCTAGTACTGGTACTGCTGACTGGTACTGGTACTGGTGGCTGGAACTTATGGCTAGTACTGGTACTGCTGACTGGTACTGGTACTGGTGGCTGGAACTGGTGGCTAGTACTGGTGGTTGGTACTGCTGGTGGGTACTGGTACTGCTGGCTGGTACTGGTACTGCTGGCTTAAACTGCTTGCTGCTACTGGTACTGCTGGCGGGTGCTGGTGGGTACTGGTACTGCTGGTGGGTACTGGTACTGCTGGTGGGTGCTGGTGGGTACTGGTACTGCTGGTGGGTACTGGTGCTGGTGGTGGGTACTGGTACTGCTGGCTGGTACTGCTGGCGGGTACTGGTACTGCTGGCTGGTACTGCTGACTGGTACTGCTGGCTGATACTGGTACTGCTGACTGGTACTGGTGGCTGGTACTGGTACTGCTGGCTGGTGCTCGTACTGGTGACTGGAACTGGTGGCTAGTACTGCTGGTGGGTACTGATACTGCTGGCAGGTACTTGTACTGTAGGTGGGAACTGATACTGCGGGCTGGTACTGGTATTGCTGGCTGGTATTTGTACTGCTGGTGGGTACTGGTACTGCTGGTGGGTACTGGTGACTGGAACTGGTGGCTAGTACTGGTGGCTGGTACTGCTGGTGGGTACTGGTACTGCTGGTGGGTACTGGTACTGCTGGCTGGTAATGGTTGCGGGTACTGCTGGCTGGTACTGGTACTGCTGGTGGGTGCTGGTACTGCTGGCGGGTACTGGTAGTGGTGACTGGTACTGCTGGTGGGTACTGGTACTGTTGGCTGGTACTAGTGGCAGGTACTGATACTATTGGCGGGTACTGGTGACTGTTACTGGTGGCTAGTACTGGTGGCTGGTACTGCTGGTGGGTACTGGAAATGCTGGTTGTTACTGGTGGTGGGTACTGCTGGCTGGTACTGGTACTGGTGGTGGGTACTGATACTGCTGGCGGGGACTGGTACTGCTGGCGGGTACTGGTGACTGGTGGCTAGTACTGCTGGTGGCTAGTACTGGTACTGCTGGCTGGTACTGGTACTGCTGGCGGTTACTGGTGGCATGTACTGTTGGCTAGTACTAGTGGTGGGTACTGGTACTGCTGGCTGGTACTGGTGGCGGGTACTGCTGGTGGGTACTGATACTTCTAGCAGGAACTGGTACTGCTGGCGGGTACTGGTGACTGGTACTTCTGCTGGGTACTGGTACTGCTGGTGGGTACTAATACTGCTGGCTGGTACTGGTACTGCTGGCAGGTACTGCTGGCTGGTACTGCTGGTGGGTACTGCTGGCTGGTACTGCTGGTGGGTACTGGTACTTCTGGCTGGTACTGCTGGTGGGTACTGGTGACTGGTACTGGAACTGCTGGCTCTGGCACTGCTGGCTGCTGTGAGATCGCAGGAAGCATGCAGCTGCAGTACAGAGCTTCCTGTCACAGGCGGAGTACATTTGATATCACTCCACCTGTGAAGGAGCCGGCGCTATAGAGGAAGCATCGGCTCTGCTTCCTTTAGTGGCGGCTCCGTTGTTCTAGCTGATGCTCGGAGATGGCTGGTCGGGAACCCGCGATCAGGGCTTGCCGACCCGCCATCTCAGAGCAAGACGTGGCGGGCCACCTTGGATGGTGCCGCGGGCCACAGGTTGGGCACACCTGCAATAATACATTCATAATCCTCCAAGTATTAAAAAATGTCCCATAATTCTTCAAAATACAAATAAACATATAATAATATCAATGTCTCCTATAAATAAACATATAATACTGGAAAAGTCTACAATTTCTGGGAAAATTGTGTGAAGTGTTCTTGCCTCCACCTACTGGAATGGGCAGAATAACTGGGTGGAGTGGCTTGAGTAACTGTTGTGTGGTTGGAGTGGCTGGAGTAACTGTGAAAAGTGTTAAATTAGCTGAAAGTGCTGAACATTTTTTTCAAAAAGTATTATTATTTTTTTTCCAAAAAAGATTTATTTATTTTTTTAATGTACAGCAAACACTGTACTCTCATGTAATGTAGCCTGAAAGTGGACTGTCTACAATATCTTTTTAGCCCTCTGCACAGAAGAGAACTGCCTAAAGCTCATACTTTGAGCATGTGTCTTTCCCTCCAACGGGACCTTCTCCTTTCTCAGCACGGACTTAGAACTGGCCACGGAGGAGTTGCCAAATACTTGGTATACTGAAATACTGAAAATGTTTCCATCTCCTGTGAGAAGTAGTTGTGTACTGCAATGTACTGTTAGGCATACTTGCTCTTTTCTCGTCTCCAGACAATTCACTGTACTCTGGGCGAACAGGTCCTGCTGTCTATCCTCCGTAAAGGGGTATACCCTCTTCCCACACTTTACAGTCGAGACTACGCACACCGACGGGACAGCAGAGAAAAGATGTACAGCAAACACTGTACTCTCATGTAATGCAGTCCCAAAGTGAACTGTCTACAATCTCTTTTTAGCCCTTTGCACAAAAGAGAACTGTCTAAAGCTCAATTTTTTTAGAGCATAAATGTGATGCTGCACTGCTAATACTGATAGAAATCTATGCAGATGGTGGGCTTCATATATACAGATAAAAGCATTATTAAATCCAGTGATCATTGACCAATTCAATATATGTCAATTACAAGAAACCCAATTCTTTCAGTAAGTGAATATACATTTCCATACAATAATACATTCATAATCCTCCAGGTATTAAAAAACGTCCCATAATTCTTCAAAATACAAATAAACATATAATAATATCAATGTCTCCTATAAATAAACATATAATACTGGAAAAGTCTACAATTTCTGGGAAAATTGTGTGAAGTGTTCTTGCCTCCACCTACTGGAGTGGGCAGAGTAACTGGGTGGAGTGGCTTGAGTAACTGTTGTGTGGTTGGAGTGGCTGGAGTAACTGTGAAAAGTGTTAAATTAGCTGAAAGTGCTGAATATTTTTTTCAAAAATTATTATTTTTTTTCCAAAAAATTTTCATTGACCATTGACTAACCGGTCGCGGGCCACAATGAGCGTAGTGGGCAGATGGCAGGTCTGTGTCCACTCTGCATATGTAGAGCAGACACAGATGCAGCCCGCTCTACCCTAAGGGCCCTCCGATCTGCCCAGACAGAAGGGGACAGATCCCCTTGTGTTTTTTAAGCAGATCGGATTGCAGATAGGCGGGTGTAAGCAGACATGAGTCTGTTTACATCTGCCGCTCTATAGAGGTGAATGGAGGGTCTGATTGGGTCCGCCTGAAAAACAGACAGGCAGACCCGATTGGACCGATCGTGTGAAAGGGGACTAAGGATGCTTTTACACTGATGCACAGCGGTTTACCTGCTCCTCAACTGACTTTGATCTTCACTTCTTCCTCAGGATTCCTGCAGCTGGTTGTTGCTGCCCCCCAGGTGGTTATAACTGGTGGCTGTTGCTGGCTGTCCTCCAGGGCTGGTACTGCTGGCTGATACTGCTGTTGGGCACTGCCTGCTGGTACTGCTGGCTGGTACTGGTGGAGGGTGCTGGTACTGCTTGCTGAAACTGCTTGCTGCTACTGGTACTGCAGGTGGGTGCTGGTGGGTACTGGTACTGCTGGTGGGTACTGGTGCTGCTGGTGGGTACTGGTACTGCTGGCTGGTACTACTGGCGGGTACTGCTGGCTGGTACTGGTACTGCTGGCTGTTACTGGTACTGGTGACTTGAACTGGTGGTTGGTACTGCTGGTGGATACTTTTACTGCTGGCTGCTACTGGTACTGCTGGCTGAAACTGCTTGCTGGTACTGGTACTGCTGGTGGGTACTGGTGCTGCTGGTGGGTACTGGTACTGCTGGTGGGTACTGGTACTGCTGGCTGCTGCTGGTGGGTACTGGTACTGCTGGCTGGTGCTGCTGGTGGGTACTGGTACTGCTGGCTGGTACTGCTGACTGGTACTGCTAACTGGTACTGGTGGCTGGTACTGGTACTGCTGGTAGGTGCTGGTACTGGTGACTGGAACTGGTGGCTAGTACTGGTGGTTGGTACTGCTGGCTGGTACTGGTACTGCTGGCTGGTACTGGTACTGCTGACTGGTGCTGGTACTGGTGACTGGAACTGGTGGCTAGTACTGGTGGTTGGTACTGCTGGTGGGTACTGATACTGCTGGCGGGAACTGCTGGCTTGTACTTGTACTGTTGGTGGGTACTGATACTGCAGGCTGGTACTGGTATTGCTGGCTTGTACTGGTACTGCTGGTGGGTACTGGTACTGCTGATGGGTACTGGTACTTCTGGCTGGTACTGCTGGTGGGTACTGGTGACTGGTACTGGAACTGCTGGCTCTGGCACTGCTGGCTGCTATGAGATCGCAGGAAGCATGCAGCTGCAGTACAGAGCTTCCTGTCACAGGCGGAGTACATTTGATATCACTCCGCCTGTGAAGGAGCCGGCACTATACAGGAAGCATTGGCTCTGCTTCCTTTAGCGGCGGCTAAATAATACAATAATACATTCATAATCCTCCAAGTATTAAAAAATGTCCCATAATTCTTCAAAATACAAATAAACATATAATAATATCAATGTCTCCTATAAATAAACATATAATGCTGGAAAAGTCTACAATTTCTGGGAAAATTGTGTGAAGTGTTCTTGCCTCCACCTATTGGAATGGGCAGATTAACTGGGTGGAGTGGCTTGAGTAACTGTTGTGTGGTTGGAGTGGCTGGAGTAACTGTGAAAAGTGTTAAATTAGCTGAAAGTGCTGAACATTTTTTTCAAAAAAGATTTATTTTTACTTTTTTAACCACTTCAGCCCCGGACCAATTGGCAGCCAAAGGACCAGGCCCCTTTTTGCGATTCGGCACTGCGTTGCTTTAACTGACAATTGCGCGGTCGTGTGACGTGGCTCCCAAACAAAATTGGCGTCCTTTTTTTCCCACAAATAGAGCTTTCTTTTGGTGGTATTTTATCGCCCCTGCGGTTTTTATTTTTTGCGCTATAAACAAAAATAGAGCGACAATTTTGAAAAAAATGCAATATTTTTTACTTTTTGCTATAATAACTATCCCCAAAAAATATATAAAAAAACATTTTTTTTTTCCTCAGTTTCAGCCGATACGTATTCTTCTACATATTTTTGGTAAAAAAAATCGCAATTAGCGATTATTGATTGGTTTGCGCAAAAGTTATAGCGTTTACAAAATAGGGGATAGTTTTATAGCATTTTTATTAATATTTTTTTTTTTTTACTAGTAATGGCGGCGATCAGCGATTTTTATTGTGACTGCGACATTATGGCGGACACATCGGACATTTTTGACACATTTTTGGGACATTTGTCATTTATACAGAAATCAGTGCTATTTAAATAGCACTGATTCCTATGTAAATGACAGTTGTAGTGAAGGGGTTAACCACTAGGGGCCGGGGAGGAGTCAGTGTGACGTGTGTGTTTTTTTACAGTAGGGGGGCGTGGCTGTACGTCTGACGTCATTGATCGGCGTTCCCGATGACAGGGAACCGCCGATCACTGACAGTCAGTGTAGGAAGCGCGGGGAGAGGTTTGTTTACACAAACCTCTCCCCGTTCTTCAGCTCCGTAACCCGATCGCGGGACACCAGCCGCGATCGGGTCCGCTGGTCCCGCGGCCGGGGTCACGGAGCTCCCGACCGGGTCGCGAGCGCGCCGCTGGCGGCGCGCGTGCGACCCACAGGCAGGCACATGCACGATCACGTACAGGTACGTGATTTTGCCTGCCCGTGCCATTTTGCCGACGTATATCGGCGTTAGGCGATCGGGAAGCGGTTAATGTACAGCAAACACTGTACGCTCATGTAATGTAGCCCGAAAGTGGACTGTCTACATTCTCTTTTTAGCCCTTTGCACAGAAGAGAACTGTCTAAAGCTCCATTTTTTTTAGAGCATAGAAGTGATGCTGCACTGCTAATACTGATAGAAATCTATACAGATGGTGGGCTTCATATATACAGATAAAAGCATTATTAAATCCAGTGATCATTGACCAATTCAATATATGTCAATTACAAGAAACCCAATTCTTTCAGTAAGTGAATATACATTTCCATACAATAATACAGGGGTGCCCAACCTTTTGAGGAGCGAGCGCCACTTTAGCAATTTGGTAACCGGTCGCGGGCCACAATGAGCGTAGCGGGCGGATGGTAGGTCTGTGTCCACTCTGCATATGTAGAGCAGACACAGATGCAGCCCGCTCTTACCTAAGGGCCCTCCGATCTGCCCAGACAGAAGGGGACAGATCCCCTTCTGTTTTTTAAGCAGATCAGATTGCAGATAGGCGGATGTAAGCAGACATGAGTCTGTTTACATCTGCCGCTCTATAGAGGTGAATGGAGGGTCTGATTGGGTCCGCCTGAAAAATAGACAGGCAGACCAGATCAGACTGATCGTGTGAAAGGGGACTAAAGCCCCATACACACGGTCGGATTTTCCGATGGATTCTGTCCTATCCGACAATGTTGTCGGAAATTCCGACCGTGTGTAGGCACCATCGGACATTTTCCATCGGATTGTCCGACGGACAAAGTTGTATCTCCTGCTCTAAAAATTTTCCGACAACAAAGTCCGATCACACCAATTCCGATCATGTGTAGCGAATTCCGACGGACAAAGTGCCACGCATGCTTAGATCACATTACAAGACCAAAGCTATTGGCTACTAGCCTCTACGTAATCCCGTCGTAGGCAACAAACGTCACCACGTTCAGAATGATCGGATTTTCCGACAACTTTGTCCGACCGTGTGTATGCAACACCAGTTTTGGACTAAATCCGTCGGACCAAATCCGATGGATTTGGTGGTCGGATTTTCCGACCGTGTGTATGGGGCTTAAGACTGCTTTCACACTGATGCACAGCGGTTTACCTGCTCCTCAACTGACTTTGGTCTTCACTTGTTCCTCAGGATTCCTGTAGCTGGTTGCTGCTGTCCCCCAGGTGTTTATAACTGGTGGATGCTGCTGGCTGTCCTCCAGGGCTAGTACTGCCTGCTGGTACTGCTGGCTGGTACTGCTGGCGGGTACTGGTATTGCTGGCTGGTACTGGTACTGCTGGCTGAAACTGCTTGCTGCTACTGGTACTGCTAGCGGGTGCTGGTGGGTACTGGTACTGCTGGTGGTATACTGGTGCTGCTGGTGGGTACTGGTACTGCTGGCCGGTACTGCTGGCGGGTACTGCTGGCTGGTACTGGTACTGGTGGCTGGTACTGGTACTGCTGGCTGGTGCTGGTATTGGTGCCTGGAACTGGTGGCTAGTACTGGTGGTTGGTACTGCTGGTGGGTACTGGTACTGCTGGCTGGTACTAGTACTGCTGGCTGAAACTGCTTGCTGCTACTGGTACTGCTGGTGGGTGCTGGTGGGTACTGGTACTGCTGGGGGGTACTGGTACTGCTGGTGGGTACTGGTACTGCTGGCGAGTGCTGGTGGGTACTGGTACTGCTGGTGGGTACCGGTGCTGCTGGTGGGTACTGGTACTGCCGGCTGGTACTGCTGGCGGGTACTGCTGGCTGGTACTGGAAATGCTGACTGGTACTGGTGACTGGTACTGGTACTGGTACTGCTGGCTGGTGCTGGTACTGGTGACTGGAACTGGTGGCTAGTACTGGTGGTTGGTACTGCTGGCTGGTACTGGTACTGCTGGCTGGTACTGGTACTGCTGACTGGTAATGGTGGCTGGTACTGGTACTGCTGGCTGGTGCTGGTACTGGTGACTGGAACTGGTGGCTAGTACTGGTGGTTGGTACTGCTGGTGGGTACTGATACTGCTGGCTGGCTGCTACTTGTACTGTTGGTGGGAACTGATACTGCTGGCTGGTACTGGTATTGCTGGCTGGTACTGGTACTGCTGGTGGGTACTGGTACTGCTGGCGGGTACTGGTGACTGGTACTGGTGACTGGTACTGGAGGCTAGTACTGGTGGCTGGTACTGCTGGTGGGTACTGTTACTGCTGGCTGGTACTGGTACTGCTGGTGGGTACTGGTACTGCTGGCGGGTACTGGTACTGGTGACTGGTACTGCTGGTTAGTACTGGTCCTGTTGGCGGGTACTGGTGGCGGGTACTGATACTATTGGCGGGTACTGGTGACTATTACTGGTGGCTAGTACTGGTGGCTGGTACTGCTGGTGGGTACTGGTAATGCTGGCTGGTACTGGTACTGCTGACTGGTACTGCTGGTGGGGACTGGTACTGCTGGCGGGTACTGGTACTGGTGACTGGTGGCTAGTACTGCTGGTGGCTAGTACTGGTACTGCTGACTGGTACTGGTACTGGTGGCTGGAACTGGTGGCTAGTACTGGTACTGCTGACTGGTACTGGTACTGGTGGCTGGAACTGGTGGCTAGTACTGGTGGTTGGTACTGCTGGTGGGTACTGGTACTGCTGGCTGGTACTGGTACTGCTGGCTTAAACTGCTTGCTGCTACTGGTACTGCTGGCGGGTGCTGGTGGGTACTGGTACTGCTGGTGGGTACTGGTACTGCTGGTGGGTGCTGGTGGGTACTGGTACTGCTGGTGGGTACTGGTGCTGCTGGTGGGTACTGGTACTGCTGGCTGGTACTGCTGGCGGGTACTGGTACTGCTGGCTGGTACTGCTGACTGGTACTGCTGGCTGATACTGGTACTGCTGACTGGTACTGGTGGCTGGTACTGGTACTGCTGGCTGGTGCTCGTACTGGTGACTGGAACTGGTGGCTAGTACTGCTGGTGGGTACTGATACTGCTGGCAGGTACTTGTACTGTTGGTGGGAACTGATACTGCGGGCTGGTACTGGTATTGCTGGCTGGTATTTGTACTGCTGGTGGGTACTGGTACTGCTGGTGGGTACTGGTGACTGGAACTGGTGGCTAGTACTGGTGGCTGGTACTGCTGGTGGGTACTGGTACTGCTGGTGGGTACTGGTACTGCTGGCTGGTAATGGTTGCGGGTACTGCTGGCTGGTACTGGTACTGCTGGTGGGTGCTGGTACTGCTGGCGGGTACTGGTAGTGGTGACTGGTACTGCTGGTGGGTACTGGTACTGTTGGCTGGTACTAGTGGCAGGTACTGATACTATTGGCGGGTACTGGTGACTGTTACTGGTGGCTAGTACTGGTGGCTGGTACTGCTGGTGGGTACTGGAAATGCTGGTTGTTACTGGTGGTGGGTACTGCTGGCTGGTACTGGTACTGGTGGTGGGTACTGATACTGCTGGCAGGGACTGGTACTGCTGGCGGGTACTGGTGACTGGTGGCTAGTACTGCTGGTGGCTAGTACTGGTACTTCTGGCTGGTACTGGTACTGCTGGCGGTTACTGGTGGCATGTACTGTTGGCTAGTACTGGTGGTGGGTACTGGTACTGCTGGCTGGTACTGGTGGCGGGTACTGCTGGTGGGTACTGATACTTCTAGCAGGAACTGGTACTGCTGGCGGGTACTGGTGACTGGTACTTCTGCTGGGTACTGGTACTGCTGGTGGGTACTAATACTGCTGGCTGGTACTGGTACTGCTGGCAGGTACTGCTGGCTGGTACTGCTGGTGGGTACTGCTGGCTGGTACTGCTGGTGGGTACTGGTACTTCTGGCTGGTACTGCTGGTGGGTACTGGTGACTGGTACTGGAACTGCTGGCTCTGGCACTGCTGGCTGCTGTGAGATCGCAGGAAGCATGCAGCTGCAGTACAGAGCTTCCTGTCACAGGCGGAGTACATTTGATATCACTCCACCTGTGAAGGAGCCGGCGCTATACAGGAAGCATCGGCTCTGCTTCCTTTAGTGGCGGCTCCGTTGTTCTAGCTGATGCTCGGAGATGGCTGGTCGGGAACCCGCGATCAGGGCTTGCCGACCCGCCATCTCAGAGCAAGACGTGGCGGGCCACCTTGGATGGTGCCGCGGGCCACAGGTTGGGCACACCTGCAATAATACATTCATAATCCTCCAAGTATTAAAAAATGTCCCATAATTCTTCAAAATACAAATAAACATATAATAATATCAATGTCTCCTATAAATAAACATATAATACTGGAAAAGTCTACAATTTCTGGGAAAATTGTGTGAAGTGTTCTTGCCTCCACCTACTGGAATGGGCAGAATAACTGGGTGGAGTGGCTTGAGTAACTGTTGTGTGGTTGGAGTGGCTGGAGTAACTGTGAAAAGTGTTAAATTAGCTGAAAGTGCTGAACATTTTTTTCAAAAAGTATTATTATTTTTTTTCCAAAAAATATTTTTTTTTTTTTTTTAATGTACAGCAAACACTGTACTCTCATGTAATGTAGCCTGAAAGTGGACTGTCTACAATATCTTTTTAGCCCTCTGCACAGAAGAGAACTGCCTAAAGCTCATACTTTGAGCATGTGTCTTTCCCTCCAACGGGACCTTCTCCTTTCTCAGCACGGACTTAGAACTGGCCACGGTGGAGTTGCCAAATACTTGGTATACTGAAATACTGAAAATGTTTCCATCTCCTGTGAGAAGTAGTTGTGTACTGCAATGTACTGTTAGGCATACTTGCTCTTTTCTCGTCTCCAGACAATTCACTGTACTCTGGGCGAACAGGTCCTGCTGTCTATCCTCCGTAAAGGGGTATACCCTCTTCCCACACTTTACAGTCGAGACTACGCACACCGACGGGACAGCAGAGAAAAGATGTACAGCAAACACTGTACTCTCATGTAATGCAGTCCCAAAGTGAACTGTCTACAATCTCTTTTTAGCCCTTTGCACAAAAGAGAACTGTCTAAAGCTCAATTTTTTTAGCGCATAAATGTGATGCTGCACTGCTAATACTGATAGAAATCTATGCAGATGGTGGGCTTCATATATACAGATAAAAGCATTATTAAATCCAGTGATCATTGACCAATTCAATATATGTCAATTACAAGAAACCCAATTCTTTCAGTAAGTGAATATACATTTTTATACAATAATACATTCATAATCCTCCAGGTATTAAAAAACGTCCCATAATTCTTCAAAATACAAATAAACATATAATAATATCAATGTCTCCTATAAATAAACATATAATACTGGAAAAGTCTACAATTTCTGGGAAAATTGTGTGAAGTGTTCTTGCCTCACCTACTGGAATGGGCAGAGTAACTGGGTGGAGTGGCTTGAGTAACTGTTGTGTGGTTGGAGTGGCTGGAGTAACTGTGAAAAGTGTTAATTAGCTGAAAGTGCTGAACATTTTTTTTCAAAAATTATTATTTTTTTTTCCAAAAAATTTTCATTGACCATTGACTAACCGGTCGCGGGCCACAATAAGCGTAGCAGGCGCATGGCAGGTATGTGTCCACTCTGCATATGTAGAGCAGACACAGATGCAGCCCGCTCTACCCTAAGGGCCCTCCGATCTGCCCAGACAGAAGGGGACAGATCCCCTTGTGTTTTTTAAGCAGATCGGATTGCAGATAGGCGGGTGTAAGCAGACATGAGTCTGTTTACATCTGCCGCTCTATAGAGGTGAATGGAGGGTCTGATTGGGTCCGCCTGAAAAACAGACAGGCAGACCCGATCGGACCGATCGTGGGAAAGGGGACTAAGACTGCTTTCACACTGATGCACAGCGGTTTACCTGCTCCTCAACTGACTTTGATCTTCACTTCTTCCTCAGGATTCCTGCAGCTGGTTGTTGCTGCCCCCCAGGTGGTTATAACTGGTGGCTGTTGCTGGCTGTCCTCCAGGGCTGGTACTGCTGGCTGATACTGCTGTTGGGCACTGCCTGCTGGTACTGCTGGCTGGTACTGGTGGAGGGTGCTGGTACTGCTTGCTGAAACTGCTTGCTGCTACTGGTACTGCAGGTGGGTGCTGGTGGGTACTGGTACTGCTGGTGGGTACTGGTGCTGCTGGTGGGTACTGGTACTGCTGGCGGTTACTACTGGCGGGTACTGCTGGCTGGTACTGGTACTGCTGGCTGTTACTGGTACTGGTGACTTGAACTGGTGGTTGGTACTGCTGGTGGATACTTTTACTGCTGGCTGCTACTGGTACTGCTGGCTGAAACTGCTTGCTGGTACTGGTACTGCTGGTGGGTACTGGTGCTGCTGGTGGGTACTGGTACTGCTGGTGGGTACTGGTACTGCTGGCGGGTGTTGGTGCTGCACCAGTACCCACCAGCAGTACCAGTACCCACCAGCACTCGCCAGCAGTACCAGTACCCTCCAGCAGTACCAGTACCCCCCCTGGTACTGCTTTCACACTGATGCACAGCGGTTTACCTGCTCCTCAACTGACTTTGGTCTTCACTTCTTCCTCAGGATTCCTGTAGCTGGTTGCTGCTGTCCCCCAGGTGTTTATAACTGGTGGATGCTGCTGGCTGTCCTCCAGGGCTAGTACTGCTGGCTGGTACTGCTGTTGGGTACTGCCTGCTGGTACTGCTGGCTGGTACTGCTAGCTGGTACTGCTGGCTGTTACTGGTACTGCTGGCTGAAACTGCTTGCTGCTACTGGTACTGCTAGCGGGTGCTGGTGGGTACTGGTACTGCTGGTGGATACTGGTGCTGCTGGTGGGTACTGGTACTGCTGGCCGGTACTGCTGGCGGGTACTGCTGGCTGGTACTGGTACTGATGACTGGTACTGGTGGCTGGTACTGGTACTGCTGGCTGGTGCTGGTATTGGTGCCTGGAACTGGTGGCTAGTACTGGTGGTTGGTACTGCTGGTGGGTACTGGTACTGCTGGCTGGTACTAGTACTGCTGGCTGAAACTGCTTGCTGCTACTGGTACTGCTGGTGGGTGCTGGTGGGTACTGGTACTGCTGGGGGGTACTGGTACTGCTGGAGGGTACTGGTACTGCTGGCGAGTGCTGGTGGGTACTGGTACTGCTGGTGGGTACTGGTGCTGCTGGTGGGTACTGGTACTGCCGGCTGGTACTGCTGGCGGGTACTGCTGGCTGCTACTGGAAATGCTGACTGGTACTGGTGACTGGTACTGCTGTCTGGTGCTGGTACTGGTGACTGGAACTGGTGGCTAGTACTGGTGGTTGGTACTGCTGGTGGGTACTGATACTGCTGGCGGGTACTGCTGGCTGGTACTTGTACTGTTGGTGGGAACTGATACTGCTGGCTGGTACTGGTATTGCTGGCTGGTACTGGTACTGCTGGTGGGTACTGGTGACTGGTACTGGTGGCTAGAATTGGTGGCTGGTACTGCTGGTGGGTACTGGTACTGGTTGTGGGTACTGCTGGCTAGTACTGGTACTGCTGGTGGGTACTGGTACTGGTGACTGGTACTGCTGGTGGGTACTGGTCCTGTTGGCTGGTACTGCTGGCTGGTACTGGTACTGCTGGCTGGTACTGGTACTGCTGACTGGTAATGGTGGCTGGTACTGGTACTGCTGGCTGGTGCTGGTACTGGTGACTGGAACTGGTGGCTAGTACTGGTGGTTGGTACTGCTGGTGGGTACTGATACTGCTGGCGGGTACTGCTGGCTGGTACTTGTACTGTTGGTGGGAACTGATTCTGCTGGCTGGTACTGGTATTGCTGGCTGGTACTGGTACTGCTGGTGGGTACTGGTACTGCTGGCGGGTACTGGTGACTGGTACTGGTGACTGGTACTGGTGACTGGTACTGGTGGCTAGTACTGGTGGCTGGTACTGCTGGTGGGTACTGTTACTGCTGGCTGGTACTGGCTGCGGGTACTGCTGGCTGGTACTGGTACTGCTGGTGGGTACTGGTACTGCTGGCGGGTACTGGTGACTGGTACTGCTGGTTAGTACTGGTCCTGTTGGCTGGTACTGGTGGCGGGTACTGATACTATTGGCGGGTACTGGTGGCTAGTACTGGTGGCTGGTACTGCTGGTGGGTACTGGTAATGCTGGCTGGTACTGGTGACTGGTACTGCTGGTGGGGACTGGTACTGCTGGCGGGTACTGGTACTGGTGACTGGTGGCTAGTACTGCTGGTGGCTAGTACTGGTACTGCTGTCTGGTACTGGTACTGGTGGCTGGAACTGGTGGCTAGTACTGGTGGTTGGTACTGCTGGTGGGTACTGGTACTGCTGGCTGGTACTGCTGGCTTAAACTGCTTGCTGCTACTGGTACTGCTGGCGAGTGCTGGTGGGTACTGGTACTGCTGGTGGGTGCTGGTGGGTACTGGTACTGCTGGTGGGTACTGGTGCTGCTGGTGGGTACTGGTACTGCTGGCTGGTACTGCTGGCGGGTACTGGTACTGCTGGCTGGTACTGCTGACTGGTACTGCTGGCTGGTACTGCTGACTGGTACTGGTGGCTGGTACTGGTATTGCTGACTGGTGCTCATACTGGTGACTGGAACTGGTGGCTAGTACTGCTGGTGGGTACTGATACTGCTGGTGGATACTGCTGGCAGGTACTTGTACTGTTGGTGGGAACTGATACTGCTGGCTGTTACTGGTATTGCTGGCTGGTATTTGTACTGCTGGTGGGTACTGGTACTGCTGGTGGGTACTGGTGGCTGGTACTGCTGGTGGGTACTGGTACTGCCGGCTGGTAATGGTTGCGGGTACTGCTGGCTGGTATTGGTACTGCTGGTGGGTGCTGGTACTGCTGGCGGGTACTGGTACTGGTGACTGGTACTGCTGGTGGGTACTGGTACTGGTGGCAGGTACTGATACAATTGGCGGGTACTGGTGACTGTTACTGGTGGCGGGTATGGTGACTGTTACTGGTGGCTAGTACTGGTGGCTGGTACTGCTGGTGGGTACTGGAAATGCTGGTTGGTACTGGTGGTGGGTACTGCTGGCTGGTACTGGTACTGCTGGTGGGTACTGATACTGCTGGCGGGGACTGGTACTGCTGGCGGGTACTGGTGACTGGTGGCTAGTACTGCTGGTGGCTAGTACTGGTACTGCTGGCTGGTACTGGTACTGCTGGCGGTTACTGGTGGCATGTACTGTTGGCTAGTATTGGTGGTGGGTACTGGTACTGCTGGCTGGTACTGGTGGTGGGTACTGCTGGTGGGTACTGATACTTCTAGCAGGTACTGGTACTGCTGGCGGGTACTGGTGACTGGTACTTCTGCTGGGTACTGGTACTGCTGGTGGGTACTAATACTGCTGGCTGGTACTGGTACTGCTGGCAGGTACTGCTGGCTGGTACTGCTGGTGGGTACTGCTGGCTGGTACTGCTGGTGGGTACTGGAACTGCTGGCTCTGGCACTGCTGGCTGCTGTGAGATCGCAGGAAGCATGCAGCTGCAGTACAGAGCTTCCTGTCACAGGCGGAGTACATTTGATATCACTCCACCGTGAAGGAGCCGGCGCTATACAGGAAGCATCGGC
>CM053026.1:580590549-580622361 GCA_028564925.1 Lithobates sylvaticus | reverse complement strand
TGACTGCCTATTTCATTTCTTGAGGCGATAAAATGCCAAAATAGCACAAAACCCCCCCAAATGACCCCATTTTGGAAAGTAGACACCCCAAGCTATTTGTTGAGAGGCATGGTGAGTATTTTACAGCTCTCATTTGTTTTTGAAAATGAAGAAAGTAAAGAAAAAAACATTTTTTTTTTCTTTTTTCAATTTTCAAAACTTTGTGACAAAAAGCGACATCTGCAAAATACTCACAATACCTCTCAGCAAATAGCTTGGGGTGTCTACTTTCCAAAATGGGGTCATTTTGGGGGGTTTTATGCCATCTGGGCATTCCATGGCCTCCGAAACTGTGATTGGCAGTGAGAAGTGAAATAAAAAAATTACACCCTTAGAAAGCCTGAAGGCGGTGATTGGTTTTTGGGGTTCCGTACGCAGCTAGGCTCCCAAAAAGTCCCACACATGTGGTATCCCCGTACTCAGGAGAAGCAACAGAATGTATTTGGGGTGTATTTCCACATATGCCCATGACATGTTTGAGCAATATATCATTTAGTGACAACTTTTTGTAAAAAAAAATATATATATTTTTTTTTTTTCATTATTCAATCTCTTGGGACAAAAAAAAAAAATATTTAATGGGCTCAACATTGCTCTCATCAAATAGCTTGGGGTGTCTACTTTCCAAAATGGGGTCATTTGGGGGGGGTTTGAACTGTCCTGGCATTTTATGCACAACATTTAGAAGCCTATGTCACACGTCACCCACTCTTCTAACCACTTGTAGACAAAGCCCTTTCTGACACTTTTTGTTTACATGAAAACATATTTTTTTTTTGCAAGAAAATTACGTTGAACCCCCAAACACTATATATAATGTTAAAGCAAAGGCCCTACAGATTAAAATGGTGGGTGTTGCATTTTTTTTTTCCACACAGTATTTGCGCAGCGATTTTTCAAACGCATTTTTTGTGGAAAAAATACACTTTTTTTTATTTTAATGCACTAAAACACACTATATTGCTCAAATTTTTGATGAAATAAAAAATATGATCTTAGGCCGAGTACATGGATACCAAACACGACATGCTTTAAAATTGCGCACAAACACGCAGTGGCGACAAACTACATACATTTTTAAAAGCCTTTAAAAGCCTTTACATGATACCACATTAGATTCACGGAGGAGGTCTACTGCTAAAATTACTGCCCTCGATCTGACCTTCGCGGTGATACCTCACATGCATGGTGCAATTGCTGTTTACATATGACGCCAGACCAACGCTTGTGTACGCCTTTGCGCAAGAGAAGGGGGGGCAGGGGTGCTTTTTTTTTTTTTTTTTTTTGTTTTTTTTTTTATTTATTTAGCTTTTTTATTTATTTTTAAACTGTTCCTTCCATTTTTTTTCTTTGTTATGATTTTTATTGTTATCTCAGGGAATGTAAATATCCCCTATGATAGCAATAGGCAGTGACAGGTACTCTTTTTTTGAAAAAATTGGGGTCTATTAGACCCTAGATCTTTCCTCTGCCCTCAAAGCATCTGACCACACCAAGATTGGTGTGATAAAATGCTTTCCCAATTTCCCAATGGCGCGGTTTATATCCGGGAGGGGGGACATTCCCTCCCACTGCTTGTAAAAGCAGTCTAGAGGCTAATTACCCGCTAGAATTGCTTTTACATGAAAGCCGATCACTGGCTGAAAAGAATGATACCAAGATGATACCTAAACCTGCAGGCATCATTCTGGTATAACCATTCAAAGTCCAGCAACATACTGGACATATATTGTAATCTTTTTTTTTTCATGCAGCCTCTTGGCTGAACGAAAAAAAGAGATTGATTGGTGGGTATGCCCACCATTAGAATACCTCCCTTCATCCACCCACTTCTAATGATGGGCATACATGCACCATTTATATATGCCGATGCATGGGGGCATCCTCCCGCAAAAGTTATGCCGTGTACACACGGTCGGAATTTCGACCGTATGTACGTGGCATTAGGAGCCAATCGCTCCTCCCCCCCCCTGCTGCCCCCATGCTTCGGCATATATGCTCTTTTTTTTAACTGTGGTGGTGAAATCACCTCCTACAGCGTTGGAGTCGCGGCTTTATGTATCGTGGGAGCAAACGCTGTTGCTGTCAAGATAAATAAATCCGCGTTGCAACTGAATGGCGCACCTGAAAACAAAAAAATGCTCAACACTAAAACACAGTAAACAAAATTACATACCTGAAAAGCAAGCATGATAAAACATGATAAAACATAATAAAACATTGCAGAATAGAATGGAGTAAAAAAAAGAGCAACAATAGAGAGAGAATAGAGTGAGAGAGAGAACAATAAAACGACAACTATTTTATTTTTTTTTATTTTTTTGAGATTCACAGGTAAAAAAGCTCCTGACTGAAGCGACTGAATCAAAACGCTACCACAAAAAAACTGTTAGCGATCGCAGGGATCAGGCCTGACTCTGCGAACGCTGCAGTTATGTGTGCTTAGTGTTTTGTAAGTGACAGTGATCGATCGATACTGCACTTGGGTGGGCTGGGCTGGGCGGAGGGGGAAAACGCAGGTGCTAGCAGGTATCTGGGCTGATCCCGCTAACAATGCGGTTTTTTTTGGAACCCTAAACTGCTGGGACGCTAGTATAGATCTGATCAGATCAGATATTGATCTGTTCAGATACTGTGCCACTAAGGGAGGTGTATGCTTTGTGCGTGGGTGTTTGCGGTACTGGCACTAACCTGGGGCGACGCAGACCTTATTTGACCCTAAAACCTAATTGATATCACCCGCCGGGCGATCAGGGGGTTAAACCGTTATTGGGTAATAAATGGCGGGTGCCCTGACAGTATAAAAAACAAGCTAACTAACCAGCGTCACCCGTAACAGTAATACAAAAAAAAACTGGTTACCTAGCGACACTAATGCAGCGATCAGAAAAACGATCGCTTAGTGACACTGGCAAAAGGGGGTGAAAGGGTTAACTAGGGGCAATCAGGGGGTTAAACCTTTATTAGGTAATATATGGGGGTACCTGACGCTATATAAAAACCTGACGGGGAACCTAAATAACGAAATAACTAACTGGCTAACCAGCGTCACCAGTGACAGTTATACAGTGATCACTGGTGAAAGGGTTAACTCTAGGGGCAATCAGGGGGTTAAAACCTTTATTTAGGTTGTAATATGGGGGTACCTGACCTATAAACCTATTTATGAACCTATATAAACATGGCGGTTACCTAAAAAAAAAAAATGGTTACCTAGCGACACTAATGCAGCGATCAGAAAAACGATCGCTTAGTGACACTGGCAAAAGGGGGTGAAAGGGTTAACTAGGGGCAATCAGGGGGTTAAAACCTTTATTAGGTAATATATGGGGGTACCTGACGCTATATAAAAACCTGACGGGGAACCTAAATAACGAAATAACTAACTGGCTAACCAGCGTCACCAGTGACAGTTATACAGTGATCACTGGTGAAAGGGTTAACTCTAGGGGCAATCAGGGGTTAAAACCTTTATTTAGGTTGTAATATGGGGGTACCTGACCTATAAACCTATTTATGAACCTATATAAACATGGCGGTTACCTAAAAAAAAAAAATGGTTACCTAGCGACAGCAGTGACACTAATACAGCGATCAGAAAAACGATCGCTTAGTGACACTGGCAAAAGGGGGTGAAAGGGTTACCTGGGGGGCAATCAAGGGGTTAAACCTTTATTAGGGGGGGGTAGGGGGCTACCTTGGACCTAAAACTAACTGCCCTGACAGTTATTACAGTCACACTGACACTAAATGCAGTGATCAGTAAATAAATGATCACTGCAATTAGTGACACTGTGACTGGGGGGGGGAGGGGGTGATCTGGGGGGTGATCAGGGGGTGACAGGGGGGTGGAATATGTGCCTAACTGTACTGGTGTCAGTGTAGTGTTGTGCACTGACCTGTACATGTTCGCCGCTCGGCGTCTCCGGTCACATAGACCGGCGCACCGAGCGTGACATCACTTCCGCCTTCCTGTCTATACAATAGACAGGAAGGGGAAGCTTTTCATTGGCCAGGAGCGATCGCGAGGGGGTGGCCAGAAACCACTGGCCGTCCCCTCGTCCCGGATCGCTCCTGAATCGATCCCGACCGTCCCCGCCGGCGGAGGGGGGTCCGATCGGACCCCCCAACCGCCGGAAGAATGTCACGTACAGGTACGTGATTCTGCCTGTACGTGCCATTCTGCCGACGTATATATACAGGGGGCGGTCGGCAAGTGGTTAATGTGATTGCTGTGATTGATCAAATCGATCACATGGTATAGGACCAATCACAGTGGTCATGTCCCCCGATCTGTGACCTGGGGGGGGGGGGGGACATGAGTGGGCGGACATACGGTACATCCTCCCAAAATGTTACTAATCTCACCTAGGTACTGTACTTTTTTCACCAAAATCAATCCGCTCATCCCCACATACAGTAGAACATTTAGGCTCCATTCACACTTGTGTGACTTGTCATGCAACTTTGGACATCAAAGTGGTATGACAAGTTGTTCCCCATGTTTTCCAATGATAACCAGCAGCAACTTCAAAGTAGTTCAAGCACTACTTTGGTCCACTTTCATGCATCTTGAGGGCCATAGACTTCAATGTTAACCCTCAAAAGTTGCTTGAAAGTCATAGCTGAATGTTATACAATGCAACAGTGGTCCATTATCACTGGTCAAAGCCAAAGTCGTATCCAAGTTGCATCCATCCAAAGTTACATCAAAGTTGCATCAAAGTTGCACTCCAAAGTCTGCGCAACTTTGGAGTCGTACATGTGTGAGCCTCTGTGATCGTGCCAGTAACACACTTCTTGTCCCAAGGTGACAGCACTTGTCACCCTAGGCAGGAGGTTTGTTAGGACTACAGAACTACTCCTCTCTTCTCCAGTCTATAACAAGGGGGGAAGGGGTGTTGCGTAGTTCACAAAGGTGACCTTTGCAGGTCTGGTGACAATGCTCGAGATTTTAGTGCAAAGAAAGAACAGGACAGCAAATAGATATAGCAAATGCTTTAAAAAGTACCGTATATTTAATATAAGTATGGAAAATTCATTGATACATACATTGATTTAATAATCCTTGAATATGGTGATTACCATAATGTAATGACTTATATATTGTATAATCAACCGGTAAAATGAAGGACCTGGGCAAAAAGAATTAAAGGTATGAGCTGGCTTTTTAAAAACATTTTAACATTTTTTATTGTATTTACTTTTATAATATAATATGTCATGTCATTATCTTGCTAAATTAACTTCAGTTTGTAAGAAAAAGTTTATTGTAAACAATACTTCAACCTCTGTATGTCTGCTGAAAATTGCATTTCTCTGTAGAGCATCTTAATTTATTTTATTTTAAAAGGGTCTAGCTATTTATTTTTTATTTTTGTATGTATTAGAAACATGAAAACCTGGTATTTCTCAGGAGATGTATATCATCTTTTGTGCTTTTTTCTTCTGCTAACAAGCCTAATGTAAATTTATGTATAATATCTTACTCATCTACAGTCACGTTTTTATGCAAAGTATTTTAAATGCTACTGTACAGCTTATCCTTACCAGCATAATTTTTCATAATAACCGACATATACAGTACTGATGAACGTTGATGAATTAAAATTTCCTTAGGATTGCTGCAGGCATCTTTATTCCTACAACACCAATATTTGGTCCTGTTGACAACTGACCAATTTTCAGCTTTCAGTGCTCCTGCCCAGACCAATTTTCACTTTGAATGACAATTACTCAGTCATGCAACACTGTACCCAAATGATTTTTTGTCCTTTTTTTCCCACAAATAGAGATTTCTTTTGGTGGTATTTGATCACCTCTGGGTTTTTTATTTTTTGCGCTATAAATGAAAAAAGACGGAACATTTTGAAAAAAAAACAATTTTTCTTAGTTTATGTGATAAAATTTAGCAAATTATTAATTTTTCTTCATAAATTTTGGCCACAATTTATATTGCTACATATCTTTGGTAAAAAATAACCCAAATTAGTGGATATTATTTGGTCTTTGTGAAAGTTATAGAGTCTACAAGCGGTGGTGCGAATCATAAAAAATTTAGCACACCTGATGTACTGGTGGCCTATATCATTTCTTGCGACCCAAACAAGCCAGGAAAGTACAAATACCCCCCAAATGACCCCTTTTTTGAAAGTAGACATTCCAAGGTATTTAGTAAGAGGCATGGTGAGGTTTTTGATGTTGTAATTTTTTTCCCACAATTCTTTGCAAAATGAAGATTTTTTTTTTTCCCACAAAATGTTCATTGTAATAGGTTATTTCTCTCACATGGCATGTGTATACCACAAATGACACCCCAAAATACATTCTGCTACTCCTCCTGAGTATTACGATACCACATGTGTGGGACTTTTACACAGTCTGGCCACTTACAGAGGCCCAATATTGAAATAGCACCATCAGGCGTTCTACAAGCATAAATGACACATCTCATTTCTCAACCACCTATTACACTTTTGAAGGCCCTGGAGCACCAGGACAATGGAAACGCCCACAAAGTGACCCCATTTTGGAAAGCTAACACCCCAACGTATAATCTATGAGGCATAATGAGTCTTTTGAACGGTTCATTTTTTTCCAGAAGTTTTGGGAAAATGTGGAAAAAAAATGAAAACGCATTTTTTTTACGCTAAGTTGTTCATTTATAAGATATTTCCAACACATAGCATGTACATAGCAAAAATTACACTCCAAAATACATTCTGCTACTCGTCCTGAGTATGGCGATACCCATGTGTCAGACTTTTCCACAACCTGGCCACATACAGAGGCCCAACATCCATGTAGCACCATCAGGTGTTCTAAAGGCATAAATTACACATTTCATTTCCTGAGTACCTATCACATTTTTGAAGGCCCTGGAGCACCAGGACAATAGAATTACCCACAAAGTGACCCCATTTTGGAAAGAAAACACCCCAATGTATATTCTATGAGGCATAATGAGTCTTTTGAACATGTAATTTCTTTCCACAAGTTTTTGGAAAATGTGGAAAGAAAATTAAAACCAATTTTTTTCTTACAAAGTTGTCAATTTAGAAGATCTTTATAACACATAGCATGTACATAGCCAAAATTACACCCCAAAATACATTCTGCTACTCGTCCTGAGTATGGCGATACCCCATGTGTCAGACTTTTCCACTACCTGGCCACATACAGAAGCCCAACATGCAAGTAGCACCTTTAGGCTTCTAACACATAGCATGTATACACCAAGAATTGCACCCCAAAATACATTCTGCTGAGCAAAGGGTAAAAAAAAGGCTCACCTGTGGTTCTAGCAGGCAGGAATACCGTTCCAGAGCAGTCAAAGCATTTGTCCAGACAGCCAAAGGAAATGTCCAGGAATTGTCCAGGCAGCAGACAGTTTTGGAAAAGTATGAACATGGTTCAGTACAGTCCAAGGTTTAGAAGGCAGTTCAGGTAACAGGCATAGGTATGGCCAGTTCAGGTAACAGGCAAAGGCATGGCCAGTTCAGGTGCCAGGCAAAGGCATGGCCAGTTCAGGTGCCATGCAAAGGCATGGCCAGTTCAGGTGGCAGGCAAAGGCATGGCCAGTTCAGGTGGCAGGCAGAGGCATGACCAGTTCAGATGGCAGCAGGTGGCACTTTGTACATTAGGCCTTGGTCAGGTAAGACCTGAGGACAGGGGTAGAGGCTTCTTCCCACCCAAATCTCTACGAAGCCTCCGAGTCTCCAGACCCTAATCCAAGAAAACAAAACCTGGAGAAAAATGTTTTCTCCACTCGGAAAACCTTTTCTGGAGCCCCTCACATGTGAGACCCCTGTGCTGTACAGTGGCAGGGCAAATGATCAGTTCAGGAGGCAGGCAAAAAGAATGGTCATTTAACAGGCCAAGGTCAATTCACGTTGAAGGCAGAAAGATGTTTGGCAGAGGCATAGTCGTTAACAGTCCGGGTCATTCACAGAAATGGCAGAAAGTGGAAACTGGAAAAAAATCATCTTCACTTTACTAATAGTGCAGTGAAGTATGATAGCTTCGAAAGCACGATCCAATACAGAGGCCTGGATGGGAGGGACAGTCGGGACAGTAGTATCGGGTGTCGCGGCGATTTCCCCTACTTGAACACACACAACATTTTTTTGGGGGTTTGCGACCTGTTTGGGTAGGAGGGAGAAGTTCAGGAAAGTGCCTTTCATGGAGTCTGGCTACTTCATCAGAGCGAATTAGTTGAGTGGGTTGGCCATGGGGATAGATGAGGGCTGTGAGGACGTCTTATTGAAATCTTAGATAGGTCAGGGAACTTTGGGTGCACTTACAAAAAATAATATAGGAATTGAACATGGCTAGTTGCATCAAATAAATGGCGACTTTTTTGTACCAAAAAAGCGATCTCCTGGTGGCCAAGTAGGGCTGCATCATCTGGTCGTTCATATCCACCCCCCCCCCCCCCCATGTATAGGTTATACTCATGGATACATTTTGGCTTCTGGATGGGGCCTTTTCTTTTCTGCAGTTCCACCAAGGTGTCGTTGTGTATTGTGGAAAGGATGTAGACGTCTCTTTTTTTTGTCTCGCCACTTCAGCGCTAGTACCTCTTCAGTCCGCATACTGGCCTTTTCACCCGTCTTCAAGTTCTTGGCGACCAATGTCTGTGGGAAGCCTTTGCGGTTGGTCCGCGCTGTCCCACAGGCCACAGTCTGCTTTAGGTAGAGATGGCGGAAAAGTGGGAGACTTGTGTAGAAATTGTCTACATATAGGTAATAACCTTTCCCAAGTAATGGTTGGATCAGCTGCCAGACAATTTTGCCACTTGTTCCCATGTAGGTAGGGCATCCAGGGGGGTTTAGCTTTTTGTCTTTTCCCTCATAAATTATAAAGTCATATGTGTAGCCCGTGGCCCTGTCACACGCCTTATAAAATTTTACCCCACGTCTGGCTCTTTTACTGGGGATGTATTGCTGGATTCCAAGTCTTCCAGTAAAGTGTAATAGTGACTCATCTACACAGATATTTTTATCTGGGGTAAACAGTCGCTTGAAGCTGGCGCAAAAAAAATTGATTAGGGGCCGAATTTTGAATAATTTATCGTAACTGGGATGATTTCGAGGGAGGCATTGGGCATTGTTATTGAAATGTAAAAATCGCATAATCATTTCATAATGGGTTCTGGGCATCATTGATGAATAGATCGGCATGTGGTGGATATGTTGGGTAGACCAGTAGGACTTCATTTTTTTTTTGTCAGCCCCATGTTGAGGGTTAGGCCAAGGAAAATTTTAAATTCTTCAATGGTGAGGGGTTTCCAAACAAAAGGGCGGGCATAGGAAGAACTTGGATTGTTGGCTATATGTTGGCTGGCATATAGATTACATTGCTCCACAATGTAGGTTAGGAGATCATTGGGAAAAAATAAGTGAAAATAATAAAGTGGGGTTACATTTTCCGTCTGTATCTGAGGGCCTGGCTGGGCTGTAAAAAGGGGAATTACAGGTTCTACTGACGTATCGGGCAGCCATGTTGGATACAGTAGAACATCTGGAAGGCTAGTACTGCCTCGTTGATGTGATGCTCCATTGCTAGCATCTGGCCTATCTTCTAGGAAGGTTGCCAAACTGCTGGTGGATGCCTGCCTATCCCGGAGTGCTGCGCTGCTGGTGGATGCCTGCATATCATCCTGGAGTGCTGCGCTGCTGGTGGATGCCTGCATATCATCCTGGAGTGCTGCGCTGCTGGTGGATGCCTGCATATCATCCTGGAGTGCTGCGCTGCTGGTGGTTGTCTGCGCAAGCTCATTTCTCCTGCTTCTCCTTGTTAGGATTCTATCATCCTCTGTTTCCATCTCGGAGCCACTGCTGTCCACTGGCTCATAGTCGCTATCCGAGTCTGACAGAGAGAGTTCCCCGGTACTCTCGTCTGACATACTCTGGAGTATCTGGCAAGCCTCCTCTGCGCTGTACGACCTTTTAGTCATGTTGATGGGCAGATGTGTCAGATGGCGGGCAGATGTGTCAGATGGCTGGCAGATCTCCTGTCATCTGCCGCCCTTCCCCCTTTGTTATGATTGCGATGGCTGTGATTAGACACAGCCATCGCACGGATGAGGAGGGCAAATACATTGCCCACCTGCCGTGCCGAGTGTGCGGGGGACACGCGCGCATCGGGATCGCGCGGCTGCGCGGGAGCGCGCCCGCGCGATCCCACTACTTCTGAAGGATGTTCCGGAACATCCAGTCAGAAAAAAAGAGAGGGAGTTTTGGGACTTTAAATGAGGTACGGGGAAGCACCTCCATCCCTATATTTGGTACAATCAAGGGGGAATTTGGGACTTTAGATGAAACGGTTGAGAATGCGGGGGTAGAAGTAAAGTGATTTTTATTGATCACAGATATATAACGCAGTAACAGAATTAATTCATATATATACATGTAATAATCACAAGGAATAAACATGATAATACAAAAGTATAAAAAATGAACACATGATTCAAGATGGATGCATGAAAGTAAATGGGACAATAATGTGGTCTCCAAGTCCCACAAACGGCGTGCCCGGTACTTATGTTCGTAATCATAATAATGGTCACATTATAAAATATAATCATATTGAATAAAAAATTGATAAAATCATCAGGGCGTAGTAGATAACACTGTAGCATCGATTGTAGCTCGACGCGTTTCGTGGATGCAGTTCCACTCATCAGAAGCTGATGCGACAGAATCCTGTGAAATGTATAAATACAGATATAATGAGCCACACTCATATAATGAGTGGTGAAAAAGGTTGAAAGAAAACTTTCCAAACGCACTTACCAAGCCTGGCGGTGAGTGAGGCATGCAGTGAACGGCGTGCAGTGGGTCAGAGGTATCGACTTCACCGCCGGAGCTGAGGCGGCGTGACCTACAATGGCAGCATTGGGTGATGTTACAGCGCACCTGGAGGTGGGGGTGGTCTGCATGTGAAAACAATGCTAGTGTCTGGGTACAAGAAACGGATATTCTGAAAGTAAAATATATATGTATATAGATGAGCCTGGAATAACCCATAAAGTATATATGTATTTGAAATAATAATAACTCATATATATATATGTTTTTGAGGTAGTAATAACTTAAAGGGTATTGCATATGTATGTATATACATACATACACATATAAATGGTATAGGGGTCTATAGTATATAATATATATATTGAGAATAATAATGGTTTTTAAAGGTAGTATGGACACCTTAGACCCAGTGTATAAATATAAAGAATGATAAAAGTTATGGGTAGGAAAATATGCAAAATGTGTGTGTGATAAAATAAATTAAATAAATTATGTGGGATAGGGGATGGTATTGACTAAAGTCTGTGTAAATGTAGAACTAAGAAGTGAAAGTAAAAATGATAAATATAATGTAGAGTGTTTTGAAAAAGAGGAAAGGAGCAAACTAAGTGCAGTTAAATAAACCTGCAGACCAAAACAACCCCAGATCGAGGAACACTAACCCGAAATGCTGCATGCCTTGCAACACCCAGCAAAGCACCAGCTGGTGTGCAGGGATCTCAGGAAGGACCAGGCCGATTCAACAGCCCGCTCCAACCTGGGAATATGTAGTGTGACGCCGCCAACGCCACGTGCGTGGGCCCGTGAGGGGGAGGGGCGTCCGCACCCGAGCGGACAAGCCGCTCAGTGATTGGCGCCAAACATCCCCCTCCAAGGAACCACGTAGTGGGTATTCCCGGCGTCAGCGCAACGACGTCAGAACGACGTCATGCGTAGAGCGCAGGGACCGTGGCGCCGACACGTAAGGGGCCATCCACCCGACCCCCCTAATGGGGAGGAGGGGAGGGAGCCCTCAATACGTGTCGCAGCTCCCGCAGTGAAGAAATGAACCCCCAATTGCCACAAATTGCCCATAACACCGCAGGACGTCAAACACCGCCAGAGTGATAGGCACGCAGGAAGAAATAGACATGGATGGTCAAATAGGGCCATAGGAATGTACCGGGAATGTCGTGTATTGAATGTTATTAATTATAGCTGATAAAGCATACACCGTATTGCAGAGTATAATGTTAGTATTAACTGACTCAGGTGTACACATCCCAGCACGGGACATGTATACACCTGGGGGTCAACCTCACGCGTGGATAACAGGGGAACACTGCTGATCCAATTTCCCAACCGTTTCCATCCCGATAATCGGTAAAAAAGAGAGGGAGTTTTGGGACTTTAAATGAGGTACGGGGAAGCACCTCCATCCCTATATTTGGTACAATCAAGGGGGAATTTGGGACTTTAGATGAAACGGTTGAGAATGCGGGGGTAGAAGTAAAGTGATTTTTATTGATCACAGATATATAACGCAGTAACAGAATTAATTCATATATATACATGTAATAATCACAAGGAATAAACATGATAATACAAAAGTATAAAAAATGAACACATGATTCAAGATGGATGCATGAAAGTAAATGGGACAATAATGTGGTCTCCAAGTCCCACAAACGGCGTGCCCGGTACTTATGTTCGTAATCATAATAATGGTCACATTATAAAATATAATCATATTGAATAAAAAATTGATAAAATCATCAGGGCGTAGTAGATAACACTGTAGCATCGATTGTAGCTCGACGCGTTTCGTGGATGCAGTTCCACTCATCAGGAGCTGATGCGACAGAATCCTGTGAAATGTATAAATACAGATATAATGAGCCACACTCATATAATGAGTGGTGAAAAAGGTTGAAAGAAAACTTTCCAAACGCACTTACCAAGCCTGGCGGTGAGTGCGGCATGCAGTGAACGGCGTGCAGTGGGTCAGAGGTATCGACTTCACCGCCGGAGCTGAGGCGGCGTGACCTACAATGGCAGCATTGGGTGATGTTACAGCGCACCTTTCCTCTTTTTCAAAACACTCTACATTATATTTATCATTTTTACTTTCACTTCTTAGTTCTACATTTACACAGACTTTAGTCAATACCATCCCCTATCCCACATAATTTATTTAATTTATTTTATCACACACACATTTTGCATATTTTCCTACCCATAACTTTTATCATTCTTTATATTTATACACTGGGTCTAAGGTGTCCATACTACCTTTAAAAACCATTATTATTCTCAATATATATATTATATACTATAGACCCCTATACCATTTATATGTGTATGTATGTATATACATACATATGCAATACCCTTTAAGTTATTACTACCTCAAAAACATATATATATATGAGTTATTATTATTTCAAATACATATATACTTTATGGGTTATTCCAGGCTCATCTATATACATATATATTTTACTTTCAGAATATCCGTTTCTTGTACCCAGACACTAGCATTGTTTTCACATGCAGACCACCCCCACCTCCAGGTGCGCTGTAACATCACCCAATGCTGCCATTGTAGGTCACGCCGCCTCAGCTCCGGCGGTGAAGTCGATACCTCTGACCCACTGCACGCCGTTCACTGCATGCCGCACTCACCGCCAGGCTTGGTAAGTGCGTTTGGAAAGTTTTCTTTCAACCTTTTTCACCACTCATTATATGAGTGTGGCTCATTATATCTGTATTTATACATTTCACAGGATTCTGTCGCATCAGCTCCTGATGAGTGGAACTGCATCCACGAAACGCGTCGAGCTACAATCGATGCTACAGTGTTATCTACTACGCCCTGATGATTTTATCAATTTTTTATTCAATATGATTATATTTTATAATGTGACCATTATTATGATTACGAACATAAGTACCGGGCACGCCGTTTGTGGGACTTGGAGACCACATTATTGTCTCATTTACTTTCATGCATCCATCTTGAATCATGTGTTCATTTTTTATACTTTTGTATTATCATGTTTATTCCTTGTGATTATTACATGTATATATATGAATTAATTCTGTTACTGCGTTATATATCTGTGATCAATAAAAATCACTTTACTTCTACCCCCGCATTCTCAACCGTTTCATCTAAAGTCCCAAATTCCCCCTTGATTGAACATCCAGTCAGAAGTAGACGGCTCCCACCCGGCCGTATATGTGCAGTGGCCGCTGGTGCTCTATGTTTTTTTTTTTTTTTTTGTTTGCTTGGTCGGTCAGTCAGTTGGTCGGTCAAACCCACTACCCCCCCCCTCGGTCGGTCAGTCAGTTGGTCGGTCAAACCCACTACCCCCCCCCCTCGGTCGATCAGCAAACAACCCCCCCGTCGCTCACCCATCTGCCCAACAGCCCCGCACATAACCCATCCAGGTCACGGGCAGCTTCCCCCTGTGTCTCCTTCTCTGCACTTTCCCCCCTGCTTCTGCTCCCGAGCAATACGGTCGCCTCTCTTTTCAGCCAATCGGGTCTTAAAAACTGCTTCCTGATTGGCTGGGAGGAGAAGCAGGAAGACAATAGCGAATATTAATTTACTTTTGCCACACAACTGGGTGGGCTCAGGGCGCAGTGCTCTGTGCCCCGAGCCCACCCTTTTTGAAGCCAATTAGAGCCTTGGGCTCTAATCACGTGCTTCAAAAAAAACAAAAACATTGAAATCCATGCATCTGGCACCCTGTATGTAGATTAGAGGCCAGGCACATTGGATTAGGGGGGCGTGACCCTGCGCCCCAAATGGAGTGGCCGCCAATGGTTGGCACAATATGGCCAGATTAACTATTCAGTGTGCGCTATTAGCCCTGCCACCCACTCTGCCTCTACACCCCCCCCCCCCTTTAAAGTACAGTGTCCCCAGATTTCATTTTGAAAATCTGGTCACCTTAGTGTAGCTCTGCTTGCACCTCTGTAGTATATGTGTGAGATGTAAAGATACTAATGTTGTATATGCTGTCATGGATCTTCTGCATTATAGGAATGGCCAGTGTCTTTTACTGTTACTGTCAATAATCCACCTGAAGCTTAAATTATTCATGCTTGCTAAAAGTTTTGTTTTAAAACCTTTTATTTCCATAGTGGATGGCTTCAATGCAACACTAAATGATAAATCATACCCTAAAGATTATTTTATGATATTTTAGGCATTTAAAATGATCCTCCATTGCTTGGTATAAGACACAGGACATCAAGCATTAACATGTACATAACACAAATGACATGAATTCAGCCTGTGCTGAAGTTCCCTAGTTGTGCTAATTATCGATAAAGAACAAGCATACAGAGGTTGTCAAGACCGGATGGGTTCCAGTAAGTATTTCACTGGCCTCCGGAGACTAGCTGAAGAGTGCAATTATATGCTGATGTGGCAGCAGCTTCACGTTCACTTATACCCTCAATTCTTGAAGTGTTCACACTCCAGAAACCACATTCCCAAATAAATAGAATACTGAGCTGAGATGAGCAACGAGAATAAAAAAAAAAAAAAAAAAACAACCAGAAGGATTTCCAGGCTGAAGCTGTGAAGGACTAACGCCTACCATTCTACCCCAATCAAATCTGACAAACTATGGGCTTATAATAATCATGTTGAAACATATTCAGATTATAATTACCTTCCTTCTGATAATGATAGTCTCTTTGATTGGATGATTACCTATCTGACTTTGATAAGTCTCAAAGGTCAAAGTAGAGACAATTACAGGCATCTGTTTTTTTACGGATAGTATTAGCTGGGAAATGATCACTTAACCCCAGTTATTGTTGGAGGGACAGTGGCATCCTGCTTGATTTTGAGATAAAATTGTGGATGAGAGTCTACATTGTATTATCATGTATTTGTTATTATTTCTTGATTTAAGGTTTGCCATGTCTTAAGAAGTAGATGAATGTTGATTAAGTGGAAGATTGTACTGATTAATGGAATAGAATAAGTTCATCTAAGATTCACTTGTGCTATGTTGGCATATATTTTAGTATGCATATCCATAGCAATGTAAATGTAAAAAATATTTTATATATCTCGATTTAAAAAAATGAACTGTTTTCTATCACATAAATCGAATTATGTGATTAACTTTTCTAAAACTGTTTAGCTGCATTTATCTGTTTTAAAGAGGTTGTAAAGGCTTAAAGTGGTTGTAAACCCTTACATATACCTGATGAAGGGACTATCCTCATACACAGAGGTGAAACAAATCCTCCTACATAGGTTGTACCTGTCTATCTGCAGTCTTCTCTTGTCTACAGCAGTTCAAAGTGCTCAATTTATAAGCTTCTCTAATGCCCACGATCGGATTTTCCAACAACAAATGTTGGATGTGAGCTTGTTGGCTGAAATGTTGGCTAACAGGTTCTCAAATTTTCCGCCAACAAAACTTTGTTGTCGGACTTTAGGATCGTGTGTACACATGTCTGTCGCACAAAAGTTCACGCATGCTCGGAATCAAATATGACCCGGAATCGCTAGCGTTCGTAATGGAGATATCACGTACGTCACTACGTTTGTAATTGTTGGCCAACATTTGTGTGACCGTGTGACAAGTTGGAGCCAACATCCTTCGAACATAAATCCACGGTTTTGTTGTCGGAAAGTCCTTAGTCATTAGAGTTCAGAAAAAGGGGGCAGAGAGCTGAAGTTACTGTCAGCAGAGCTCAGCGAGGAGAGCTCCGACAGCTAATTGACGGCACACAGGAACAGAGCTGAGGCTGTCAATCTGCTGGAGATCCCACCTCTTTACCTTTTTTCTCTTGGTGTCTGAAAAACTTATCAAAAGTGACTCATGCTGATAGCAGAGGAACGAGGCAGCAGAGAGAAATGACACTTAGTACACACTATAGAAGGATATGCTTATTTAACATTTCATGTCTGAGGTTTACAACCACTTTAAGTTTTTTTTTTTAGCTTAATGCATTCTCTGCATTAAGGTAAAAAAACTTTATGTGATCAGTTCCAACCCAGCCTGGGCTGCTGGTAGGCTGGTATGCTGATGTCCTGTAAATTGGAACAGGTTTGTGCTTGAATGTAGTAAGCAGAAGAGCAGACCCCGGATAGATGCTAGCAGCTGGTGAGTTCCGTGAGGACTGAAACACAGACAGGGTCAAACAAGCCAGGTCATACACGTGTAGTGATATAGACTGTTACCAGAAAGCTTTGAATCTAAACATTGTTTGTCCCCGTGATTATTCGTGCAGCCAGTGACCTCATATCTGTGTGCCAACGGAGTGAGTTATGGAGCGTTTAGTCCTCTTTGAATCTGCTGCTATGCATCCATGTACCCTAAGACTACAAATCCCAGGGACCCTTGCAGTGGCCTGAAGGTTGCTGGGAGAGATAATAAAAGGAGCTGAGAAGCCTGTGCACGCTCTCTTCCTCCTGGGCCTGATGCAAGACGGACCGCTCCTTATGACAGAGAAAGAGAGGTCGTGGCCTACCACACGGAACACTACTCCCACCACAAGGCCTAAGAGGCCTAGTCCTATTACCCGCTGTCGGACATCCTGTTACTAGCACCACTTACAGTACCTACCCATCGGTGCAGACGTGTGGGGAAAGTCACTACAGGAGGCCGAGACAGAGGATCCGTTGCCAGAGTGTTGCCCTCCGTGTTCCTGTCTAGAAGACATTGAATGAATTTGGGTCGTTGGTGAGAGAGCAAGCTGCTCATCTTTATCTATTCACTACCACCAGTACAGAACACCGTACACACACATCTCTACCCAAGAACACTTTACTGCATTGCTGGAACACAGAGCTCAGATGCCTTAGGCCTTCACCACTCGGAACCTATTGTTTCATCTATAGCTAAATGGATTACAGTTAATGAGCTCCAACTAGCTAGAGAAGAATAAACGATCTGCAACGTGGAATTCTATTTCCATTACTCATAGGAAGCCTAAATATATATAATGCCAGAGGGAGATTAGCTCTCGCATTAGAATAGCATAGTCTGTCTAGATTACATCTATCTCAGTATGGCCACATATGTAGTTAAATGAAACATAAAAGTCACTAGGCGGTGACTTTGGATATGAATATAGTGTACATAGCATTATCCATCATTTAACCATTGTTGTGTCTTCGGGAGGAATCTGCTGATTGGTGCTGTTATCCCAGCTCACAGGATTTATTCCTTCCTTTTTGTGAAATAACTTTTCCAATTTGGGTTCAAGTAAAATATTTCAGAACCTTATACTACTGAGTTGTTTGATTCTTGCTTAATATTGTTAACAGGATGTCTGAACCCAGAGTGTCAGGTGGGTTGGAAGGTTAACTTGGTCATGGCCGTGCAGATGAGCAGGTAATTCACAGCAGTCCCCAAGGGTGTTGTGCTACATTTGGGGGCTCGTCCGAGATGCTATCTGCAGCAGGCCCCAGTCAACCTAGATCAGAGCCACAATCTGAGAGGGAAGCCGCATCCATGGCCACAGTTGCTTGGAGTCAAAGTTATGGGACTCCAATCGACAGAAGCACCGTTCTGGAGATCTCGGGGAGTGAGCATACCGAGATCAAAAGGTGGCTGAGAGCTTTAGTGCCAGAACATCGGGCTTACCTGGTGGAAACTGAAGCCTCTGCAGAGATAGATCAAGTCAGGGTACTACTAGAATGGCAGGAAGGAGTGCCAGTGTGTTTTCAGGAGGAAGAGATTAGCTTAACAGAGGAAGTTATGGCAAGGGAAATTCCCCCTCAGAAGCGAGAGAGGAGGGAATGAAAAGTCACCTCTGACAAAAGCCCACAAGAAAAGTCCTGTGCCTATGGGGACTGATTCTCAACGGGCCAGCGCCCCTCCACTCTTTCTACACAGATATGAGTCATCCGGTTGATAGCCTGGTGAAGAATGGGCCTGGGAATGCTAAACAAAGTTATGAAAGACTTAGGTGGGAGAAGACAAGTATGAAACCTGGATGAGTCAAGCTTTACAGGCTATGGAAGAGTGGAGTGTTTCAGAGGCTGAAACGACAGAGACTTAATGAGAGCCTTCGAGGCCCAGTGGCCGACGTGATCCGTAACCTAAGGATGGGCAAGAGGACTTGTGTTGCCATGGACTACATTGAGGCTTTGTGTGCTGTTTTTGGAAGAGTGGAAACGATCGCTGATCTGATGTACAAGTTCAACCACATCCATCAACAGAGAGGGGACAGTTTGTCCGAATACATCTCTCGGGTAGACCGGATGCTACAACCAAAGACACTGATCAGGTACGACTGGACCGGGTGCTACATGGGGCCCAACCCAACCATTCCTATTGTGCTGAAGTTGTTACTGAAAAGGACCCAGGTGATACCAACCTATCCTGAATTGATAACATAGGTTTGAGAGGAAGAGGCTATGCTGGAAGGAAAGAGTCAACGACCAAGAGATGTGAATCCTGTTACTGGAAACAAAGAGAAAGTGGTCGCCTGCTCTATTCATGCTGAAATAGTTTTCCGATGACGACAGTGGAACCGAATCTGAACCCAAGGGATCGACTCCCCCTGACATCCATAAACCAGTTGTAGAACTAGGGCCAATGGCACTGATGGCCAAGTAGCACAGGCTCAGACTCAAATGTACCATGCGCTGATGCGAGTAATGGAGACCCAAGCGAAAGTTCAGGAGCAAGGGACTCGGGCAAGCAAACCAAAACAGTACTCAGGACTAGAAAAGAGATGTTATGTATGTGGAAAAGCCAGACATTTTCGAGCCAAGTGTCCCAAGGTGGGTGTCAGCCCTCAATAATAGCATGCAAAGCCAAGCTGCGGTTTGAAAAGTGAGCAAAGTCCTTTCTTGCATTAAGAGAGGTATGGACTAATGAGAGAGAGGTATAATTTTGCCCCAGTACAAATCATTAGTCAGACCTCATCTGGAATATGCAGTTCAGTTTTGGGCACCAGTTCTCAAAAAGGATATCGGGGAACTGGAGAAAGTGTAGCAGGGTGCACATTTGCAACTGGGGCTCTTTCTCAAAGTGGGGCTATTTCTACAAGTGGGAGCACTTCTGACTCTGCACTCATCATTATCTGATTGTCTCATCGGAAAATCTCTTCTCTCATTCCACAGGTATGTGCTAACTGAACCATCTCAACCCAAAAACTGAAACTCTGCTATCTGCTTTGCTTATGTCTATTTAATAATTGCTGGTATGTGCTGACTGAACCCTCTCCACCCAAAAACGGAAACACTGCTATCTGCTTTGCTTTTGTCTATTTAACAATTGCTGGTATGTTATTTTTGCTTAACCGTCTGTAGACCTGTCCACATTACAATTATTACACATTATTATCTCCCTTGTCTTACCCAAAATTATGGCCCGTTAACTTTAGTGCCCTCTTGCTAGTCTGTTTCTAAAGTAAGAATTTTGCCCTGTTAACCAGCCAACCTTTATTACCTCCTAAATGCTAACTGAAATCCCCCACCCCTATCAGTATAAATATAAGCTTCTTTTGGGGGAAGCATTTGCAGGGGGCACATTTGCAACTGGGGCTCTTTCTCAAAGTGGGGCTATTTCTATTTGTGGGAGCACTTCTGACTCTGCACTTCAGCGAATGCACAAAGCAAATGAACACAAGAAAATACTTTGGAAAACACCACACAGACATCAGGTGACCTTGTTTACCCCTTCAGCTCTTTCTCCTTGTAACATGCACACTCTACCACTCCTTTTGACAGCTCTGTCCTCTATTCTTAAACTATCTCTCCTCCACCCCTCTTCTCCCCCCCACAGCATATATATATCACCCTCACTTCTGTCCTCTCCTTATTACTGCACCCACCAACTTCTGCTAATTCTAAATCCACACACACTAAAAATCTCCAAGACCCTGGGGCATGTCCCTTCATATAAATCCCACTCCCATATTACCTCCCTCACTCTCCTGCTTCTCCTAACCTCTGGAGATATATCCCCTAACCCCGGGCCTCCATCATTTAACTGTACCCCATGCACCCATCACCCTCTGGCAGCAGCAATCAACACAATTTAGTTCCCATTTCTATTCTTCCCAAGACCAGACTCCCTTTCTCTTGTGCCCTTTGGAACTCCCGCTCTGTTTACAACAAACTCACCTCTCTCCAAGACCTCTTTATCGCCAACTCATTTAACCTACTCGCCATTACCGAAACCTGGCTCCACGAATGCGACACTCTGTCTTCTGCTGCCCTATCCCATGGTGATCTTCTCTGGACTCACTCCCCCAGATCCAGTGGACGTAAAGGAGGAGGTGTCGGAATCCCTCTAGTCCCACATAGCACCTTTCAGGTACTTCAGCCACCTCCCTCTCTGTCACTCTCCTCTTTTGAAGCACACTGCATTTGTCTTTTCACTCCAGTTTCTCTAAGGATAGCTACAGATCTACAGGCCTCCTGGACCAGTATTAACCTTTCTTGATGACTTCTCTGCCTGGCTACCCTACTTTCTTTCTTCTGAAATATGCACAATCATTCTAGGGGACTTCAACATCCCTATTAATACTAACACTCCTGCCATTTCCAAACTTCTCAGCCTAACCTCCTCCTTTGACCTGAAGCAGTGGATAAATGCTCCTACTCACTCCAAAGGCAATACCCTTGACCTCCCTTCTAGATTGTAAGCTCTAACGAGCAGGGCCCTCTGATCCCTCCTGTATTAATTTGTATTGTAAGTGTACTGTCTGCCCTCATGTTGTAAAGTGCTGCGCAAACTGTTGGCGCTATATAAATCCTGTATAATGATAATAATAATACTAATAAAGTGTAGAGAACGGGAACCAAACTGATAAAAGGCATGGAGAAGCTTAGCTATGAGGAAAGATTAGAGGAACTGAATTTAATCACTCTTGAGAAGAGGAGATTAAGGGGGGATATGATCAACATGTATAAATATGTAAGGGGTCCATAGAGTGAACTTGGTGTTGAGTTATTCACTTTACAGTTAACACTGAGGACAAGGGGGTACTTTTTTACGTCTAGAGGAATAGAGATTTCATCTCCAAATACGGAAAGGTTTCTTCACAGTAAGAGCTGTGAAAATGTGGAATAGACTCCCTCCAGAGGTGGTTCTGGCCAGCTCAGTAGACTGCTTTAAGAAAGGCTTGGATTCTTTCCTAAATGTACATAATATAATGGGTACTAACATTTATAGGTAAAGTTGATCCAGGGAAAATCTGATTGCCACTTTGGGATCAGGAAGGAACTTTTTCCCCTGCTGTAGCAAATTGGATCCTGCTTTTCTGGGGGGGGGGGGGGGGGGGGGGGGGTTCCGCCTTCCTCTGGATCAACTGTGGGTATAGGATTGGGTATATGGGATTGTATATTTTTTATTTTATTTTATTTTATGGTTGAACTAGATGGACTTTTTTCAACCTGACTAACTATGTAACTATGTAACTGTAATGAAACTTCAAGGGACCTCAATAAGGGAGCTAGTTGGGAGTCCCAAGGGAAGGCTGTGCTCCAAGGACAAGAAGAGAAATTGGAAGAAAAACAAGAGGGGAGAATTCAAGCTATCAATCCTCTCGCACTCGCCCGTGCTCAAGACGACCCAAAATTAAAATCCCCCAAAAATGGGAGAAGGGGACAGGAAATCAATGCACACCTTGCTAAACAAGCAGTTCAATCTCAAACACCCCCTCCAATGAGGCCTGTTAGAGCACATGCCTTAGAGGCACCTGGAGGGAACCTAACCAAGAACTTAGTGGGGCCTTCCCCTATAGTATCAGTCCAAGTGGAGGGCATCTATACGCAAGCACTGTTGGATACCGGAGCTTAAGTAACACTACTATATCAGGACTTCTACCATAAGTACTTGAAACACATCCCCTTGTGTAAACTTGACGAGCTGGAAATTTGGATAATTGGAACTCAGAAATGCCCTTATGATGGTTACATACCTATCAAGATAACCTTCGACTCTGCTTTAGCTGGAAGGCCAGAGATATTTGACACGTTAGCAGTTGTATGCCCTCGACCACCTGGAGCCGGCAGAAATTCTTTGCTGATAGGAACTAATACCAATTTAGTGAGAAGACTACTCACCCCCTTGGCCGTAGAGGGTGCCCCTGTTGGGAAAATCCATCCTCAGTTGAGGCAAGCATTTCAGAGGGTATTGCAACAAAAGAAGGCACCCGCCAAAGGAGTAGGGAGGTTGTGGCGACTAGAAACTCAAGAAAGGATGCAGCAGTCTGAAGAGAGAGCCTGTCTCAAAGCCACTGTCAAGTTGTCCTGGGACCAACTGGGTCCATATGCGGTGGTAGAAACTGACCCCACAGAGGAGGAAGTCAGGATAGAGTTAGTTCCCAAAATTATACCCACTCGGGCTCTGTTCTGGAGTGGGAGGCGAGTTCCTGTTAGTGTGCAGAACGTCCCTAATCACCCGATCAGCCTAAAGCCTTGAATGGTGATTAGGAAAGTGTGTGCTGCTACCCTGGTAGAGAAGAATGAGACAGCCCAAGTTGGAGATGGAAGAAATGCCACTGCTCACTACCCAAGCCTCCCCCTGTTTGGGAACGAAGGATTAAAGCTCAGATAGATCGTTGGGAGAAGATGTTCTCAAAAAATTACTTTCAATGTGCGCTGTGCTAAGAGTGCTCAGCATCGTATCCGATTGACTGAGGATAAGCCATTTTGAGAAAGGGCAAGATGGGTCCCCTTATGTGATTTGGAAGACCTTCAGGAACAACTAGCTGAACTGAAAACTTCAGGAGTGATTAAAAAGTCCCAAAGCCCTTGCGCTTCCCCGATTGTGGTGGTGAGAAAAAAGAATGGGTCTTTCAGGATGTGCATCGATTATTGAACCTTGAATCGAAGAACTATCCCCGATCAATACATAACCCCTCGCAAAGAAGAAGCCTTGCAGTTCCTTTCCAGGGCCAAATGGTTCAGTGTGTTGGAGTTAAAGACTGGGTACTACCAAATCCCTATGCACCCAGAAGATTGGGAGAAGACTGCCTTTATTTGCACACTGGGATTCTTCAAGTTTGATCGGATGCCTCAGGGACTGACCGGGGCTCCTGCCACGTTCCAGTGACTGATGGAGAATACAGTGGGTGATATGAACCTGGTAGAAGTACTGGTTTACCTAGATCACATCATCATGTTTGGTCGAACTTTGGAAGAGCGTGAGGCCCGATTGGAGAAGGTTTTCCAGCGATTACATGAAGAGGGGTTGAAGCTGTCATTGGAGAAGTGCCAATTCTACCAGACCTCTGTCACCTACTTAGGGCATGTGGTATCCGCAGAAGGGATAGCCACTGACCCACAAAAACTGGAGGTGGTCACTTCTTGGCTTCGGCCCACCACCGTCACCGAGTTGAGTTTTTGGGTTTCTGTTCTTACTACAGACGGTTTGTGAAGAACTTCTCTCAGATTACTCGGCCATTAAACAAGATGTTAGAGAAGAAAACAGATGGAGAACCACAGAAAACCCTCGAAAGGAGGAGGCAGAAGGCTGAGGGAATCTATACAGGACCAGTGGACCGTGAAGTGTGAGAGGTCCTTTGAGAGGCTGAAGGGGAGTTTGGTCGAAGCTCCGGTGCTGGTCTACGCTGACCCCTCGAAGCATTACGAATTACATGTGGATGTCAGTAGAGACGGTATTGGGGGAGTGATGTATCAAGAATCAGAAGGGAAGCTCTGCCCAGAAGCATATGTGAGTCGCAGCCTTACTTCCCCTGAGAAGAATTATCCAGTGCAGAAGTTGGAGTTCCTGGCCCTCAAGTGGGCAGTAGTGGACAGACTTCGAGACTACCTGTATGGAGCACCTTTGTGGTGAAAATGGATAACAATCCACTGACCTATTTATTATTCTCTGCCAAGCTGGATGCCACTGGGCATCGGAGGCTAGCCACTTTATCGGAGTTCCAACTCAGTTTGAAATATCGGCCAGGAGTGGGAAATAGAGATGCTGATGCTCTTTCCCGAAGACCACACTTCCCCCATAATGATCAGAGAAGTTGGGTTCATTTACCTTCCGAAAGAGTACAAGAACTGTGCAAAGGGGTGGAGTATAAGCACAGGGGGGCAATAGGGGCTGTAGCTGTGGGGGTCACTCCTGGGGGAGTACCGCAACATTATTGCAACCTGACCCAAGTACGTAGCCAAGAATTGCCTCAGCTGACTAAGGAGTACATGAGGAGAGGACAGTGGGAAGATCCGCTAGGAAAATTAATAATTAAGTCACTATCGACTGAAGACCCTCGGATACTGATGGATAGTCCCATTGAGGGTGCTGAGGTGATTCATAGAGAATGGGAGAGAATGAAAATAGAAGAGGGGATCCTGTATCGAAGAGGCCCCTCCAAAGAGTCCGAAGGCGTAAGCCAACTGTTCCTTCCATAAAAACATTGCTTGACTGTGCTAACTGCACTACATGATGACCATGGTCATTTAGGCCCAGATAGAACTTTCAAACTAGTCAAGGACCAGTTCTATTGGCCAAAGATGAGGACGGAAGTGGAAAGGTACTGTAGCTCCTGCGGCAGGTGTATCCAGAGGAAATCTCTACCAGGCAAGGCCATTAAAGACTTGGCATCGGAATCACCTATTGCCTATCTCCGAGGCTGTACTGGTACCTTCCGCCCCTTATTCCGAGCAATTTCAGCCTCCAACATTGAGGTCTCGGAACAGAAACCCCTGTACCCTCACATCTCTAGAAGAGGAAAATGATGATGAGGAAATACCTTTTGGACTGGTTGTGGGTCCACTCTATGGGAGATGATCCTCTAGACCCTGCAGCTGGGGCAGAAGACAGTTTAGGGACAGACCTTCACATGCCTTATACTGAAGCCATAGCCTCTGGTCCACTGTTGGAAGCTGAAGAAGTCAAGCTGGAACTCAGTTCAAGTAAAATATTTCAGAACCTTATACTACTAAGTTGTTTGATTCTTGCTTTATAGTGTTAACAGGATGTCTGAACCCAGAGTGTCAGGTGGGTTGGAAGGTTCACTTGGTCATGGCCATGCAGATGAGCAGGTAATTATCAGCAGTCCCCAAGGAGGCCGTGCTACACACATGTGGTCAGATCAGGTACAGATGCGGAGGCAGTAGAAGAGTCAAGGTACAAGCTGGGGTCGATGCAGGCAGAGAGCAGGAGTAATCAGAACAAGCCAGGTTAATAACTGGAACAGAAACAGTGTAGAACCCTGGTGTTTAGGAAGGGTTGCTCCTAAATTTACCTGCCAGGTATAGCTGCCTGGGCAAATTGTTGAGGATCAATTTATTTCACTCTAAGTCTGTAATTGCTGCACTTCTCTCTTTTGCCGCTAGGTGGCCGGGTACCTGGTGGCATTAGATACGAGAAGGGCAATGCAAGGTCAGATTATGGATATATGGGGTATCCCAGACAATGGGCAGGGGTTTTCTTAAATCCCTTGGCCTGCTGGGAGAACCCATATATTTGGGTGGAGTCAGGTGATGAATGTTCTGTGCCACCTGGATGGCTGTCTGGGTGGACGTGTGTTATATTGCCCGGGCTGCTAGGCTAGAGTTTGGGCCTATCTGGCTGCTAGGCTGTCTAAGGGCCTATCCAGAAGCAAGAGAGCAGCGCAGGGTTGGGATTGCGGCTTGCAGTCCAAACAAAAGTGATGGTCTCGCCGGCCAGAGAACCTGTCATGGTCGGAGGTAGAGGGGAAGCTGTCGCCACTAAGGGACCAACCACCTTACTACCAGGGACCACAGTGAGTAGCTGAAGCAAGTACCAGAGCAGAATTCCCACCAACCGGGGATGGTGAAGAATCAGGAAACTTCAGCTGGTATCAAGCCAGGGACCCAGCCAGCGGAGGTGACGCTTGCAGAGCAGCCTTGTGTGTCAAGCCAGGCAGTGCCGATCCTGACCTCCCTGGGGCCCTAAGCAAAATTCTGCTAAGGGGCCCTCTACTTGACCCGTGATGCCGTGAGCTATGTAAACCATTTGCCATTGCCACACAGTCACACCTGACACTTCAGTGCTCCCAAAACAATCCTCCCTCCTTTAAACAAAAACAGTCAAAGAATAAGTACAACAATATAGAACAGAATGAGGTCCCCAGAGAGCCCCCTTACATCAGGGTCCTCAGAGAGCCCCCCTTACATCAGGGTCCTCAGAGAGCCCCTCCTTACAGCAAGGTCCCCAGAGAGCCCCCCTTACACAAGGGTCCCCAGACAGCCCCCCTTAAATCAGTGTCCTCAGAGAGTCTCCCCCTACATCAGGGTCCCCAGAGAGCCTCCCCCTACATTAGGGTCCCCAGAGAGCCTCCCCTTACATCAGGGTCCCAGAGAGCCCCCCCCCCCCCTTACATCAGGGTCCCCAGAGAGACTCCCCTACATTAGGGTCCCCAGAGAGCCCCCCTTACATCAGGGTCCCTAGAGAGCCTCCCCCAACATTAGGGTCCCCAGAGAGCCTCCCCTACATTAGGGTCCCCAGAGAGCCTCCCCTTACATCAGGGTCCCCAGAGAGCCCCCTCCTTACATCAGGGTCCCCAGAGGGTATCCCCCTACATCAGGGTCCCCAGAGAGCCTCCCCTTACATCAGGGTCCCAGAGAGCCCCCCTTACACCAGGGTCCCCAGAGAGCCTCCCCCTTACACTAGGCTCCCCAGAGAGCCCCCCTTACATCAGGGTCCTCAGAGAGCCCCCTTCTTACATCAGGGTCCCCAGAGAGCCCCCCCTTACACCAGGGTCCCAAGAGAGCCTTCCCTCTTACATTAGTGTCCCCAGAGAGCCCCTCCTTACACAGGGTCCCCAGAGAGCCCCTCCTTACACAGCTCTACCAAACAACATCCACTTGAAAGAAAACCATCAGGCATTCAGGAAAAAACTCAAGACCCACCTCTTCTAATATCGCAGGACAACAAGAGCAGACAAGCACCTTGAGGCGATTCAGTTCGCATTTGCAGCGCTATACAAATCATTCATTCATTCATTACACAGGTCCCCTCTGACATTAGTGTCCCCAGGGGGCCCCCTCTTACATCAGTGTCCCCAGAGGGCCCCGTCTTTACATCAGTGTCCCCAGAGGGCCCCGTCCTACATCAGTGTCCCCAGAGGCCCCGTCCTTACATTAGTGTCCCCAGAGGGCCCCGTCCTTACATTAGTGTCCCCAGAGAGCCCCCCTCTTACATTAGTGTCCCCAGAGGCCCCCTTCCTTACATTAGTGTCCCCAGAAAGCCCCCCCTCTTACATTTGGGCCCCCAAACAGCTGACTCCCCCCCTTGCAGAGGTTCCCCTGTACCTGGCTGGTGGAGGTGGGAGGCGGCGATCGGCAGCTATATGGTGTCCACAGGCAGGGGGATCTCCCTGGGGCTAGTAGTTCTATCTCCGAATGTATACAGCGGAGAGGGGAGGGGCCTCTGACCCGGGCATCAGCAACAGTGTTCAAGCAGAGTTAAAGTGAAACTGATACCTGCCTGGGTCAGAGGCCCCTCCCTTCTCCTCTCCACTGTATACACTGAGAGTACTACAAACCCCAGGGAGATCCCGCCGCCCACTCAGGCACCATAGAGCTGCCGATCGCCGCCTTCCACCTCCTCCCACTTCTCCTCACTGCACTCTAAACGGCCAGCCAGAGGTGCAGGGGGGGATGCTGGGTCTTGGGGGCCCCCCCACAGCGGCGGGGCCCTAAGCAGCTTGCATAGTGTGCCTATAGGGCCGATCGGCTCTGAAGATTGGAGGAGCTCACAGGATTCAGTGGCAGTGAATCATCTAGTCTAGTGAGAGAGACTGGGAGCTCAGTGGTCTGAAGAACTTGTAGGGGAAGTGAAGGAACTGTTACACATTGTGTTAGAAACTGTTATAGACTGTTGCCATAGGAGACAGCATTCCTACACATGCAGATATGGCGTCTTGCTGGATGCCTTTCCCTGCATGACTGTCCTCCTGCTGAAGTCTAAGAGTCTGCCAATTAACATTGCAACTACCTAAGGGTGTCCTGGCCCCAACCCTCTCTCCCTAGTCTGCCAATTAACATTGCAACTACCTAAGGGTGTCCTGGCCCCAACCCTCTCTCCCAACCCTCGCTGCCATATAGATAAAGGAAGGCCCGTAGATGTGGTGTATCTGTATTTTGCAAAAGCATTTGATACAGTTCCCCATAAACGCTTACTGTACAAACTAAGGTCTGTTGGCATGGACCATAGGGTGAGTACATGGATAAAAAACTGGCTACAGGGGTGAGTTCAGAGGGTAGTGATAAATGGGGAGTACTCAGAATGGTCTGGGGTGGAAAGTTGGGTCCCCCATGGTTCTGTCCTGGGACCTATCTTATTAGAAAGGGGACTAACTCCAGAGATAAAACAATAATCCCCCCACCCTACAAGACTCTGGTTTGACAGCACCTAGACTATGCCTACCAGTTCTCGGCACGAGTCCTCAGAAGGGATGTGCTGGACCTGGAGAGGGTTCAGAGGAGGGCAACAAAGCTAATAAAGGGACTGGAGGACCTTAGTTATGATGAAAGGTTAAAAGCACTGAACTTGTTCTCTCTGGAGAAGAGACGCTTGAGAGGGGATATGATTTCAATGTACAAATACCGTACTGGTGACCCCACAATAGGGATAAAACTTTTCAGCGAAAGGGAATTTAATGAGACACGCGTCCATTCACTAAAATTAGAAGAAAAGCAGTTTTACCTTAAACTGCGTAGAGGGTTCTATGCTGTAAGAGCGGTGAGGATGTGGAATTCTCTTCCACAAGCAGTGGTTTCAGCAGGGAGCATCAATAATTTCAAAAAACTATTAGATTAACTATTAGATAAATACCTGAATGACCATAACATTAAGGGATATACAATGTAATACTGACATAAAATCACACACATAGGTTGGTTTTTTTTTTTTGGTTTTTTTTTTTTTTTTTTTTTTTCAGCCTCGCCTACTATGTAACTATTGAAAACAATAGTTTGTAAATGAACTCCCAGTGAAACAGAATGCTTGTGGAATATATTGATGGACTACATATAGCTTTGAATCAGTCTACTACAATGTTATAGCGTTAAGTATATCTATAGTTGGAAATTCCATAAACCATGTTAACCTTCTGTTCAATTTACAGAAATAATCACTTTTGCTTACAGATTACTCATCCATTGTACTTTTCCTATAATATTTATTCTTGCAAAATAAGATATGTGGGTGGAGTGCTTGTGGGTGCAATGGACAGCTGGTATTTGCTTTCACATTGTATACAGTTTGTTTCTGTGCTTATAAAAAAGACAAGAATACACTCATTGGAATACAAAGTAAGTCAATTCTAATTGCTGGTCACATCACAAGTCCACTCCTACACAATTCAGCCACATGCTGCCTATAAATATGGATTGCTTAGGAAAATATTTTATTCACAGCACTGATACAGTATTTATTTATAAACTTAAAAGATTAAAAGGAAAGTCACGTTAAAAGGCATGCAACAAATACATACATGTTACCCAGAGCATATCCAGAGCATATGGAGTATTTGCATTAGCCTAAATAATGAAACAACCACAAAGAGTCATTGATTCTTTCCACTTTATAGGCAAGAAGACTAACCTAAAGACCTAAGAAGACAATGAGAAAATAATTCTGGCAGAAGTTAGGCAATAGCGCATAGCAAGTCTAGAAATGTAGCTGATACAGTGCCTTGAAAAAGTATTCATACCCCTTGAAATTTTCCCACATTTTGTCCTGTTACAACCAAAAACGTAAATGTATTTTTTATTTGGATTTTATGTGATAGACCAACACAAAGTGGCACATAATTGTGAAGGGGAAGGAAAATGAGAAATGGTTTTCAAAATGTTTACAAATAAATATCTGAAAAGTGTGGGGTGCAGTTGTATTCAGCCCCCCTGAGTCAATACTTTGTAGAACCACCTTTCGCTGCAATTACAGCTGCAAGTCTTTCTGGGTATGTCTCTCCCAGCTTTACACATCTAGAGAGTGACATTTTACCCATTCTTCTCTGCAAAATAGCTCAAGCTCTGTTAGATTGGATAGAGAGCATCTGTGAACAGCAATTTTCAAGTCTTACCACAGATTCTCAATTGGATTTAGGTCTGAATTTTAACTGGGCCATACATGGATATGCTTTGATCTAAACATTCCATTGTAGCTCTGGCTGTATGTTTAGAGTCGGTTCCTGCTGGAAGGTGAACCTCCGTCCCAGTCTCATGTCTTTTGCAGACTCTAAAAGGTTTTCTTCTAAGATTGCCCTATATTTGGCTCCATCTATTATCTCATCAACTCTGACCAGCTTTCCCGTCCCTGCTGAAGAAAAGCATCCCCACAACATGATGCTGCCACCACCATATTTCATGGTGGTAATTATGTGTTCAGGGAAATGTTCAGTTTTAGTTCAACAATGGCTTTCTTCTTGTCAAATTTATGGAGTGCACGACTAATAGTTTTCCTGTGGACAACTATTCTCCCACCTGAGCTGTGGATCTCTGCAGCTCCTCCAGAGTTACCATGGGCCTCTTTGCTGCTTCTCTGATTAATGTTTTCCTTGCCCGGCCTGTCAGTTTAGGTGGACCGTCATGTCTTGGTAGGTTTGCAGTTGTGCCATCCTCATTCAATTTTCAGATGATGGATTGAACAGTGCTCCATGAGATATTCAAAGCTTGGGATATGTTTTTATTACCTAACCCTGCTTTAAACTTATCCACAAATGTATCCCTGACCTGTATGTTGTGTTCCTTGGCTTTCATAATGCTGTTTGTTCACTGAGGTTCTCTAAACAACAAAAGTGAGTACACCCCCAAGTGAAAATGTCCAAATTGGGCCCAAACTGTCAATATTTTGTGTGGCCACCATTACTTTTTTAGCACTGCCTTAACCCTCTTGGGCATGGAGTTCACCAGAGCTTCACAGGTTGCCACTGGAGTCCTCTTCCCACTCCTCCATGACAACATCACGGAGTTGGTGGATGTTAGAGACCTTGCGCTCCTCCACCTTTCGTTTGAGGATGCCCCACAGATGCTTCAATAGGGTTTAGGTCTGGA